>JAMLFY010000010.1:2718183-3063383 GCA_030441495.1 Dalbergia oliveri | reverse complement strand
AATCCTTTCGTTACCAACTTCCCTATTATATTAAAATTAATTACTAAACCAATTATGAGTCATTCTCCTTTATCTAAACATAATAAAACTTTAAAGAAATTATAGGACTTTAGGCCTACCTTAATTTATGAGGCCGATTTATATATTGAAAGAATGTTCATGATTAGAATTTTCACTTAAGATAAAAGGAGCAAGTCTTGAACTTTAGAGATTTAGTGATAACTAGAATTATAAACATGCTATGCAACCTCATTTTAATCTTGTCTTTATAAGGTGATGACTTGGAAATATAAATATAATGCAAGCAGGTTTTAGAACCTGGTCCGCATTGGACAAGCTGGAGGAGAAGAGACTTAAGAAACCGGAGCGCCTAGTCATTGGACCGGTGAAAGAGAAGAGAATTCTTATTACATCTTATTAAGCTCCAAACTCAAGACTTTTAAAGAATGAATTCTTTGAACCATAATCTTAAGTAAGCTTTAGAGTTTTTATTACCATGGTTCCAACTTTGCTTGTGATACTTGGGCAAGTCTTAAGCTCTAGGATCTTTAGGCGATGACATAAAATAAACGTGTCATGCATTGATTCTTTTAGCCATTATAAAATAAAGTGAGAGCATAAAATAAATATGAGATGTATCCTCTTTATTATCTTTGAAGATTAAGTGACAACTTGAAACATAAACATGAAATGCAAGCTTGGAAATTTAAACATGAATATGCAAGTTCATTTATTCATTCTTGAGAATTTAGTGATGACATTGAAGAAACATGATTGTGCAAGGCATAAAGATAAACATGGATGCAAGTTATTTTATTTCTTTAGACTCCTTCAAGACTTTAAAAGAATTATAATTTCAACCCAATATATATTTTAGCAAGACAAAGTGGCTTTAAAGATTTCATTATTAAGCTATCCTAGAAAACTTTCTTAGGCCTTGGGGCATAAAATCAAATGGCAAGAAAAGGAGAAGTTCAAGATTCATCTAGAAATGAAAAATTATTGAACATCATTTTAAACTAAAAATAAAGCCTAACAAAAATGAAACATAAGTGTCAATATATTTTTCAAGTTCTAAACTCAAGACCTTTATCATAAAAACATAGTTGCTTCAAAACTTTGAAAATAATGAAACCTTCAAGTTTTAGAGGTCTAACTTGTGAAGGCTTTGCAACCAACACTCAAGAACCTCATCATCAAACCATGGTCTCATTATTACAAAGGCCATAAGCCGAAATATACAAGAAGAAAAGGAAGGAAAACCAAAATATGACCAAGAAGAAAGTACATAAAATCATCTTTTTTAACCAAGAACAACACTTATCAATACTTGAAATTAAGCTTAAAAATAACTCCATACCTAATTTTATTTGAAGAAAAGGAAGAGAACTTGTTTCTTTATGTGAAATGAAAGAAAATCTCCTTGAAAAATTGATGCTAAAGTTTTGGCCAAGGGGAGGAAAGAATGAAAGCTTTTGGTGTTTGTAAAAACTAGAAATGTGTATATTATTCAAGGTTTCTAACACTCCTCAAGTATGCCTATTTATAGAAGAATTCAAGCTCACAAATGGACAAGAGGAGGAGGCATAATTGGCAGATTTTTCATGGGGAACAAAGGAGGAAAATCATCTTTTGTTTAAGGCATGTTTTATGCCATGTTTTAAGGAATTTTTGGCTTTTTCTTTACATGAAACTTTGTGCCAAATTTGATAAATTTTCTGATGTATTGTGGCACCAATAATTTAGCCATTTGCAGCCCATGGAAGAGAGTTTGTGTGTTCCATGTATTATTTAGATATAGGTAAGGTATCTTTGCAAATTAGAGAATTTGCAATTAAGGACTTAGGTGAATTAGTAAGCAATTTGGGTGTTTTAAAGCAATTTTAAGTTCTAATGAATCTAAATAAATAATTTTGACTCTAGATTAATAATTAGAATCTAATAACCTTTAATTGAGCCTAATATTGCTTAGGTTTTGCTATACAATAAAAATCTAAAGGTAAAGACACAGGACAAAATGGTATTTTACTTAAAAATTGCCCGAGACCACTCGAGCTTAACTAATGGTTAATCATAGCTTAAAAACATGTTAAAACATTTTAGTGAGGTTCAAGCAAGTTGGCACGCAATCGGAGTTAAAGAAGGGGGCATTTTGGTCATTTCATGCGTCAAGCTTAAAATTAGGATTCTTCTCCTCTATTAACACACATAACACAAACAATCCCTTATTATCATCAAAACATCCCCTTGAGGATGTGTGGGGCCCACGTTCATTTTCTAAGTAAAATAACCTCAGTTTTGGTCATTTTACACGTAGAGAAATTGGGGTTTGCACTCTGCACGAATTGCTCCTAACCTTTCTTCTAATGTTATATTCCTTTATTGAGGATTGTTCGGTCTAAATTATATGAAAAATTACCTAGGGAATTCTTAATTTCTAAACGACAGTAAAAATTACATAAAAATTGGGGTGTTACAACAGGGTAGGGAAGTCCCTAATCTCCAAGTGAGCCAGGCAACATTAACCTCGACTTTAAATCCCAACTACAATACTTAAATACACTTCAAATCTCTTGGGTTTCCTTGGTACATCCTCGAGAACTTGATAAGCTCTTCGAACTTTAGTATCCTCGCGACGTTCATGTCTCTTTGCGCACTTCATGAAACTCGATGTGCCTTGGCATTCCCTAGGCGATTCTGGGAATTACTTCGTAGAAGTGAGCTTTGAACAACTCCAAGCTGATCTCTTTACCTTACGCCTCTAGAAGCCTTTGAGCTCCGTATCAAAAGGACACACCCTAACTCAAGCATATAGGTGGCGAAGGTCACCTTCTGTTCTTCTGCATGGATTACGGTGAAAATCTCTCCATACTCTTTTTCCACTCATCGGCATGATTGAGGGTTCAAGGTTCCTTTGAAGAAGGCGGGTTGGCTTCCAGAACTCCCCTAAACGAGGCGTGTTTGGGGACCTCTGGACCATGACCTGCAGCTCTTCGATCTTGATCCATCTCTCTATCATCATCCTCATAGTTCTTGCCACGTCATGAAGCGCCTAGATCGTCTGATTTTCCTGGCTAAAGGTCGTTCACTCTTACTGTCATCGCGGTGCCATTAGTTCCTAAACACACAAAGCAACAAACACTGAGGTGATCGGGCTCAATACTTCATGCAATGTGGGCTAGTTACCATGGCACATATCCAAAGGGAGTCATGCCTATCTATCCTATAGCTTATCTCTACTATCTAAGCTCTACGAATGACGAACTATCGCATCGCTTTTAAAGAGCATGGTCGTCCAATCCGAGGCTAGATGTGATCAAACCTCTTGATACCAAAATGTAACACCCTAGCTTTCACCTAATACGCTCGAGTCGCATTCGGCTAGTTATTAGCGTTATGTCTTCGTTTCAGAACTTGACTTGGCTTTCATTAAAATATGAGTACTAAAAATACGACTAAATTTTTCTTTTTGAACTTAAGACTTAAAATGCGAGCCGCGCATGCGCATAGGGACCGACTAAACAAGAAACATAACAACCAGGTATACATCACCATAACAAATCATAAATAAACCATAGAATAAACACAACATAACTTGTAGTATTATATTATAATCATAACAAAACAATGATGCCCTTATAAATATAAGGACACCTCAAGATACTAATACATCAAGCAAGGTTAACTAACATGAAACATAATTTATAAACAGCTAAACTAGTCTTCAAGCTTCCATTGCGCCACTGATCCGATGTGTGTAACTCCTACGCTCGCGCTTCAAGGAAGATCACGAACATCCGCATTATTCCCGCTGGTGATGACACGGGAAAGAGGAAAGGAGGTGAGAAACTTATTAAAAGATTCTCATAAGCTCCTGACTCTAACACAAGTGTCATTGTCGTCGCCCAGCCACTTTGGGTTTCGTTATGAAGATATTCATGCATAGGTTCAATTTTAATTTCTCAAAGCTTATTATCCGAAGTGGGTTTCTTTTAGCATGAGTCTTGATGGTATGAATGCAATAGATATTTTATGTATGCATGGCAATGCTTGAGAATGACAGTCACGTACTATATATTTATCACTTAATCATAAACACAAATGGAACAACTACTAAACATATGCATGTGCATATTTTACTTTATCATAATTGAACTCTTTGAGTTCCTTTCTTAACTTTTTCCACCCTCATCATGGTCACCAAAATCCACCCAACATGCCGGCCCCAGCGATTTTAACATGGTCACCAAAACTCCTAATCACCCATCGCCTAGAATGAACTCATCCTAACTAGCCGTCGCTAGATTCATACGGGCTAAAAGAGGGAAAACATATCTCTTTCCTTGAATCACCCCGTACAACCCTTAACTCGGGAAGTCATAATGGGATCATTTCCTCTTTATCATATCTTGTATGAATGCAACATGAGCATGCAACCATAGAACCTCATATGACATATCATATATTCTCATGTATTGTAAACATAGCATACCACATCATCATAGCAACATGCCACAAATACACATAAAGTCTCATGCTCATGAAATTAACATATTCACATCATTGTGAGTATACCCACTTGATCTCATGCTTACATCACACCTCCTATCTCATGGTGTCTTATGCTTTGGCCCTTAGGGTTTTAAACTTGTGTTTAATTATCCTATCCTTCATTATGGATTTTTATAACACCTAAGGGATCATTACCTATGATTTTCTCTAATGTTTATGAATTATAACATAACCAAACAGCTCTATGTCTCTTTGGGCAGAATTTTACCTCATGATTATCGGGTTCCTAAATCTTCGTTTTGACCCTTTTAAGTTCCGCTTTCACAGGCTCTATAATTAACTTCTAAACCAATTATGAGGGATTCCTACACATATATAATAATTATAACCCATTTTTATTAGTCCAATTATGCTGGAACAGAATTACAAATTTTGTGCATCTAAGTGTTCTAGAATTCACAATTTAAGTCCTTTATAGTTACTTATTCTTTCTAAACTTCCCTAAATCGTTGCTTGCTTCACTCAAACATAATTTTACACATTTTAAAACCTTAGAACAGAATTCATATAGTAGCCAAACATAAAGGGCAGAACCGAAAACATAAGCTTCATAGAATCACATAATCACTTGATTTAAATGCATATAAGTTGCTAGTTTCTCTTGGAATCATTTTAGGACTCAAAACTCTTTTAGAACCCAACTAATCTCATTGAAATCATATAAATATGTGCTAGGTCAGTAGCTAAATTGTTTAGCTCAAGGAATGGATTTAAAACATAAAATTTTGTTCATAAAGTTCCTTGAGTACATCTAAGCTTAGAAAAATTCAAAGACTTAGACTATGGACACTTATGATTAGATGAACTCATCCAAGTCCATCATCATCACCATAAGGCCGAAATGGCATCCTTGGAATGCCTCCATTTTCTAAAACTTTATGCAAGATACTTGGGCAAGTCTTTGAGCTCTAGGAGGTTTAAGTGATGGCATAACGTAAACATGATATGCACTTATTTTATTCTTCATTAGAAAGTAAAGTGAGAGCATAAAATAAATATGAGATGCAACCTTATTATTATCTTTAAAGATTAAGTGATGACTTGAAATTTAAACATGAGATGCAAGCTTGAAATTTAACATGATAATGCAAGTTTATTTAATTATTCTTGAGAACTTAGTTGTAACACCCGATTTTTACTATTAGAATACAAATGACCGAAATGCCCTGAGGTCGTTTTACCCAAATTCAAGGTAAACCCCCAGTCCTCAAATGGGTCAACTCAATGCTTACAGGGGATTATATTTGTTATGAATGATATCCGAGGTGAAAATCGTTTTTAAACTTTTGGCTCAAAATGACCAAAATACCCCTTTGTGTTCTACGGTAAAAGGTGCCGTTTGAGCCCAACTTTTCCAGGAAGTTTGGAATGATGTTTTTAAGTGATGTTTGATGTTTAGTTCTGCAGGTCCCAGGTTTTAGTGCAAAATTACCATTTTGCCCCTAGAACAGTGTACAGTGAGCCTAATGACGTAATTAAGCAAACCTAAGCAATATTAGGCTCTAATAGAAGATTAATTTATTTATAATTAATCTAGAGTCAAAATAATTTATTAAGGTTAATTAGAACCTAAGATTGCTTAGTTAAACTCTAATTGCATTCTTTAATTCAAGATTCCTAGTCATGGAATCTTGAATAGTATTTTCTTTCTCCAATTCCTTAAATTAAGGAATTGTGTCATACCTCATTTGACTAAGAAAATGAATTTAATTTGTTAATCTAATATGACCACTCCCTAATCAAGTCTTGAACCACTTTAATTAACCATTTTCTCACCTAAACACTTTTTTACAAACTCTAATCAAAGGCCTAATCAAAGACACACCTAAACACACCTTTAAACCACAATTACATGAAATAATTTCCTCCCCTTTGGGCTGATTATGCTGGCTGAAAATCCTCCTCCATTTTCCTCACATGTTGATTTATTTTACACACAAAAGAGCCATGCTTTGCCCATGCTTTCCACTATACCTTGCCCATACCCAACACCATACTTAAGACCATGCCTTGACCAAGAGATATTTTCCCTTCTCTCTTCTGAATGGCCGGCCACTCCTCCTTCCTCTAGGCCATCCATGAGCTCTCAATCTTCTATAAATACACTAGCTTGAAAGCTCTTTGAATGTTTACACACTTGAGCAAACTTCAAACTTTCTTCCTAAACACAAAGAGCTCCTTTTCTCTCCTCCTTGGCTGAGTTTTTTAGCAAGAGTTCAAGAAGGATTTCTTTCTCTTTTCCTCTCAAGAAACAAAGCTTTGCTTCCTCTCTTCAAGACTTCTTTAGGTAGGGGTTTATTTTCCAAGTTTTGTGTGCTTCCTTTAAGGAAGAGTTTAGTTTTCTCTTGGTTCAAAACTCTTTTCCTCTCCCTTTTCCTTTTCGGCCAAGAGGCCTTTTTGTAAGAAGAACTTGAGCTTGATGATGAGGTTTCAAGATAATGGTCTTGTGATGTCATGTGAGAAACCTCTAAAGCTTGAAAACTTGGTCTTGGACCATACATGATTTCTGTTTTTCCTTTCCTTCTTTCCTCTCAAGATTTCAATTTTTATTCCCTTCATTATGTAAGTTTTGATAATAATGTTGAGTAGATCACAAAAGTTTTGTTAAGAAAATAATCATATGTTTTCAAAGAGCTCTAAGCTTACCCTTGCCAACCTTAAAGTTGGTCGGCCGTTCTAAGAGTTTTCCTAGATTGAAGCCCATGAGCAATAAAATAAAGAATATGAGTAGTTCTATTTGTGTTTGTGTTGTTAAAATGTTGGCATTCTTGTTTTAATCTACTCTTTTGAGCTTGATGATGAAGTTCAAAACCAAAGTCTTCTTTGAAGACTTGGTGTTAAGAACACTAAAGCTCATCTTCCATTGTTAAGATACATGTTGGGTTAAGACCATTGATGTTCCTCTAAAGTCTTGTAGGAGCTCTAGTTAAGATAAAACAAGTTGCATTCATGTTTAAGTTTATCTCTTGCATCTCATGTTTATTTTGATGCTCTCACTAATCTCACAAGAATAAATGAATGAACTTGCATTATCATATTTAAATTCCCAAGCTTGCATTTCATGTTTATATTTCAAGTCATCACTTAATCCTTAAAGATAATAATAAGGTTGCATCTTATATTTATTTTATGCTCTCACTTTACTTTGTAATGAAGAGTAAATGAAGTGCATAGCATGTTTAAGATTATGTTATCACCTAAATACTCTAGAGCTCAAAGAATTGCCCTAAGTATCTTCAAAAGGAAATTTTAACCATGATAAGTGAATGTGTATAGTATGATACAATGATGGTTTGATTTTGTAAAATGTAAGGATGATTTCAGGAAAATGTTGGAAAAATGTTTTATGAGGTCTCAAGGTGTTTAAATAGTTTGAAATGTGTCAAAAATCATATTTTCTCAAATTTGGAGGTCTAGTAATCGATTAACAGCTTATGTAATCGATTCCAGAGTGATTTTTTGAAGGGTTTTTGGTTTTGGTAATCGATTACCAGAGACAATGTAATCGATTACCAAGGCTGTTCTTTATGCCCAGAACCGGTCCTTAAAACCCTGGAATCGATTACCTATTTGTAATCGATTACTCTTAGGTTCTTTATTTTTCGGAAACAAATTTAACCTAGTAATCGATTACCATCCTATGTAATCGATTACCTAGTTCATTTTTGAACCTAGAATAAAATTGTCCCTGGTAATCGATTACCAGGCACATGTAATTAATTACCAGAACACCTTTTTGCTCTGAAATTGTCCTAAGAGAAAAACTAGCAACTCGTGTGCACTTATAACATGAGTTTATGTGATTATGTATGATGAACATTTTTGGTTTCTGCCTTATCCCTATGGCCACTGGATGAATTCTGTTTTGAGGAGTTAGAATGCGTAAGATTATGCTTGAGCAAAGTGAGGAACGTTTTAGAGGATTGGAAAGACTAAGCAAATAGGGAGGATTTAGAACTAGAGTCTTAAAGCACTTAGACACAAGAATAATAACTTCTTCCAGCATAATTGAAGCTTAAGGAAGATGGTTCATAATTAGTGATTATGCCTAGGAGTTGAATATAAAATCTTAGGCGAAGACAGAACTTAGAAAGGGTCTAAGGCATAGATTCTAGAATCCCCGTAGTTGAATAATGATCATAATGAGTAATCTATGCAATGCGGTTGGATAAGTTAGTGAGCACAATGTTAGAGAGAATTATAAGGAATGATCCCCTAGGTATGATAAAGATTTGCAATGGGTGATAAGATCACTAGAACAAGAATTTAAGACCCGTAAGGGCCAAAGCATAAAATACCATGAGATAGGAGGTGTGATGTGAGCATGAGGACGAGTGAGCATATTCTTATTGATGTGATTATGATAATATCTCAAGCATGAAACCTTATGTGTATAAATGACACGTTAATATGACGAGTGTTGTGCCATGTATTTGAGATGCATGAGGTTTCGAAATATGAATGAGATAGAAAAATATGCTCATGTGAACTAGAAAGTTTATTAATTAAAAGAGTTCCATGATAATGATATGTGTGATTGAGTTATGTGGCACGACTCAAATTTGAGGAAATCCTAAGCGTAGTCGTTATGCTACCAATTTTCGTCAAATTTGAAGACTTAAGAAAGTTTTTTAGAAATATGATGTTTAATGTGACACACCGAGACGTACTTCTCCTAATCCAGTAGGAGAAGGTAAAACCGTGAGGGCATCAACATTAGCCTCCAAAGCGGACAAAGTCGTTGGTCTTAACCAGTCGATGCGTTTTGAAGAAGGAAAAAGTCCCATGATGGGTGATCCTCAGGCCCCCTACCCGTACTCCGAGTCAGGATTATGATGATTATGATTATGTTTATGATTCGCTTATCAAGAGGATAAGTAAGAACTAGTGACGACTAGTTAAGGTATGAGCTCATAGCCTAGTTTAAGGGGTGAAGTTACTATTATGTTTGGTGTCACAAGATTAGGATGAAGGAAGGATGTTCAAAGAGAAGTTACATGCCACTTATATGTTGACTGATATTGTTTGGTTTGCCTAAGATGTTGCCATGCATTCATGTTTTGTATTATTGCATACATGCATTAAGATTCATGATAAAAGACGGACCTTGGACAATTAACTTTGTGAAAACTTCATAATGAACCTATGCATGTTTAACCTTTTCATAATAAAGCCATGGTTCCTGGGATGTAAACGATGATACTAGGATAGAGGATTTCCCTCCTGAGATTCTTTAACAAGATTCTCACCCTTCTCTGTTTCTTTCCGTTACGTCTCCAACTATGATGCCGTCGTTCGTGATCTTCATTGACCCGCCCGCTTGGGAGGTGCACTATGACCCCGAGCATGTTATGATAGCATACGAAGAAGTATGACCATTAAAAAATTTGTAATATTCTTAAAAGTATGTTATGAAAGCATTTGTTGTTGCATCACCAATAAATATATGTTGGAAATATATTATTTACTTTTAATGTTTTAGATGTGCTCCTATAGTAGCACTGACAAGAAAATGACTTTCAAGATATGATATATGAACTCGCTTGCATGCCTTCTTATGGCTAATGCATAAAGTAGTGAGTTGTTCATAAAAAAAATCATTAAACTCGCCTAATTGGCCCTGATCCATTTTCTTAAGTAAATTTGACAAATTATAACACTAGAAGTCACAAAGTTTCTTAAAATGAATGTGATAAATGCTATCATCAATGTAAATTGGTTACATACCCGTTGTTGGCATTCTAAATCAATCTGAAAATCATGCACCAAATCATGTGGTTCCTAATAATTCTCAACAAGATATTCAAATGTAATGAAAATATACCACCTCCATAACATTTACATGGTATTATCAATCTCTTCTATAATTGAATTAAACATTGCCTATAATCCCCTAATCAAACTTAGTCTAACCAATTATTCACCCTGTACAAGGTTTATCTTCTCTTATGGCCAATATATGAAACCAACTGCCCATCATCTTGCTCCAAATAGGACCCCAAAGAAAATTAGGGATATATGCTAGTTATGATTCTCCCTTAACAATGTCAAATATATTAAAATATAAATAGGGGATACTTTAATGCTCAATTTATATATTGACAATTTGAAGAAATAATGTTTCTAACATTAAGGCGATAATAGACGTACTGTGGAAAGTAAAATAAATTAGAATACATCATTCTTATTCTCTTTAGATCTTTACACAAGGTAATGTGAATTAAAAGTTCAAATGATTATACATTTCCAAATAATAGAAAATTATTTTTCAAATGCATTATCTAATATAAAAAGGATAACTAAATCATATATATACTAGCTGAAAATGCCCTAATACAAATTGAAGTCTCTGTTGGACAATCGGTCAATGCAAAAATTACACGCCATAAGCATGGCAGACTAGTCAATTGCAAAAAATTAAAAATTGTCGAAAAGAAAGGCAAGTAGGGCAAATGATGTTATGGAGTCAAATTATACTCTTCTTGTTGAAGATGATTGAGACATAGTAAGGATACTTGTTGTAAAATTTTGATGTAATTGAAATGCTAAAAGATGTTTAGGCCCCTAAAAATAAACAAGATATCGAAAATGATAAGATCTCAATAAATTATGTCTCTACATGAAAAAGATGGAATCAATTAGACATTAATGTTGACAAAATATTTACAAATAATGTAGCACTACACATTACGAATGAAAATGAGGAACTTGAACTAAGAATCGTCGATGAATAATTCTATATAAATGATTGGTCAAAATGGAATAAAGCCTTGTAGATTGAAGTTGACTCATTTGTAAAATGTGAAGTCTTTGGACCTGGAGTCTAACACTTGAAGGTTTGAACCACATGGGATACAAATGAGTATCTATATGGGAAAAATGAAGTTATAGATTGAGGATATATCTGTGACATGTTCTAAATTTCTATATTCTTGAATTCTTGAATACATATTATATATGTTTTGGTTTTGATCTATCATGTTATTGAGTATCATGTTTCTGATTTGATTCATTATGCCATTTTATATTATGTTTATGGAGAAGTTTACAAATGTGTTCATGATAGTTGATGTGTAAATTGATTAGTCAACTCCAAAAAAGTTCTCATAGTAGTAAAAGATCTAAAGAAAGAGTTTGAAATGAAAGATCTTAAAAGGATAAAGTATTGTCTTAGCCTATAGGTCTAGCATTTAACAAACAGAATTTGTTTATCAATTAATTTACATAAAGAAAACTCTTATGAAGTTTTATATAGATAAATCAAATATATTTTCTATAGGTGTATTAGCACGAAGGATATTTATCAGATCGCATAAGGCAGATATCAAATATGTTTCTTTTACTTATGGAGACATGGTCATATCTTGGAGATACACAAGATAGACTATATCCACCACTTCTTCAAGTGATGGAGAAATTTGTGCAATACATGAACCTCATGAATCTTTATAGCTAAGGGCAATGGATCAACATGTACAAATTATCATATGCATTATCTTAAGAGAAGAAACTTGCATAACTTTACATGAGGACAACGTGACATAGATAGTTGACTAAAGAGATAAATTGATGTTCAATTTTCTCAAGTGGTTGAGTTAGTACCTATTTCTTATTTATAAAACTGGTTCACAAAATTAAAATGCACTAATTATGAGATTTTAAGTGATACTTCAAAAAGAGGGAGAAATTCTATACTCTTTTTACTTTAATCAAGGTTTTCATCCCCATGTGATTTTCCTTGATAAGGTTTTTAACGTTGTAGCTCTATGTTCCTACTATAAAGATATTTTACTCTTTTTCCTTCATTTAGATTTTTTCTCACTAGGTTTTTTTTTTTAGTAAGATCTTGCTGAGCCATATCCTTGATGGACATCTAAAAGGGAGTGTTATATGAAATATTATTTGAATATAAATGTCTATATCTTTAACTGATTTAGTTAAGAATTGATTGGATTAGATAGAACGTGCTTTGATTTCATGTGATATTATTTCTTTCACCATTTGGTTATAAATAGTCTTTTGGATATTCATTGTATAGTACCTTTGAAAATATTAGTAATATTATTTTTCCATTATTCTCTCTATCATTATTATTTTTCAACAATTATAAAATTTTATATTTTAATTAATACAGTTTATATAATCTAAGTTCAACTTTGGTGCTACAAATCTAATTTGGGTGTTTAATTAAACACTCACGCATACACATGATAATTTTTTTTAGATAACCTCCAAAATTGGTCCTTCTTGAATTTTGCATTGGAAAAATTGGTCCCTCTAAAAAATACAAAAAAAAGTTCTTACCAATTTAAAACAAGACAAATTCCTCTAAAAAATAGGATAAATTAGTTGTTTAAGAATTATGACAACAACCAAATTCTGCCTATAGAAGGACTAATTTGTCTAATATTTTTAAATTGCATGTACTTTCTTGGGTATTATTTTTGGATCAATGTATCTGACATAAAATTTAAAAGGGACCATGGGGATCTTATCTTTTTTTTTTAATTGCTAATTTAAGAAAAAAATGCTTAGAAAAATATCTTAAAACTTTGCTTAGAAAAAGCTTAATTTAGTTCGTACAAAAGTTGAGTCAAAATTGATTAATTCAAATGGTGTGAGATATAGATTCATCATTACTAAATAAAATAGCTTTCTTGCTGATTCCACCCAATTCTGACTTGTATACGTTTTCTCGACTCTATTCTTGATACTTGGTACCACTATAGAGGGCACCTATACGTTAAACGTTGATTCCAAGTTTAGTTTTTTCTTTTTCTTTTTTTTTTTTTTTGATTCTACACGTTGAGTCAAAGTTCAAACACATATCGATTACCATTTTGGTTGCAGAGAACTAGATAAGGAAAATATGAAAATACCCAAATAATAGTTGGCCCCCAAAATGTGGATAAAATGAAAAGAAATTTACTATTTTAAGCTTAAGGACTTACATTTTTATCTTTGAATCAGATAAGAAACTTTTACCTTTGGATTAGACCAAAAAATGGTGATCCTTGTTATAAGAGGAAAAAAAAATTAGTTGTGAGTATAAAAAAAGGTAGACCACTCATTAGCATATTCCCATAAAAGACCTGTCTTTTCTTACTAATGTTAAGCAAAAATAAGGATATGAGTCCCACTTTTCTCTTTTTTTATTTTGTAATTTTTTCCCACTTCAACTTCCACCTCCTATATAATGGGAATCCTCCTCCAAAATCCTACAACCTTGCATACTCCTTTTTTTTTTTTTTTCAGACACCTTCGATCTCGTAAAACAAACCAAAAGACTACAGGTGGCTCCATGGGCTTGTTGTTGATTTCCTCTATTTTGACTATTGGTCTCTTAGTCTTAGCAGTGGTGCCTCATCAAGCCCGTCCTTCAAGCCGTAGCTCTTTTGGTGTAAAAAACGTTGTTCCTCCCCACGGATGGTTTGTGTGCCTCTTCGATTACTATTCATGGCTATAAATGTGAGGAACATGAAGTAAGAGTTTCATTTAAATTACATTTATGCAACAAACATATACAATTCGCAATCATTTTAAAATTGAAGAATAATTTATGGTTACGTCTCAAAATGTTCCATGCAATATTTTCTTTAGGTCACAACCAAATATGGCTTCATTCTTGGAGTGCAAAGGATCCCAAAGGTCGATCTAATGTTAGTGGCACGGGGCTAAAGAAGGCAGTTATAGTAAAGCATGGAGTATTGGTGGTAAGTAATGACTAATATACGAAAATCCTTTAGTTTCAATAAGCCTTCATTTTCTTCTCATTTTTCTAGGAATTTAAAAACGCTCTATTAATTTTCATTTCTTGGGAGAATAAGGTATGGTTGCATGTAGATAACTGATGTGACTTCTCACATTGCAAAGAAGGAAAAAATCCACTATTCCACTATGCAGAAATATCATTCATTTTAGTCAGTGTATGAAAATAACTTTTTCAATGTTATGATTCTAGAGGAATAAACATGTTATTCACACACATGCACTAAATAGACGCATCACTTTGCATTTAATAAATTTATCATGATTGTAAGTTAGTTTTAAGCCTGACTTTATACGGTTACATCATTATATTCTTAAAAACAACAAGTGAAAATCATTAGAAATCCATATAGCTTTATATATTTATAACCAACTTTCATTTTTAGGAGGTGTGTAATTAGCAATCATGTATATAGTTTATAGCGTGTAAGTTCAACATTCAACACTATATGTTAGCCTAATTAAGCTCCTTGAGCTTAGCATGTGGTGTATGAACTAAGAAGATTTTTAGATGCATTAATTGAAAAGATTGAGCATTTTGTATCTTAAAAAGTAACATTTATATTTAGTGTATTCTCTTCTTACAAAAATGTTAAATATATTGATTATTATTTTAACTTATTGTTAATTTATTTTTAAAATTTAATTTCAGATTATTGTAAATATTTAATTTTTAGCATTGTCAATTTAAAAATATTTTGAATAAACATTCAATTATATATGTATTGTTACGTTAGTAACATTTTAGTAACATTATTTGATTCACCCACTAATTATTTAAGAAGCCTTATAAATAAATAAAAAATATGATTGGATGACAATTAAAAACTCTTTAATATTGACAATACATCAAATTAAACTTATTTAAGGTTTAAATTAGTTTATTTTTCATAAAAATTTCAATCTAAATCTTAACGAAATTCGTGATGAAACTGACATAATACCACTCGTCACTAAATAAAGTTTGACCCTACAAAATATAAATAGAATGAATAGTTATTAAATTGAGAGCTCACATAATTGAATTTGTATGCATTAAAAATATTAAGTGAATGAAGTAAAATATTTTTATTATTTTAAAAATATATATGAATTTCTCCTTTTTTACATACACTGAAATATCTAACAATTTCGTCATGGATCTAATTTTATGCTTCTGAGTATTTGCTAACTATGATAAACAGAGGTGTGCAGGATGGAATGACATGGCTTACTAACCCTCCAGGAACTGCCATGATTCTAGCTGAAAAAGGCTTTGACGTGTGGATTGCCAATTCTAGAGGAACCAGATAACTACACACCTCCCAGCCCATCTCAACCGGTAATTTATTCATTTCACTTTTTTTAAGGTTTTACCCTTCAATAATGTCATGATTATTTCTAATTTATTAACTTTTCCTTTGAAAAAAAAAATTCCATGTATTTGGTAGGGCTATTGGAATTGGTCCTGATGAAATGGTTACTTGTGAGATCTACCCGCACTATTTGATTATGTGTTCAACCAACAGACAAAAGAGTCATTACGTGGGCCATTCTTTGGTAATTCATCACAAAATTTTTTGTTAAAGAATTTAAGTTACTTAGAATAAATTATAGTAACATAAACTTGGTGGATTTTATGATGGATCTAATATGTTTGGGTCTATCATGTACCCCCTATTTATTGATCATTGGATCAAACCATTCGAACAAAAATGGTATTCATCTAATTAGTAATAATAGAGGATTTATGGTGAACCTAAACACATATGAGGTATATTTTATAATTTATCAAATAAACTTTAGTAGCACTTGTGGTACATTTGCAATAAACTTCAATGACCATGTTTGGCGGGGACTTTGGTCGCTTTAGCATCCTTCGCAAGGGAAATTGATGAACCAACTGAAACGGCAGCCTTGTTAGCCCTATTGCTATTTGAGCCACATGACAACCCTTATTTCACAAGTTGCTGCCAGGGCTTTTGTTGGAGAGGTACATGAACTAACCAATTAATAAAACTAACTTGTATTTTTTGAAACCATATATAGTAGGTAAAGGTTACTAATTGAGGGAATTTTTTTATTTCTTTTTTCCACAAGGCTCTTAGATTTGGTCCCAGAATTTGATCCCAAAGGGTAAGAACATAACACTTGCAATTGATCATTAAGTGCCACTTGTCATATTTTCAAATTCATTAGCATTCTACAATATATACATAATTTAATAAGCTTTCAACATTTCCTATAATTAATAAACTTTCAACACTTCCTTTTGACTAGGATTCAAGTTGTTACGTTTATCAAGTCTCTCTGCGCAATCTAAGAGGGCAAGACTGAACTTGTTCAGGCATTTACAGGTAGAAGAAATTTCTGTGAAACTTTATGGCTTATCAATAATTTAATTTCATCTGCTATGGACACAAAAAAATAAACTTTTCAAAATTTCATTGTTATGATATGCATGGCTGAATTGTTAATCTATTCATCCCAATTATGCCTCAATTCTTCAACGTTTGTGTATTCTACGCCAATGAGCCTCAACCAACATCAACTAAAACCATGATACACTTGGCTCAGAGTAAGATTTTCCATATTAGATAATTCACTCATTAATGTTGCACTTTATTCAATTACTTTTATGAGTAGTGAATAAGGACTCATATGCCTAATTTTATGAGTTAAGATATGGGTTTGTGGCAAAATTCAACTATATGAGCCAGACTTAAATATTATGCATTATGGACAATTATTCCCTCCTATATATAACTTTGCCAATATCCCCCATGACCTTCCTATCTTCATGAGCTATGGGTCCAGCACTCTGATGTTATTCATGTTCAAAAGTTACTAGGTAACTTGAATTCCCATGATGTAAATAAGCTTAAAGTTTCAGTCATCAAGGAGTATGGTCATGCTGATTTCATTATGGCGACCAATGCCAAGGACTTAGTGTACAATTCCGTAATTGAATTCTTCAAGTCTTAATTATATTGTATTATAATGGGAAGGCTCTGTTAGTAAATTTTTAAGTGTCATATTGTATTTATTTGGTTAGAATCACCTTTAGGATTCATAGGTTTAACATCCTAGCCTATGGTGCCTATAATGAGTGCAGCTTCTTAAGCTAGATAAAGTTGTGAGAAACTTTAAGAATAAAAAGTGTCATTGCTAACAACTATAACTTTTGGCTTAGTGGTAAGCTCTTGATCCAATAAGTGATATCAGAGAAAGGTTATGGGTTTGAATCCCCAATTGAACACAGGGGATATTGTTGGCTTTTTTTTTATGCTTTTGAAATTACATTGATCATAATAAGATTTGAACTTAGGAATTCATACATACTATCCAAACCCCTTACCACTAGAATAATCCTATATTGTCTTAGAGATTGTTGGTTTTATTTGGCTAGCATCACCCTTAGAATTCAATGAACTTAACATCTCAACCCTTGGCACCTATAATTGGTATTCCCCCTCAAGCTAAATGCATGTTTGAGAAACTTTAAGAAAATAAGGTTGTCTTCTTGCCAACTTCTATAGCTTTTGGCTTAATAGTAAGCTCTTGATCCAACACTTCAATCATGATAGTAATATTATATGGACATCTAAAATGGTGTTCATTTGGATATCCATCAAATCCACAAATGAAAAAAAAGATATAAGAGTGAGTGAAAGTCACAAGCTAATCCAATAATAATTAAAGTGATTGTTAAATAGGACACCCACTTCTTAAATGTAAAAAAAAAAAAGTTATTGCGGTCTAATATTTGATGATGGGAGGACTAGCTTCTAGTTGGTGGAACTGTACATTAGATATAGCTAAGTACAAATGTTATATATGTACTAGGTCATCACTATCCAATATGGGAGTGAATTCTCTCAATTTCTTTGAACATGAAGGTGTCATGTTAAATCTTCACCACTCATCAAGTCACCTTTTGAGAATATCAAGTTTGCTTTCAACCTGATCAAGAGTGAGGATTGTAACATCATACCCTCATGTTCAAAATAAGAGGATCCCCTCTCATCGGGCATAGTTCAAATGATGCCCTATCATAAATGTTTTGAAGTAAATTAGCCTTAGTTCTTTAGTATCAACAAATGGCTATCAACCTATTATGTATTGCACTATGACATAGATGATATACATGAAATTTGCCTTAACTATCCAACATTAAATCACATGGATGATTTTTTTTAATAGAATTATGATCCTTACTTTCACAAGGTAAGCTTTTCGGCAATACATTTGACAATATTTTAATAAACCATTGTTACTCATCATAAGGATCTTGTATCTAAAATAAAGAAGATTGTAATCAATGGATCATTGGTTGGATAAGTACTAATATACATGATCCTCTTACAAAGGCAAGTGTAGAGTATACTTTGTATCTTGAATCGCTTGTGATTCTCTTCTTCATTCCCTAAAGGTTCAATTTCTCATGTACGGATGCTCCCACAAGGTTCATGACAAGTGATCTGAACAAAATATTCTACACAATTACTTTTGTAAAAGGATCTTGTGTAGCATAAATGTATCCACCAATGATCCATTGATTTTAGTCCTCATTATTTTAGATGTATGATCCTTATGAGTAACCATGACTTGAAAATGTAGTCACAAATGTTATTGTTGTAAAGCTCGCTGAAAGTAAGGATAATATGTTTAAGCTAATGAAGCTCTTAGGTTATTGGTATCAAGCCTAAAGAACAAGCAACATTATAACCTTTTTTCTCCTAAAAGCTAGGAACATATTATATATATGAAGAGAATGAGTAGGAAAGACCTCGAGAGCCACTCGTGGAATTCTTCACAAACTTCCTCTAACATTACACTTCAATTACCTGTTAGAACCTTATCTTCTAAAACATCCATCCTAGAATCATGATAAAAAATCATCCTTCCAAACTAGAAAATATTCATAAAGTACTCTTATGTACTAGAAGATGCATAGATAAAGAGTGTTGTCCTCCTGACTAAACCCTTATAATCTTTATAGGAGACAAAGAGGAAACATTAAATGACACTTAAAAAAGCTTATTTCCACTCCCCATCCCGATGTCTAAGAACACATCAATGCGACAAAGTTAGATAAGTGTGCACTTCATGCTACCAATGAAAAACAAATTGTAGATTTGAGATCAATCCTACTCTTATAAAACTTCATCGAGAAAGGATATGTTAGCCTCCATTTTGAAACCATTAGGCTAGTACTTTCATTTCATGGTAGAAAATTCCTTCCAATTACTATTAGAGTCACTTTGCTAGACTTTATTTTCTATAACTATGAGCATGCTATCGTTGGAACTATTTCGAAAACACTTAATGCAGGAAGTGTTGTATTGACTATGTTCCAAAGAAATGTCCATCTTCAAGATCCCACTCTTCCTATAAGGTTTTAAGGTCTAAATCCAAATTGTAGTGGCACTTGAACATGAACCTGCACAATGCATCAACTCATCCACAAGTTCTAAGATCTTTGCTTTGATCTATTAGATGAAAATGGATTTCAAAATAATGCTCTCATGGTTGTCATTGATATAATAGAAGAAGGAGTTCCTTCTATCATTTAGATAGCCAAGCAAATCCCAAAAAAGGAACTATTACAACTCATCCTTCTAAAATGGATTAGCAACAAGGATAACTTTAAGAAATAACACTCCCATTATTTTTGTTTAGGCAACCTTCAAGAGATTTTATGATGGAATTGTTAAAACTTTTTTTAGAAATCCTGAAGAAAATGAAGGACTTTCTAGAAAAATCCTCCTATTTTTATAACATGATCCCTTGGGGAAGTAAGAAAGAAAATTCCCATTTCTACTATATAGGGAAATGGCAAAGTCATTTTCTATATCCTATTGATGGACACATCATATAGGATGTACTGGGGTTATACATTTGTCATTTAATTCTAATTGTGAATACTGATAATACTATGAGGTTGTTGATAAGAACTGAATTCACTAGAACCAAACTTGAAAAATGGTAGAGGAATACATCTCCTTATCTCTATAAAAAATTTCAAATGTGTACATCTTCTCCTAACCAAGAAGAAGATTTGATAAGATAATGGTCTGTGAATTGGGATGGAAGAAAGATAGAATTTCTATCCATTTGTGAAGAGGCTCTTAAAATTCTCAAGAAACAAGGACACCCTCCTATACTAGCTTATCCTTATGATCACATGGCTACTAGTATGAGGCAAAAGTAGGAATACGAGAAAGTGGGGTTGAATTGTGTTCTTAAAAAAATTTCCCTACAAAAACTATAAAATAAGACTTTTACAGTTATGGAAACATCGAGAGTGAAAGTATATATTAGTTAAGAAAGATATCTTTTTGAAGAAAGCAACTTTCTAATCGCAACCAAAACAAATTTAAATCATTAAAACGGTATAGGCAGAAAGATAAAGATGAGAACTTAAAAAAGATTAAGGAAGAAGATATGAATACTGAGATTTATATTGGTTCAGCTAAATCTAACCTACATCCAGTCCAAACACAAGTTGAAATTTCCACCAAAATAGTAGTATTATCCAAGCCTCTCAAAGCTTACAAGTGAGTATTCTTTCAAATAGCTTCTCCAATCAAAGAGTATTCTTTTAAATAACTTCTCCAAGCTATCTTCAAGTATTCTTTTGAATAGTCTCTTCAAACTACCTACAGACCACTATCGTTAAGGTTATAATCAAAGATTGAAAGGTTTGTATTTGGGTACACTAAATAGGAATCATACTCAAGGTGTTTTGATTTTTCTATGAAGTAGTTGTTGAGTGACTTCTCTAATAACTCTTGAATACAATACAAAATAGAGAAGATTTTAATTTGTATTTGAAGATCTAATAGCAACTGGAATGATTACAAATAGAATGAAGAAGAACAAAGAAGATTTTTGCAGAGTTTCAGCATTTGACAATTTTTCTCATGTCTTATATTTCTCACAATTTTGGAATTATATAAACATCTCAAGGAGAATGACATTATGAAATAGAGTGAAGGCCCAAAGGATAAAATGTTTCCATTGATCTTACATTAGCAAGTTGAGAAAGAAAACTTTCATCGTACAAGCATCGCAGGAAATGCGCCACGCTCATCAAGCTACACATTGTAAGAGTCGTGCCTTTTAAGTTTGTCTTATTTCAAAGCTAGCTTCTTCATAAAGTTTCTAGTTGAAAGAATGATCAAAGATTCTTTGGAACAAAGATAAAGTTCTATGATATGAGTTTCCTTCTAATGCATGACTTTAGTGATAGTGATTGAGCACTTCTATTACATTCTAGTGTGCATGACTTCTAAAGAATAAGTTCATTCTATTGAAATGTCTTCTTTTTGGAGAAACTTGTATATCTTATATTGTAACACCCCCAATTTTCACTTATAATAATTAGCTCATTTTTATGAGTAATTAGTAAGATAATTATATGCTCTATGAATTATAAGGTAGTTCTAAATTTTAAAAATTAGGAAAAATAAGAAAAATGACAAAATAATGGTAGAATCATAATTCACCCAAACTTAATAGTTTTATTAATAAATTAAAATTATAAATTAAAAGGAGAACCTAGAGATCTATTAGGAGCCACTCAACTATGACCAAGAAGTCTATGCCCATAATATTAGTTTCTTTTCATTAATAATTATAAATTAATTCACTTTAAATGTTTCACATTCAAATTTAGAACAAATCTAGACTAAAATGCATCCAGAACAACCCAACCTAAAGGTTTGCGGTTCAATTCAAATTTATTAAAAATAAATAAATAGTAATAATGGGTCGAATAGTGTTCTTTCCTACTAGGTCGGCTGCTCTTACCTATTGGGGACTCCCTTTTAAGAGGCCCAACAAAGACATGAGGCCTAGCCCAAGATTTGGCCGAGCTCATAGGTAAAGACCTATAGCTTGAATTGTGAAACATGATAGTTGGACCTCCTTAAAGTTAAAGGACTTATGGTGATAATTCAGTTATAGTAAATAAGAGATCTTCTCGTAGATATCCAAAGAGATAATATGTTACCCTAAGAATAGAGGGTAAACTCCTAACAAGCTCTTCTATATATCAATCCTATCTCACAACCAAGTAAGTAATATCACTCTTGAGTAAAACCTCTTCTAACTTAAGCGTCAGAGTCCTTATAGGTTCCCCCCCTCAATGTTAGAAACTCAAAAATCCATTAGCCATAAGTAGGATTAGTCAAGGACTCTCCTTTAGAAAAAAGGCTATATGTTTTTATGATTTTTCTTAAGTAGTTGTAGTATTCTTTTTAACTCTAAAATTTGTATATGATGAATCTAACATCCTAAGGTAGTTCCATGATTTTTCTTGAGTTCATTTGAAGACTTTTACTATATTTGAAAAATAAAAAATTAAGTTATCAGGGTTGCTGTTATAATGAGCCAATTTGAAGCTATGAATTAGTCCAATTTTGTTATTATATCAAATGATTAAATTTTCCTTTGAAATTTTTACAAAGTGTTTTAGACATCTAAAGGTTTAACCATGAATTTTAACTAATTTATTAAGGTAATTTGCTATGGTAATAAAATTAGGACTTCTAACGTGTTAGCTAAAAATAGGTGGTCACTAACCATCAAATTTGTACAATTTTGTTAATATAGCTAAAGATCTTGTTTTGCCCTGAAATTTCTATAGGACCTTGGGGACAAATTGAAGTATCATGGACAATTTTTTTAGCCTATTTGATACAATTTGATATGTGAACAAAATGCATTATTAGGATGTGAAATTGTCTAATATGTTGAAAGTGTACAAATGCTTTAAATTGATAATATAATGGCATTTAACTCAAGTGTAATGTGTATTAATGCATGCTATAAACTTTAAACATTAGTTTATGAGGCATGATTGAAAATTGCTTGTGAAGGAATGCCTATATATGTGATCAATGCATACATTTGGAAAAACGAAAGTATATGAGCATATATGTGACAAAAGTGCATGTATGAACTTCAATTGTGTATGTTCTAACATATGGGTAAAAAAAAGATACAAGACTTATGTTGAATGAAGAGGAAGACAAAAGAGGAATCCTAGAGATATTATGCATTAGTAGATGTACCAACTAGGAATAGATCTATATGAGATTCGGAAGAGGAAAAAGAAAATCCGATGATCACATATAGGAATGAGTAAGTCCTAATAAGTAGTTTATTGCTCATATGCGTGTTATTTGATACCAATTGGTACAAATTAAGTGTTTCCTGTCGATAAAAAAAGATAAAGCACATAATTGAGTTCTTTATTCACAATATATGATGATTTGTTGATATTGTGAATTTTTATAGATTTTGCATATGATTTTACATAATGAATGAAGTTACTAGTTATGATATGTTTTTCTTTGAGGGAATGCTTTACTAGAATTATATAATATTCTCATCCATATATTTGTATGCATTTAATATTGTATTCAAATCTTGCAGATACCATTGGTGGTAATTTCATTGATTCACCACAATAGGAGTGGCACCATGACCTAGTTCTAGACTCACTTTTTGTTATGGGTCACTCCCATATAAAAGTTTATGTGTTTTTAGTCGTTCCTTTACCCCATCTATTTGTAGCACCTCTTTTGATCCAAAGTTTCTTTATGATGGTGTGCCTTTACATATGACACACCCGGTTATGATTATACCCCTACCATCATCGCAGGATCACTGAGGGAATGCCTAGTCATAGTCTTCATCATCGACTTTAATTCCTCTACCAGCTTCAAATGCCTAACTGGAGGTGATGCCATCAAGAATGATGGCAAATGGCTTCCATTAAAGGTTTAGGAGACACTCAGGGACCCTACTACTTGTACATGGTTATAGCCTAATTTAGTATCTTGTGAACCTGTAGACAATTTTAGTTGTTATCATTAAGGCCCTTTATGTGTATACGTTCTTTTGTTAGGTCTTAGTATATAGCCGGTTACTTGGGCACTTGATGTATTTTGGATGTTAGTTCTTGAGTAGTTTTACTAGGGTGACTTACATTCGAGTGTGTTGTGTATGTTTATGACTTGTATATTACTATTTTAGATTATCATTGCGATGTAGATATATATGTATCAGTGAACTTTTGATGATTTGCTTAAGTGCTTTAGCTTGCTAATTTTAGGTTTAATATTTACTTCCTTTTTATTTTCTCGACTAAATTAAGTATATAAGGCAAGGAACACTCTCCTAGTTATTATGTTAACACTTGAGTAATCCACGGCAGTTAGGAGAGTGTTACATATCCACTTTAGGTTTATTATGAAAAAAGTGTCATTGTTTTATGATATGCTTCTTACTTAACAATATATCACTTGAGCTATACTATCAAACATGTTCATCATATCATAATCATATTATGAAATTCATAAGGTAAGCATGCATATCTTTCATCATTGCATTAATTTATCTTAACATATGTGTTGCCTTAACCCACTACTTGGTGGAGGCCAACACTTCACTTGCATCTTCTATTGTCCTAACCTAATGCTTGGTGGAAATCTTATACTTAACCTATTACCACCCTCATTATTGGAATCAGGAAATTAGCTTATCCTTTAACCTAACAAGGGTTACCTTGCGTGTGTCTAAGATTATGCCTTGTATAGGGAGGGTCACTTTGACTTGCCATAGGATCATCTTCGATTGTCTTATAGCTTTCATCTTTATTTATCTTTGAATCGATGCAATACATAATGGTATCAAAAATAAAATGGAATCTTCATATTCATATAATTGATGCATTGACTAGAAGACTTGTCATATATATGGATACCATACATATTTCTAGCATAAGCATGAGCATTTCAATCATATAAGTCATTCATATCATCAAGCCATAGCATAAAGTTCATGAAGGGTATTTTGATCAACTCTATTTAAGGTTTAGTTGGTGGTATAAGTGGGTGCAATTGGTTCATTTGCCTAGGGTTTTGAAAATCATTGAGGGTCATAATTGGAAAAACACCTAAACTAAGTTTTCAACCAAAACATCAGATTAAAATCTTAGTTATGATGAACTTGTGAAGAACACTTTGAAAGGAAATCTTTTTTAAGGGTGTAAACACCCATCATGGTGTGAAAGAAGTAATGGAAAGAAAAGAAATTATGATAAAATGTAAGAGGTGTACCCCATATGTTTTGTGAGTAGGCGTTTGGTGTTTGACATAGTTGGATATTCACATAACATTGTTGCACTTTGAATGTGCATGAACGTGTATGATCAATTTTTAAATGCCCTTGTTCCAGTTCAAAAACTACCTTTTACATTTCTAATGCCCATTCTCAAGGGACAATCCTTCCTTTTGGACTCAAAATAGCACCTTCATTATTCTAGAAAGTAAAGACTAGAGTTTTTGAGCTATTCCTTGACCTGATCTCATTTATATTTATGACATAGTTCTATTTTCCTTAGATGAGGAGATCACATAAGACTTCTATGAAAAATTTATCAAATCTATAATCAATTTCCGATCATGTAGTCCTTGTGAAATACCGAATTGGAATAAATAAAGGAGACTTTTTGGAAATGCATTTTACTTAAAGGAGATATATGTTGCAACCCCACATAGCTAAAGAATTAAAAAATCTTCTTGATGAAACGTATATGTAAAGTATATTTAAGTTCTTGGAAATTTTGAATTACATAATACATTTTATTCCCAATTTCGAGGCATAGTATAAAACTATCAAAGCTTCTAAAGAAGAATCACCGTTCCTGGACTTGACAATGATATATCCCATCTATATTGCAATTATTTTCTAATGTAATCATTAACAATTCTGAACCACAATAGCATATGAATATATCCCATCAAACCATAGGCTCTTATAGATATTTCCCTCTAGAGAACATTAACCATAGAGAAATAAAACAAGTGCACTATCACAACACATGACATGATTTGGAAAACTCTAAAACCAAAGATAAATCACAACTTGTTGCCCAAAGGCAACTAAAGAATGACAATATGTAAAAATTTGTACAACACATAGACTTTCCTCTCAAACCCCCTACACTCCCCAGTACACCCACGATTCCAAAGCAAATATTTGGTCTACATCTCCAAACACTCTAAGATAAGAGTACATAGGAAAGTAGAAAATCAAATACAAGGTTAAACTATTTTTGACTGATGCAAGTTAAAACAAAGGAATTGAGTTAATATATATAGCCTTACCTTCTTCTCACCTTGCAATAACGGCCAATGTGGGACTTGTTTCAAGATGCTTTATTTCAATCAATGCCAACACATTTGGCAAAATATGGAGTCCAAAAATAAAATTCCTCCAAGTCTAAATTCTCGACTAAAGGAATGATATCCCAATTTTTTCATCTAATCAGTCAAAACTCATCACTATCTTTTCTTCCACTCATTTGTATATATTAATCCTAATAAATATTGACCTAGCCAGCTTCATCCACCACACCCACCAAACTAGCTTCATCATTCTTCTTTTGAAATACCACATGGCATTACCCTCGCTCCAAATTATCTTAACCTCTTGCATGTTCTATTCCTTGGCCACTTCCATAAAAATATTAAAAGATAATAATAATATCACACACAGACCAACTTGTTTAACTCTTTAGCATCTTACTTATGCATATTTACCATTCTTATGGTAAAAACTTTTTTGGAAGTAATATTTGGCATCTCTGCATGTCTCAATATTCATATTTCATTCTTTGTCCACATTTTCAAAATCACAATCCAAACTAATGTGGACATAGAACCATGTAAGGCAATGCAAGACTTTCTCAGGCTTTGAGGCTTTTGCCCAAGATGAACTTTATCCTTTCTATAAAAAAGAGTTAATTGTTCAAATTCACTAAATCAATGGCTTACATGTTAGAGTCGCTACTAGAAATTCCACATGTTCGAAGTTGAAGCCTTTAGAAATAATGTGCTTACCGAGTAAGAAATGGAAATGGAATACACCCATATAAGGACAACATGAGCTCATAAAATTTATCAGGAGAATAGATAGCCAACAGTTCACTCATCATAATCGAGACTATCTTTGTAGGATAATTTATGATTCCCATGACTCATATTGAAGCAAAAAAAAGGATAAATGTTTGTTAAATTTTGACAAACTAGGAGATAAGATGCCATGGATAAGGCAAAAAAAAAAGAAACTTGGAATTTCAACCTAACTCACATGAACCCATCCTAACTGTGGCTAATGACTGACAAGTGTCACAATGGCTAGTATGAGTCATATACTATGTCATGATGGCTAAGGTGAGTCATGTATTAATGTCACAATAGCTAGTGTAATAATAGATGTCAAGGTTTTAATTGCGGACCACATCATATGAAGCGGCTACAATATTGAGCGTGGTTCATAGTACAATGCAAGTCGCAATTGTGGCTACAATGGACCACATCGGGGCTACAATGGATCACATTTGACTCATCAAGGCCGCAACAAGCAGCAATGGCTGGGTTCCTTTTCAATTTGTAGACATGCAAAATTTCACACTATTCAGCTTGCAACATGCATTGACAACCGCATTTTCTACAACCAGTAACCACAATGGTGATTGTAGCCCAATTTAAAACACTGGGAGATGTGTAGTAGCTATTTGGAAGCCTCTGATAATGTGATTCAAGTCCTTTCCAAAGTAAGGACTCTTTGCTGGTAGAAGTTCCAACATTAACTCTCAAATTGGAAGAGGCAAATTTTTGTTTTTTGTTTTATTTTACTGGTCGTCTCCTACTCTAGAGGGTTTTTGAATATTCAGCTTCACTTTTGCTTCCATAGGGCTTCGGCTCCATCAAATTTTATGGGCCTGAGCCCAAGCTATTCAGTCTATATATATAAACTTCAGTGTTTGACATATGGAAACAGTATCAGACGAACAAATGAAAAAGGGTTACGAAATTTCCTGAATAAAATGTATTGAAGATGTCTAGTTAAAAGCCTCTAACAGGCTTTTTCTGCTAATAGATTAGATATTATCAATACTAACCATATCAACCATTTATGTATTTTCTGGCTTTTAGCTGTCATCTGAATTAAAATTTGAGCACCAAGCTAGTTATCCCTAAAAATGTGACTCATGATGGCTTTGTTTGAAAAGTTTTATCAACCTTTACCCACCACTGAATGCTTTGCGGCCAATCCACTTACTAAAAATGGAGGATACTTCACCACATTGTTTTGGCCTGTAATCAAAGAGATGGCTAAGCTATGTTGAGCCAATTAGATTTAACCCTTCTTTTATATTCATTAACAAGTCACAGAATAACACCTCAAAATTTAAATATTGTTTTCAACAAACAAAAATATAACGAAGTAACCTATTGTAAGTAAACACTGGGCCATAGGGTGTTTTCTGATCTTGCATATAAATAGGAATGGATTATAACAATTTTCAAACGCAACCAAGTAGCCAAAGGAGTAATAAGCAGAAGAAGAACAAGAACAAGAAGAAGAATGGGCGCAAGAACACAATTTTCTTGGTGCTGTTTGCTACATTGATCACAAAGGAGGCCTTGGCTGCACAACATGTTGTTGGCGGAAGCCAAGGCTGGGATCAATCCACAGACTTCAACTCCTGGATTTCAGGCCAAACATTTAAGGTTGGAGATCAACTTGGTATGTTTCTTACCTATAATTAATTTTAAGCTCTTTCATAAACTACTTTTGCAAGAGACACCAAAGACATTTCCTTTTCTTCAAAAACTGATTTGATAAATCAATGTGTGATCAATATTATGCTATATTCTGTTTTATTGCTTTGCAGTTTTCAGTACTCTTCTTTGCACAGTGTGGTTGAGCTGGTTAGCGAGAGTGACTATAAGAACTGTGATATCAGTAGTCCAGTGAAGACAATGAGCAGTGGCAACGATGTCGTGAAATTGGACAAGCCAGGTACGAGGTATTCACCTGTGGACCTTAGGCCACTGCAGTCAAGGAATGAAGGTAAAGATTACAACAGTGAACGGGAATGGACCTTCTTCCCCTCCATCGTCACCATCATCACCATCATCATCATCATCATCATCCTCATCATCACCGGCTTCCACTTCTTTCCTGCTACTACTTCTACAGCTTCGCGATCGGCCTTACAAGGCTTCGCCTCTTTGCGCTCATTGTTGCATTATCAGCAGTTTCCACAATGCTTTCCCTGTTTTAGTTGATGATATATATGAAGTTCGATTTACAAATATATATTGTAAGCACATACATACATTTGTGGGCTGTGGCCTATGGACTATGGAGGCATATCAATTTTACTTCACCTCATCTTGTTCGCCTTATTAGAATCAAGTTAGTCTCTGTAATATCTACATGGCATGAGATGTAAGTCTGTATCATAGTTTTCTTTAAGTTTTTCGTTGTGATTTTTTTCATTTTAGGCATTGTCCTTGAGTATTGTTTTAAGTCTATATAAGCGGATAAGTTGCTTTCTTAATTGATGGTCATAGTAAATAAAAGTAAAATAATGAAGCTGATTTACGTACTACAATTCAATGTTTTTCCCAAACTCTTAATTTTGCTGTCCTTTTTAAAATAATTTTTAGTAAAGTTAAACCAATCGGTTATAGCTCATCAACATTTGAAATTTTCAGTTGAACAACACAATGTTGAAGTGAGAGGATGATTTATTGTGAGAGTAAGCGGAATAAATCTTAATTATTGAATCTAATATAAATAATCAAGATTAAAATATAAAGTCATATGATTTTTTTAAACTATCATATGATCATTAATTATCATTAAGTAACTTTCAATTTCGATCATTTATATATAATTATATAGCATAAATTTGCTCTTCTTACTTTCTTAATAAACCATTTATCTCACTTGAGTCATCCCATATATATTATAATGAGTTAAGAAAAAATATAGAAAGAACATTGGAACGTACTTTCATATTTTATTAATTACATAAATAATGTATGAATAAATCGAAAGAACGATGCAAATTATTCAAAATTAATCTGTGAGGTTAAACTCGTCAAAACCAAGTACAAATTATTTAAAATTGGAGGTTGTAATCTATCCTGTAGTTAATTTAAACTCACTTATTTTAAACCTAAGAGAAAAATTAAACGTTAGGTCAAACTCTTTAAATTGGGTACAAATATTCAAAATTAGAAGTCGTTACCGTAGATAATTTAAACTCGCTCATTTTAAACCTAAGAGCAAAATTAACCCATTAGAATAAGCTAGTTAAACCAGGTAAAAGTTATTCAAGATCGGAGGTAATCACCCATAGATAATTTAAACTCACCTAAGAGGAAAATTAATCTGTTAAGTCAAGCTCGGTACAGAGTATTTGAGATCGCGACTAAATATATTCACAAAGCGTTCAAGCGTGAAGTAAAATACACATGGGCTCACATAGGATAAAGTAGAGCACAAAACAGTCAAGCAACTATGAAACAAAATATATAATGTGCATATTAAGTACAAACATACGACCATGTAAGGACAAAACAAAAGAACAAAATATATTTTTACAAAACATAAATCCAGGACCAAAACAACTACTTCGGCATGTCAACAATCCTGCCACGCTCAACAACACGGAAGAGCCCACCAGGAAGATCCGTATCCGGCATAAGACCTTCACTTGAGCAAGAGTATTGTCAAAAATCTCACGAGACCTTTTCTCCTAATCAGCTATGATTTTGGCTGCATCAACCTTCAGCTGGAAACCTCCCAAGTGAGTGATAAGACGCATTGATACCACTTATCTTGTTACCAAACCTTAACTTTTTACATGAGTTTTACTGAGTTATTAATGTAATTAATAAGGATTTTGATTTATTCCTCATTGTGTAATTTTGAAAGAATTATTGACTTTTGCACTGATTTTGGAATAATTTCTAATTACACCCTTTGCCTTTGACCTGTCTCTTTGAGTATGGTTTTATGTACAAGAGCTTTTGATCAGTGTAAAGTGACAAGAACAAGGTTGGAAGCTCTTGGAAGAAGCTTTGAGCAAAAAGGAATAAAAATAGTAGAAGTTCGCTTTCGGGTAAGTGCTGTAGCGCTGGAGAGACAATCGTGAAAATTTTGGACCACTCTTTGGAAAGCGCTGAATGCTCTGGATGACGGTAGAGAGCAGTATTTAAATGATTGAGACAATTGCTTACCCTAGTTTTTACTCACTTTTAGCCACTTTAGTTGCTATTATTTTCTTTCCACATCTCTCTCCATCTTCTTTCTCTATTCTCCTCTCTCTTAAGGATTCTATTAATGAAGGTGTTTTATCTTGGAGATTATGGCAAGGATTATTACTATTATTTTCAGGTTTTATTTTATCTTAATTGTTGTAATCCTCTAGAGATGGAGGAATAGATTTCTTTATGAGTGTAGGGTTTTTGGATGGATTGGAATAATATTTAAGACCCTTTTTTAATATTAAATGTATTGATTTTCTTAATGTTCTCCAGTTTTTATAATTATTGTGGTGATTGCTATAACTTTATTGTGATAACTAAATTGGCAATCGTCATTTAGGAAAATCCTTTGGGCATAAATTGATAGATCTATTGGTTTATGTTTGAGGGAGAATATTAGAATTAACTTTTCGATTGGCGGTTAAGCTATAACAATTGGTTCATTAAATCAATGTGATTTCTAAATAAATTGAGATATCTCGTTTATTAGTTATTTGCATTGGCCAAATTCTAGAAGTTCGATCAATAGTATAATTGCAGTAATTTATTACTAATAGCCATCAATGGGTTTAATATTTGGTCAATGATAATTAATTTCCAATCCTAGGAATACCTTGCACTAGTGCCCTTCTTCACGTTGCTATTATCTTTTAATTTCAATTCCTATTATTTCACTCTTCAAAATCCCAATTTTCCCAACTACGTGTTGAAGCCTCCTTGAGAGATGACCTAGGTTGTGCCCTTTACTACATTTTTTGGTACAACTTGGTATAAAAATAATTTCTAATTTGAAGAGGTAGGCGACAACCTTTATTCAAATTTGGCGCCTTGCCGAGGAGGCATTAAAACTTAGTTGTTTATTTTTTTTCTATTTTTATTTTATTTTATTTTTATTTATTTACTATTTTTATTTTCTATTATTTATTTTATTCTACCAAAAAAAAAAAAAAAATTCTATTGCCTTGTATGGGGCGTTTCCTGTTTGCTGGAAATTTGATACCTCTTAACTCTGAAATTGAGAAAATTTTGAGAAAAATCAAATAGACAAGACGTCAACAAGAGAACTCTGAGCATTCTGATCCTCTATTTAGTGTTTCAGGTGATACAGCAAGATGGGAGATCAAAGGACACTTATGGAGCTCACTGCTCTTGATTTTATCCAATAGCCTTTGGCCATTACATACCTTAGGTTTGACAATGATTTTGAGCTTAAGGGGTATATGGTTCATGCCTTGCCCAAGCTCCATGGGCTGTTGGAGAGGACCCACACCAACACCTAAAGAAGCTGGATATGGTGTGTTCTACCATGAGACCCAATAGAGTGGAGGTGGATGATGTTAAACTTAGAGCATTCCCTTCTCCCTAGAGGGTGCAATAGAAAATTAGTTCTTCAACTTTCCTGAATAGGTTGTTAATAATTGGATTGAGAGATATTTTCTTACCTCAAGAGTGGCTTCTATCATAAAAGAATCTCTGGAATCTGAGATTGATGAGACCCTACATGAATATTAAGAGCGCTTCAAACTCCTTTATGCAAATTGCCCAATCATTACATTTCAGAACAACTCCTTCAGGACTTTTATGAGGGGTTGATACCTGTTGATAGATGTATGATAGATGCTGCTAGTGGAGGGGCACTTTTGGATAAGACTCTGGTAGAGGCCTATGCTTTAATTGAATATGGCTACTAATTTTCAACAATTTGGTTCCAGGGCAGCCACAACTACTAGAGGCCTTCATGGGTGAGCCAGCCAGAGAATCCAATGTTGACCCAACTTTATAGCAACTTTCTAACCTTATGCAGCAATTGATGGCTAGCCATAGCAACTCCAAGTGGTTCCCAATATCTGTGGCATATGTACTTCAAATGATCATCATACTAACATGTATCTAGCATTGCAAGATGACTCAACCACTGGGTAGTAGTAACAAATCCATGTCAACCTCAAAATCAGCAAGCCGTTCCATTTAGGAACACAAATAACTTCAGTTAGAAGAATCATCCCAATATGAATGAGGAAATAACTCTCAATACAGGGCAACCTTCACAGTAGAAATACTTGACACCTTATCAGAGGCACCTGCCTCCCCTGCCTACATTTCATATCCTACTATGTCTAAAATGATGATGATGATGAAATAAATATAGGAAATAAGGAAAGAGAATGCCCTTAGAGAGAGATGACCCAATGAAAAATAATCAGCTAACAAGCCCCTACTGCCTAAGGGGAAATGTATGTGTAATCACACTTGAGGTCGGAACAAAAATTCCAGGGGTGACTAGACATGCAAAGGAAGACAAATAAGAGAAAACTAGGCCTGAAGGTGATTCTTTGAGCGCCGCAGAGATCAATAGCGCCTAGCGCTCAACTAACCATCAGATGAAGAACTAGCACAAGAGTTTCTCTTGGGTGAGCGCTATAGCACTCAACAGAGGCACCAATGATGAAAATTTTACCCCTCCCACTACCATTCCCATAGAGGATGGAACCTAGCAAAGTCAGGATAGCAGATTTGGAATCAGGATACATGAGAAACCTTCCGAAAGTACAAGTGAATATTCCTCTATTGGATACAATTAAGCAAATTCCTAAATATGCAAAATTATTGAAAGATCTATGCACCAATAAAGGAAGATCAAGGCAGTGGAGGAGAAGGTGACCATGGGGGTAAATGCCTTCTCCATTATTAAGCCGAGCAATCTACCACCCAAGTGTAAGGATCCAGGCACATTCATGTCCCTTGTGTTAGCTCCAAAACCCTTCAGAAAGCTTTAATGCAATATGTTTTGAGTGACAACAAAACCAATTCAAAGAAAATATTTTGAAGAACGACTAATGTCTTCCTTGAGTTTCTTATCATAGCATACAGATTATTTCCTAATTGCATAATGCAGACTTAATGCTAGAATAATTTCACTTTGCATGTGCAAACATGATTTATCTCGTATAAAGAGATTGAACTTAATAGAAATGAATATTATATCAGGCAAAGTATGCATACATGTTTTTCTAATAAAAGATATCAAAGAGAAGTACAAGAAACTAAGATCTAGGACTTCAGAAAGTAGCATGGAACTTCAGAAAGTACACCTGAAATAAATATATTCATCAATCTCTGAAGCCGATGTGTTCCATTATCTTCAACCATCATGATCGTAAATCTTTCAACATCATAAAGTTTGGATTAAAGATCTGAAGACCAAAGATTCATCAAGGGACTGATTTCGCACTTCAAAAAACTCACTTCACTGTCGAGCAGTTGAACATTCCTGGAAAAGGAGGAAATTTGAATTTTTGAAATTCAAATTTAAAGTCAATCCCAACTTCAAATTGGTGAGTCATCCCTTCTGCCAACTTGGTTAACAACCTCAACTTCTAGAAGAAGGAGTTCAAAAACCATGATTCAGACTATAAGAGTAATTTCTAAAGTAAAATTAAAAACCTCATATCTCACAATGGTTTTTGGAAAAACTTCTAACAATAGACAAGCTACTCTTCTAGGTTGCTTTTCCAAGACACAAATGGATGATCAACATGTGTCACTTGGAGATCTGATCAAGGGCAATAGTCATAATGGAAGACCATCTATATATAGAGATGTTGTGCTTCAACATCATTAAGACTGAACGTTGTCAAGAGAAGAAACTCTATGCAAATCTATCTTCTTGTCTAGCAAGGTTCATCATATCATCATGTAATTAGTCTTCTTGCTTGTAAAAATCTTCTTTCCTCGTTCTTGAATAGTTACATGATCTTCCTAGGAAGAGTTGTGGGAAAGAAGTCATTCAGGTTATCCCAGGTTATTCATGTATATTTTAAGGAAACTTAAGTATAGGTTAGTTTGAGTGGAAACCCAAAGCAAACCTTTGTATCCTTGATCCAGGAGTGATCAGTGTGAGAAAGCTTGGAGAGGCTAATGTAGAAATACTTGCAACATGATAGTAAGATGTTCTTGCTTCTGGTCAACTTGGAGAGGCTAAGGAAAGACTACTCGGTTCAACTTGTAGAGGCTAGTGAATAACTACTTTCAACGTGACAGGTAGAGGTTGTCTCCTGGTCACGGGTTAAGCTTGAAGGTTGGAAAAGACTACTCAGTTTAGCTTAAAGAGGTTGGTGAATAACTACTTAGTTCAGCTTGGAGAGGTTGGTGAATAACTGGGTTCACTTAGAAAGGCTAGTGAATACTACTCGGTTAGAGCTTGAGAAGTTGGTGAATAACTACTTCAGCTTGAGAAAGGCTGATGAATAAATACTCAACTTGTGACAGTCAGGGTTGTCATGGTCATAAGTGAGAGCTTGGGAAGGCTAATGTAAAGACTATCTATTTTTCTTTCTCTAGTTTGAGAAAGATGTTTAGTGGATCGTCAATGTGTGTTGATCCTGGATAGGCAGGTTTGGCCGAACTAGTATACAAATACTTGTGTCACTTCTTTTTATCTTTAATGTCCTTTACTTTCTTTGTTATGGAGTATATTTTAATATTTTGATATATTGTTTTGGCTATTCTTACTCCTTCTGTGCTTCGAAATCTACTTTGTAAAGCAACTAACATGTTTTCCGATGCACTTCAAACTTAGTGCTTGATAGTATTTCTTTAAATGTTTTAGATGCAAAAAAGAGTAAAGTACGATTTAACCCCTCTCGTGCACTTTTATACCTACAAGTGGTATCAGAGCAAGGCCTTTGAGGGGTTGAGCGTCCAACGATTGTAGAGGATAAAGATCAAAGAGACAAAATGGCACAATTTATCCAGAGGAGCAGAATACTTTCATGTGTTTGTTTCCCTCAGCGTGGTTTCATTGTACTGATAAGGCATCATCTATGAGAAAGAGGAGTCTCAAGGAGCGGCAGACATCTATAAAAGTCAAAAGTTCTCCTGAACTCCATAGCCTGTTCCTACTGAAATGTGCACTAAGCTAATCTGAACATGATCATATCAATGCTTGTGTCACAAGTAAGAATATACGGGCAACTATACATGCTACTTGAAGATCTTGGAAAATAGTATTATACCTTAGAAATGGTTAGGAGAATACTTATAAGCTTTCCTACAAGATGGCTACCCAAATGGACAGCCATCTCTGATAACAAATATTCAAACTCTTATCATGGATGCTTTCTTTGGATACCTTGAAACCTACAATGTCAAGCTCTGTGTTATACATGATGAATTCATAAAGGAAAAGTTTGTCCTTGGCCCTAAAGTCATCACATCAGAAGATTTGTAGAGTCTAAGCAATGGACGTTGAAACCCCTACTAAAGAGGATGAAAATGATGATGTGATTGATAATAGAGATGAGATCTCTATGCCCTAAAATGTCAAAAGCCTGAGGGAGATAGATCTAAGAAAAGTAAAGTCATCTCTCAAGGACGACAAAAAAGGCAAAGAATATATTGAAAGAGTAACCTACTATCTGTGATAAGAAGGAACATTTTGAACCTTTTTATCCTAAGCTCATGATATCACTGAAAGATTTCATATTCGAGAAAGGAAGCTTGCTGGTACAAGCATCCTGAAGATATAAAGAAAAGGTCAAAAAGTCATGATGAGCTAGAAGATGTCACAAATCTATACTTCATGGCATGAGTATACCTCAACAAAATGCAAGGTAGGAGTATCTTCTGAATGTGTCATTTTTTTCTCTATTGCACTATATGATGAGTTGCTGAAATTTTCTCAAACTTCTTCCTCTAAAATTTCTCATCTTGAAAGTGTTATTTCAAAAGGTTGCGTCTGAATTTAATATTATAGGTCAAAGCTCAATATATCTTAAGGTTTATAAGCAAATTATATTCAAAAAGCTATCTCAAAACTTGAGAATATTTCATCTTAAATCTGCTGACTTGAATAGATATATATGGTTCAAAATCCTTGCCTTTATGCAAGAGGTTAGATGTCATAGTTTCAGAAAATAAGTTTGGGATATGAAGAGAAAGATATGAGAAAAATAATGCAACCTCATATAAGATCTATAAGCTTTGTTTCTTGTCTCTCTTAACAAAAAGAAACACCTACTTGACAAATGATTCTTAAGAAAGAAATTCGTTAAAAAAGTCGGGAAATATTTTTCTTGATAACTAACTAAAAGGACCCAAGAAAGTTGGATACCAATATAAAAAATTGTTCCTACTAGGTAGAAGGGGTCAACTGGTTAAAGTGCCAAGGAACAAACAAACTTTGACTACATTGGATACTTATCCTACAAGAAGTGGATCAAAAGCTTAAAGACTAAGATCCTTAAACGACTCAAGCTAATGATGAATGAGCTTGAAGAAATCTTTGCTAATGTTGTCAAAAGAATTAAAGTAAAGTCTAGAAAATGAGTCTCAAGGAAGCTACAGAAAGCAAGCTGATGAAAGAAAAGTCTTCAGAAAGTGTGCTCCAGAACATCAAATTTTCAGGAAAGCATGCTCAGAACTTTAAAGCAATTCAGAAAGTAACTTTTCTGACACAAAGATGAGCAATCTGAAGATAAAAGAGAAGCTGAGAAATCTTAATGATACAAAAACTACAAGGAGTTTCTAATTTAAAGATAGTTTACTTAAGACAAAGTTTGTGGATACTTTTCTAAAGGTATGAGGACCAAGTCATTCCTTAGAAATATGTCAATCTATGCTTTCATCTCCATCTTTGATCCTTAATTAATTAAAGAAGCTTTAGATAATCAAAGTTAGGTGGACGCTTTGTAAAAGAAACTGACTAAATTCAAAAAAGGCAAAGTCTACTTGACCAAGTTACAAAATCATCATCAGGTATAAAAGAGTCTTCCAATAACATATTCAATGGTGACAATGCCATGAGGAACAAAGCAAGATCTATTGCACTAGATCTTTGAGATAATGATCTCATTGAAAACAGAGTTGAAAAAAGCAGCACTAGTGGTTACTACTTTATTTTTTGAAGAAGTTTGAACCACTGGTCATGAAAAAAGTAGAGTTCAAATGGCCTTCTCTACTCCTATTGAGAATGGATATATAGATGCTGAAAGTTAATTACACCCAAAAGCTGGATAAGGAACCAACTAAAAGACTATCTCTTGAGGTATTTCAAGTCCCTATCTTCTTTGATTATATTCATGCTATCTATCTTGTTAAGGTTCTTTGTCAGGACTCTATATTCAAGCATAGCTGGAAAACATCTTTTATCCAAAGATCTTGTGAAAAAGGGATGTTGAGATAATGATTATGAATGCTAAAGACCCAGGATCAAACACATTCACAAAATCATTAATGAAGATCTTTCTTGCTTGAAAAAGCTTTTAGACTTAAAGATTTTTATAAAATCTCCATATGCATTCATGCATAAACATCCCTGGCATCCTTCCTTCATAGCTCCAAACTGAAGACCTACCAAAGTTATCAGTCTATATATTCAGAAGACTTCAGTTAGTAAGAACAAATCAATCAATTGGAAGATCACAAAGGTAGTTTTCAAGATCAACATATTGGTTGGTATATCAAGATATCAATTTGCAAGACCATGTATCTTATTGAATATTAAAATTCTGAGTACATGTTAAGAAAGAAGATAGGTTGTTCAAAAACTGATTGATGGCCAGAAAGAAATGAGGATAAGAAATGAATATCTAGGATCATATGATTCAATATATGAAGATGTGCTTATGTTGAAAATATGATGAGTCTCCAATGTTAGAAAATGAATAGTGAAGCCCAGAAAGTAATTTCTAGAAAAATGATCTCAAGAGTAAGAAATCTCTCTTGTTGAAAGAGATGAAAAAGGCGGGATAATTCCCACTTTTTTAGGTTTTCTCTTTGCCACAATGGTTTACTTCTCAAGCCATGTCCAATCACTTTATTAACCTCCCACTCCTCACACATAAACTTTTTACCTTCATCTTCCACTACATGCTTCATCAATCGTTTCATCTTTTGTCATTCTCAAACCTCCTCTAAAACTCTCATCTTTGTAACTAAAACCTTATCCGTTTCACTAACCATTCTTTTACTTTGTCAAGACCCAATCTTTCTCCTTCTACCTTACACACAAGCTTTTCCACAATGGTTGAAAGGAAAAATAGTGACCTAGCGTTGAAAATATGGTATCTTTCCATATGTACGATGATCTTCAGAATGGGTACTATGATAAATTTTATGCTTAAAGAAAAATGGCTCCTAAAATAACTAGAAATGATCTTCGTGAAGAAGTTAGTATTCTTGATGAAATATTCTCTTTTCAGAAATGGGAAGAATATCTGAGATAAACGAGCGAGTTTATCCAAGGCTTGTCACCGCCTTCTACTCGCAATTGGAAGGAAACTCAACATCTTCCATAAAGACTCTATCGAGATTGCTCATCAAAATCTCTCCATCAGGATTCTAAGATCATTAAGGCACCAAATGAAGGTCATATATGCTTTCCTCACTAAGCTGGGCTAATTCCCTTGGTATAAATGAAGGAGATGTGTCCAGGTATGTAATTGATTCCATTCTTCACAAGCCCAGTGAGATCACAATTGCTATGCTAAGTGCTAAGGCTAGGAAGATATATACAGGTCCAATTCTCTATTTTACCCTGGATTGGAAGCACTGATACTCTAGTTGGCATGGACTACATGCTCATGTATTGTCTAATGGGAAAAAGAAAAGTTAATTTGCCAAGACTTATCCTCGATTACATGATTAGCGCCACCTCAAAGGAAAAAAGAAAGCTAGTGTCCGTATGGAATGCTGCTCACAAAACTTTTCTAGCACATGCGTCTTCCTCTAGTTATAGAAAAGTATGAATACATAGGAAGGAACAGTTGTAACACCCTAATATTTAACCCAACACGTAGGACGTATCAAGATTAATTATTAGTTATTACTTCCCTTTAAAACTCATTTGTAAAATTACTTAGCGAAAAATACGGTAAATTTTTTTTAAATGGAATACTTAAAACAAAGTGCGAGCCATTGCGTACAACATAAATGAAACATAAAGCGGAAGAGCAAATAAATCATGCAATATAAAGCAAGTAAGAACACCTCAATCATGAAAACACCCATCATAATATTAATCACCATAGTTTAGTACATAACTGAAATAATAACATAAAGTCATACCCACATAAGAATTTAGAGCTTGTAGTACATGAAACATGAAGTACAAGAAAGAAAACAGGAAACATAATAACAAATACATGGAAAAGCCCCCACACAAAAGATCGATCCCAAGCCATGATTACTCCCTCCCTCAATAAGGGCGCATCTCCCATCGAGCTAGCCTCCGATCACGGTCCTAACTGTCCCCTATTCATGGAAACTAGGGGCAGATCCCTCCTAAAAAGGTGAGAAGGGATCCTCGATGAATCGTCTCTGAGTACCTTGGGCGAGGACATACTAGGGGTAGTCACGCACTACTAAAGACGATGGTAAAGCACGACGATTCTCTCGTTGGGTCGCGTTCTCCAAAAATCAAATCATTGCCGTAGGGAGAGGTCGGGTAAAGCAAAATCTAAGAGGGAAGGCAAACGGGCATCCCATGTATGCAAAAATGCACATGGCACAATGACCCTCGAAATGGTAGGACTGATGATTGGATCGTAGTGCAACTCCTACGGGTGCATCAACAAAAATCACGAACGAAGCCATCGTGGTCTGAAGACGTAACGGAAAGAAAAGAGAGAGAGGGGTGAGAATCTTGCTAAAGAATCTCAGTAGGGAAATACTCTATCCTAGTGTCATCGTTTACATCCCAGGAACCTTGGGTTTATTATAAAATGTTTAAACATAAAAAGGTTCATTATGAGATTTTTATAAAAGTAATTATCCAAGGTCCGCATCTTTTATGATGAATCTTAATGCATGTATGCAGCATAGCAGAACATGAATGCATGGCAATACTTAGCAACAATAAAACATATCAACAACAATTATATCACATATATGTGGCATGTAGCTTCTCATGATCAACCTTTCACTTTCATAAGCAAGATACTTCATCTTTTCTCATTTCTCAAACTTGTGATATCATGATCTTTAAAACAATAGTAACCAACCCCTGAAACTAGGCTATGAGCTCATACCTCAACTAGTCGTCACTAGTTCTTACTTATCCTCTGATAAGTGAATCATAATCATAAAAATAACAATCCCGACTCCAGAGTATGGGCAAGGGGACCTAAGGAATCACCCATCATGGGACTTTCTTCCTTCTCTGAAACATAACTGGTTAAGACCGTGACTTTGTCCGCTTTGGGAGGCTAATCTCGATGCCCTCACGGTTTTACCTTCTCCTCACCGTAGGAGAAGTACGTCTCAGTCTGAAACGCATCATGGTTAAGACCGTGACATTGTGCTTCGGTATGGCCCCAGACCATACCCTCCACGAGTTTCCTTTCTTTCCTAGCAGGAGAAATGCGTCTGGCATGTCACATATAAAATCTTTCTTTTCAAAACTTTCTCAAGTCCCTCAATTTGACGGAAATTCAGCATAATAACTATACTCCAGAATTTCCTCAAATGTGTCATGCCACATAACTCAACCACACATATTATTCTCATGAAACTTCCTCAATCAAATAAATCTTTAATTCAGGAGCATACTCTCCTATCTCATTCATATTTCGAAATCTCATGCGTCTCAAACATAGCATACCACATCATCACAACAACATGCCACAAATACACATATGATTTTATGTTCACGTAATGGCATATTCACATCATCATGAGTATACCCACCCGGTCTCATGCTCACATCACACCTCCTATCTCATGGTGTCTTATGCTTTGACCCTTAGGGTCTTAAACTTGTGTTCTAATTATCCTAACCTTCATTATGGATTTTTATAACACCTAAGGGATCTTTACCTATAATTCTCTCTAATGATTATGCTTCATAATATAACCAAACAGCCCTAGTTATTGGGCAGAATTTTGCCTTTGATTACGGGTCCTAGAATCTATTCTTTGACCCTTTCTAAGTTCCGTCTTCGCCTAAGGCTCTATAATCAACTCTAAACCAATTATGAGGGATTCCTACACATATCCACTAATTATAAACCATTTTTCTTAAGTCCAATTATGCTGAAACAGAATTACAAATTTTGTGCATCTAAGTGTTCTAGAATTCACATTTTAAATCCTTTTTAATTACTTGTTCTTTCCTAACTTCCCTAAATCGTTCCTTGCTTCACTCAAACATAATTTTACACATTTTAACACCATAAAACAGAATTCATACAGTGGCCAATTGCAAAGGCAGAACCAAAACATAAGCCTCATATAATCACATAATCTCATGATTTAAATGCATATAAGTTGCTAGTTTCTCTTGGAATCATTTTAGAACTCAAAACTCTTTTAGAAACCAATTATTCTCATTGAAATCACATAAATATGTGCTAGGTCAGTAGCTAAATTATTTAGCTCAAGGAATAGATTTAAAACATAAAACCTTGTTCATAAAGTTCCTTGAGTACACCTAAGCTTAGAAAAATTCCAAGACTTAGACTATGGGCACTTATGATTAGATGAACTCATCCAAGTCCATCATCATCATCACAAGGCCGAAATGGCATCCTTGAAATGCCTCCATTTTCTAAAACTTTATGTAAGATACTTGGGCAAGTCTTTGAGCTCTAGGATAATTAAGTGATGGCATAAACTTAAACATGCTATGCACTTATTTTACTCTTCATTAGAAAATAAAGTGAGAGCATAAAATAAATATGAGATGCAACCTCATTATTATCTTTAAAGATTAAGTGATGACTTGAAATATAAACATGAAATGCAAGCTTGGAAATTTAAACATGATAATGCAAGTTCATTTAGTTATTCTTGAGAGTTTAGTGATGGCATCAAAATAAACATGCTATGCAAGGCATAAACATAAACATGAATGCAACTTCATTTTATCTTAACTAGAGCTCTTACAAGACTTTAAAGGAACATCACAACCTTAACCCAATATGTATCTTAACAACATAAAGTGAGCTTTAGAGTTCTTAGCACCAAACTTCAAAGAAGCCTTTGGTTTTGAACTTCATCATCAAGCTCAAGAAAATGAACACAAAGCTCAACACTTTGTCTAAACAACATACAAAGAACTAAGTCATATTCTTTATTTTATTGCTCATGGGCTTCAATCTAGAGTAAAACTCTTAGAACGGCCGACCAACTTTAAGGTTGGCAAGGGTAAGCTTAGAGCTCTTTGAAAACATATGATTAATTTTCTTAACAAAACTTTTGTGATCTACTTAACATTTTTAGCAAACTTTGTTCAAATAAAGGAAAAAGGAAACCGAAATCTTTCAAGGAAAAAGGAAGAGAAACGAAAATATAAACAAGAAAAGGAAGGAAAACACAAGCATGTATGGTCCAAGACCAAGTTGTTTCAAGCTTTAGAGGTTTCTCACATGACAACAACAAGCCATTATCTTGAAACCTCATCATCAAGCCAAAGTTTTCTCTTGGAAAAGCTCCAAGGCCGAAAAGAAAAAGGAAGAAGAAAAAAGTTTTGAACCAAGAGAAAACTAGAACTTTTCTTGAAGAAAACAAGTAAAAACTTTGAAAACAAACCCCTACCTAAGGAAGTCTTGAAAGAAATGAAGGAAAGCTTGAGTTCTTGAAGGTTGAGAAGACAAAATCTTCTCTTGGAGGAGGAGGAGGATTCGGCCAAGAGGAAGCTCAAGGAAGATGATTTTTCCTTGAGTTTCTAAGCTTGGAAATGGAAAGTTTGAGTGTTTAAGAGATGGTTTGAGGTGAGGGAGTGGTGGTTTATGGTTGTTTGTGGTGGTTTGTGGTGGTGGAAAGGTTCTTTGAGAGGAAGAAGAAGATGAGCAAGATGAAGAGAACTTGAGAGAAAATGCAAGAAAAAGCAAGAGAACTAAACTTGGCAAAGCTTCTAAAGTGTAACCAAGTTCTTCCAAGCTTGGTATTTATAGAAATTTGGCAACATGGAGGCTGCCAAGGGGAGAAGGCCGACGGTCTTCATGGCCAAAGGGAGAGGAAAATATCTCTTTGATTGGCATGGGCTAAGCATGGGCAAAGCATGGTGAGGTATGGCTTGAGGTATGGCCTTTGAGTGAGAATTAAAACAACATGTGGCACTTCTTTGAGGCCATGTATTTGGCCAGATTTGCAGCCCAAAGGGGGAGGAGAAATTGTTCATGTAATTGTGGTTTAGTGATGTGTTTAGGTGTTTCTTTGATTAAGGTTTTGATTAGGAGTTTGTAAGAAAGTGTTTAGGTGAGGTAATTGGCTAATTAAGGTTGTCAAGACTTGATTAGGAGGGTAATCTTGCTAGATTAACAATTTAAAATCATTCTTTTAGTCAAATGAGGTATGGGCACAATTCCTTAATTTAAGGAATTGGAGAGAGAAAATACTATTCAAGATTCCATGACTAGGAATCTTGAATTAAAGAATGTAATTAGAGTTTAACTAAGCAATCTTAGGTTCTAATTAACCTTAATAAATTATTTTGACTCTAGATTAATTATCAAATAAATTAATCTTTGATTAGAGCCTAATATTACTTAGGTTTGCTTAATTACGTCATTAGGCTCACTGTACCTGTTCTAGGGGCAAAATGGTAATTTTGCACTAAAACTGCTAGACCTTCAGGCAGACTAAACATCAAATATCACTCAAAAACATCATTCCAAACTTTCTGAAAAGTTTCAAGGGCTCAAACGGCACCTTTACCGCGTAAAATGCTAGGGGTATTTTGGTCATTTTGAGCTGAAAGTTCAGAAAATGAGATTTTCACCTCGGATATCAAATGTAACAGATATAATCCCCTTTAAACATTGAGTTGACCCATTCGAGGACTGGGGCCCTTCCTTTGAATTTCGGTAAAAATGACCTCAGGGGCATTTTGGTCATTTGTACTCAATACAGAAAATGGGCGTCAACAGTATTCGCACCTTTCTTTTCAAAACCTCAAGGAAAATGTCCACCATCTTAGAATTTGGACCAATAAGGAAAAGTCCTAGAACAAGAGGAGACTAATTAAGAGAATCCTCTCAAAGGAAAAAGTCTTAACAAGAGGTTGCCGAAGGAAAGAGAAAATTAATTCTAGTGGATAGTGAGTCTGGGAAGAAGAATTGAGTTGTGTCCTTGGGATCAAGAAAGAAGAACAAAAAGCAACAGGAGTTTGCACCACAACAAACTTAGTCAAAGAAAAAGCCGTAAAAGTCATCAGTAAAAAGAGGTTGGGTCAAGTGCAAAGGAATGCCTTTACATGAGTCTAGAATCTCCATAATGAATAAAGAAGTTGCAAAATATGAGGAGGCTAGCTATCAAATCATTCTTGGTGACTCTTCATTTGGTGAAGAGGAAGAAGATTCAAAAGGAAAAGAACAAGAAGAAGCATCCTGATAAGAAGAAGAAGAAGGTTTGCTAAGTAGTGAGAAGGCCAGACTAAATGTTGTAATGAGACCTGCTCCACGTCTAGGGAGTCTCTAATGGAGCCAATCTATGAAGAACCATCACTGAAGCCTATCATTGAGGAACCAACGGAGGAAGCTTATTAACTAGATACTACTATCATCCTAATGGTGCCTCAACCTCCCCTTCTATTCACACCACTGAGATGGAAGAAGAAGAGGATAGAGTATTAGATGCTTGGTGCTTCTCTTGGTGAAGAAGCTACTTTCACCTCGGGTCAAATGCTTAAAGTTGTTGCTCTTCTATTCCTGAGCCTACTTCTACTCCTCCTCCTCTAATGTAGGCATGCTATCCTCTCCACCTCCTACCACTGCTACTACTAAAAGTCCTGGGGAGACTATACCTCTAAACATCCTGAGTCTTCTCCTAAACTGCTCCATCATCGATACCCATTCACCTACCTCATTCATGTTCAACTGAGCCTCCAACAAGCTCTCAGACCAATCAAATCATCCTACACCATCTGAGAGATAGCCTCCGGCAGGATTAGCTTGAAGCAACAATCATAAAGCATGACACCTAGCTCAGACAAAATGAAGAACTTGAACTTTAGATTCTTCAACCAACCAAGAGATCTATAAGAGTTGAGATGACAAAGATGAATATGGTGTCTCTAATTTCAAGCACACCTAGTTTTTGATGATGTCAAAAGGGGGAGAAGAAAAGAGATGAAGAAAATCAAGTGCTATAGAATTCAAGGGAGCTTATGCTAAGGGGGAGCTCAGAGGATTTTTTTTTAGCATGCATATTCTTTTGTCGTTTAGTTTTTCTTTAGCATGTTTTTGACATTTTATTATATTTTACATAACTAGTTTTATCTGATAAAAAATCATGCTTATGCTATATCTGGTTGAATCTAATACATATTTGTCTTAAACATTGTTTCCTTTAAAGTTCTGATGCATATTAATGCCTACTTATGCTTAGCTAATCATATATGATGGCAATAAATGTTTGCTTATTATCTCTTATGTGTGTGGTCTGCTTTTGCTTATTTTTTAGCACGCTAGGATTTGTAGCTCACAAGTGCATTTGTGATTAGCAATGAGAAGTATCATTTAAGAGCACAAAATCATTCTCTTGTTGCTTTAATACTCGGGTCTATCTAATATGCTTCGATGTGTATGATGTGCTTAAATCATTTTATGAAACACATTCTCCATCACACACATATAAGATGTTTTCATATATGCTCTGATCGAAATATAGTTGTATATAGTCTATGACATTCTTCAGAAACTTGTTCTTATAATGTTTTCATGCAACTAAGATCAATTCGTGAGCCTCAGAACTCTCTCAAGTGTGCCACACTTATATGACATGCAATGTGTTATGACTGTGTTATACGTATCATTGAATGTGTTCTCACAGAAAGCATGAGCATATGTTTCAAGTTTTGCTTTTAAAAATCAGTTTCTTTCATGCTCTGATACTTATGAGAAAAGTTTCACAGCTTATAAACAAGAAGCTCTTTTATGCTTTGATTTCATAAAATTTGGGGATTGATCCCTAATGAGCTTCAGAAATCTTGCATGTAATATGCTAGTATTTCGATATCAAGGTTTCTTTGAGCATTAGAAACTACATAAGCATTAGTATGCTCTCTTCGTTTAATCATGCATGCTCTGTTAAAAATTGTCATATGTCTTGAGTATTGGTTTTCAAAAATGTCATTTGGACAAAGTTGTGCTGATTAAGTAAATTAATCAAGATAAAATATCACAAGTATTGCTTATTAGTTATTCAAGTGCGTGTATCTTGAGAAAGTCTTTTTAACTGAAAAACAAGCTAATTGTGTTAAAAAAAGTTTGAAAATAATATCTAGTTTATTACGCTCTGATGTATCTAGAAAGTATTTTGAAAAATTTCAGAATCGTCATAAACAACAAAATCATCTTTGATTTAGGTTACTTAAGGCTTTAAAATGTTTGAGACCCTATCCATATCATGCCTTAAGAAAATGACTTTTTGAATGTTACAACTCATGATGTTCTGAAAGAATAGCTATTATCATGACATTTTCAATTCTATTTCTTTCAACATCTCTTCAAAAGATTTTCTTCAAATTGGTTTGTCATCATCAAAAGGGGGAGATTGTTAGCTCTAGACCCTTTAGAAAGAAAATATTTTAAAGAACAACTAATATCTTCATTGAGTTTCTTCTCATAGCATACAAGTTATTTTCGATTACATAACTTGAACTTAAAGTGAGAATAATTTCACTTTGCATGTGCAAACATGATTTATCTCATATAAAGAGATTGAACTTAATAGAAGCGAATATTATATCGGGAAAAGTATGCATACATGCCTTTTAGATAAAAAGATATCAAAGACAAGTACAAGAAACTAAGATTTGGACTTGAGAAAGTAGCACGGACTTCAGAAAGTAGCATGGACTTCAGAAAGTACACTTGAAATGAAGATATTCATCAATCTCTGAAGGCGATGTGTTCCATTATCTTCAATCATCATGATCGCAAATCTTTCAACATCATAAAGCTTGGATTGAAGATCTGAAGACCAAAATTCATCAAGGACTGAATATACACTTCAAAAAGCTCATTTCATTGTAGAGTGCTAAACGTTATTGGAAAAGAGGGAAATTTTAATTTTTGAAATTCAAATTTAAAGTCAAACCTAGTTTCAGAAAGAGTCATCTCTTCTGCCAACTTAGTCAATAACCTCAACTTCTAAAAGAAGGAATTCAGAAACCACAATTCAAAAAGTAAGAGTAATTTCTGAAGTAACATAAAAAACCTCATATCTCACAACGGCTTTTGCAAAAGCTCTAACGCAGATAGGCTACTTTTAGATTGCATTTCCAAGACACAAATGGATGATCAACATGTGTCACTTTGAGATCTGATCAAGGGCAATGGCCATAATGGAAGACCATCTATATATAGAGATGCTGTAACATCATTAAGATTGACGCTACACAAGAGAGGAAACTCTGTGCTAATCTCTCTTCATATCCAGCAAGGTTCATCATCTCATCATGTAATCAGTCTTCTTGCTTGTAAAAATCTTCTTTCCTCATTCTTGAATAGTTAAATGATCTTCCTAGGAAGAGTTATGGGAAAAAAGTCATTCAAGTTATCCTAGGTTATTCATGTATATTTTAAGAAAACTTGAGTGTAGGTTAGTTTGAGTGGCAACCCAAACACAAACCTTTGTATCCTTGATCCAATAGTGATTAGCGTAAGGTAGCTTGGAAGGGCTAATGTAAAACTACTTGCAACAGGACAATAATATGTTTGGCTACTCTCGGTTCAGCTTGGAGAGGCTAGGGGAGATTACTCGGTTAGCTTGGAGAAGCTGATGAATAACTACTTTCAACGTGACAGTAGAAGTTATCTCCTGGTCATGGGTTCAGCTTAGAGAGGTTGGGGAAAACTACTCGATTCAACTTGGAAAAGCTGGTGAATAACTATTGGGTTCAACTTAGAGACTAGTGAGTAACTACTCAGTTAGACTTATGGAGGCTGGTGAATGACTACTCAACTTGTGATAGTAGGGGTTGTCCATTGGTCATAAGTGAGAGCTTGGGATGGCTAATGTAAAGACTATCTATTTTTCTTTCTCTAGTTTGAGAAAGATGTTTAAGGTTTGGCCGAACAGTATAAAAATACTTGTGTCATTTCTTCTTATCTCTAATCTCCTTTACTTTCTTTGTTATGCTACATATTTTAATATTTTCTAATATATCATTTTGACTGTTCTGTTACTCCTTCTATGCTTTAGAAATCTACTTTCTAAAATAGCTAACATGTTTTCCATTGTACTTCAAGCTTAGTGCTTGATAGTATTTCTTTAAATGTTTAGATATGAAAAGAAGTAAAGCACAATTCAACCCCTCTTCTTCTCGTGCACTTTTATACCTACCTACACCTTGCAATATTAGGAACTTACACATTACGAAAGCCTGGCTGACCTTAGAACTAGCATTAATGTTATATGTAAATCTCTATACCAGTCCTTGTATTTTGGAGAGCTCAAGCCTCCGGGTTGTAAATTCAATTGGCCAATCAGCATCACGAGACAGAGGGATTATTGGAAGATGTTCTGGTACAGGTAAATGATTTAATATTCCTACTAATTTCTATGTGCTTGAAATGGAAAATGACACTAATGCTAGCCAACATACATTAATTTTGGGTAGACCATTTTTGAAAACGGCTAGAACCATGATTGATGTTTATGCTGGCACATTATCCATGGAGTGTGGGCACGTGAAAGTCCAATTCAACTTATCTAATGCTATGATACATCCCCATGAGGAACACTCTGTGTTTGGTATTGATGTCATTGACTCTTTAGTTGATGATGTTTATGGTCATTTGCTTTGTAAGGATCAGGATTCCCCTTCTACACTTTCTCTTTTTCCATGAGATACGATGTGTCTTTATTAAAATGTCCCAAGTTTTAGATACAGGCACACCACCCAAGCGGCAAGTCATCAGTTTCCAAGTGCTCCAAGATCAGACCATGTTAGGAAGGATGCCTTGTGAAGGGTAGAGAATTTGCTACATGAGCCCCAAGCAACACTGATTCCTGGAAAGTCAAGTCTGGATGGAAGGGACCATTCTAAGTCACTTGTGTGCATCCTGGGGTACAATTGAGTTAGAGAACCCAGGACCAAGATCTAGTATGACATTGATGGTCACTAGCTAATGCACCTATATGAAGTCCCTAAGGATTTGGGGGGCCTATCTTTGGGTTGAAACTGCACATCCTTCATAAAGGTCCTAACGTCTAACTTAGGATGTTAAAGCAAAATCCTGGATGGGACACAACCCACCGTGAGGTTTTTCTTTACCTTTCTTTTTTATTTTTTTGTATTTTATTTTACTTTATTTTATTTTATCATTTTTAGTTTTAATTTTTGCATCATGTTTGCATTTTACACCATCCCTTTGACACCTTAGAGGTTACATACATAGGCTTACACCACATGCACCTTATTGACTTACTTGGCATTGACTATTTTGTATTGCATGCATGGTAGATTCATTGTGTTATTTGGATTGAGTACATGCACTTTTACCTGTGAGATTTTAAGCTTCTTTGATTAGACTATCATGTGCCATACTTATTTGTTTATGTGTGTTTACTTTTAGATTTGTATTCTAGAACTTACCTAAGGTCTTGTTTGAAAATATCTTTTTCATGTGTATGCTTGAATATGATTAAGGTATTTTTCTTGTTCTTAGCCACTTGCCCATATAGCCAACCTTTGCATGCTGCCATTATTTTGCCCCTTTGAACCTTATTGCCCATTCTTTGTTTTAGCACATCCTTAGCCAAAAGTGAAAAACCATGAAATACCACAACATTTTTCGCTTAGAAGAGCATTTGTGCTTTTCTTATATGTACTTCAGCATAAGTATAGGGGGAGCATAAGGACATGCCTCAATTTAAGTATGTGTGTGTGGCGAGGGGAGGGAACAATGTGTACAAAAATAAATTCAGCAAGTGGCACACCAACAAGTGTAATAGCTCATGCTACTTTATGGATTGACGACTTGTCCCCACAAACCAACATGGGTCATTTTAGTGTGCTTTGTCTTCACTCACACACTTCCTAGGAAAATTTCCCAAGAGGTCACCCATCCCAAAATTATTCTAAGTCAAGCACGCTTAACGTAGAGTTCTTTAGTGATAGGCTGTCAAAAAGAAGATACATCTTTGTTAGTATAGATAATACCAATTAATTCATATAAGTCATCCTTAATTGTATAGTCCTATACATATATAGCCTTAAGATTCCTTTCATTCGAGTGTGCAATTGGTTTATTCATGTACCTCTGCTTAGAAGCCTACTAGAAGCCGCCCATTATTCGTGCCTTCACTGGCGATCACTCCCTCCTCATCACGGGCGTGACAATTAGAAAAAATAAATAAATAAATGAGGATAAAATGGTTGATTGAATTTTTTTTTTTTTTTTTGAGGAAGTTTGAGTTGAAGGTGTGCACATTGCAAAAGAAAGGCCTATAATTGTGTTAAGTTAGACAAAGTGTGCCCTTAAGCACTTGTGTTCTTGGTGTATACAATTGCTCTCCTTTGACTTGAGGTTTAGCTCATTGGCCTATATATTTATCCCCCTTCACCTAAGCCCCATTACAACCAAAGGTAAGTTCTCTTGATTCAGTATGCATGTGTTTGTGACAAAATGAAGAATGAGACCTATGGCAAGCCTATGGTAATGCATTTTCATTTGAAGTGATTAAGTGTGCATCATAACCCCAAACACTTGAGTTAATGAGTGGCAAACACTAACCTTGGGAGGATTTTTATACTTGGTCCATGCATCATATGTGGATTTTACCTTGTGTGATATGTTCTTGTTCATGTCTTGCTTGTTTTAATTTTCTTTATTGTTGGTATGAAAGCTTATGTTGTACCTTTAGGTTTTGTGAATTGGTGTATTATCATTCATTTTCATGTATCATGCATTTTATTATTAGGAGTCTAGTGAAGTCCTTGTATATTGTTTCTCATCCATGCTTTGGTTTGATTTTAGTTCACATGAGGACATGTGAAAGCTTAAGTGTGGGGGAAGTTTGATAAAAGGCATTTATGCCACTTATCTTGCTACCAAACCTTAGCTTTTTGCTTGAATTTTACTAAGTTATTAATGTAATTAATAAGGATTTTGATTTATTCCTCATTGTGTAATTTTGGAAGAATTATTGGCTTTTGCATTGATTTCGGAATAATTTGTAATTACACCCTATTGTGTTTGACTTGTTTTTTTGAGTATGGTCTTGTGCATAGGACCTTTGAATTAAGTGCAAAGTGTCAAGATCAAGGCTGAAAGCTTTCTGGAAAAAGCTTGGAACAAAAAGGAATAAAAGCCATAGAAGCTCGCTCTCGGGTGAGCATTGATGCTTGGCAGAAAGATAATCATGAAAATTCTGGACCACTCTCTTTGGATAGCATGCAACGGTCATTAAGTGCTGCAATGCTTGTGCGATGATGGTAGAATAGTTCATTAATCTGTTTTGGGCCTCACTTTGGCCTATTTTAGAGAGCAATATTTAAAGGATTGACACAGTTGTTTACCCTAGTTTTTACTCACTTTTAGGCTGCCACTTTTAGTTGCTATTATTCTCTCTCTACATCTCTCTCCATCTTCCTCTACACTTCTTCTTCTCTATTCTTCTCTCTAGGGATTCCATTAGTAAAGGTGCTTTGTCTTGGAGATTGTGGCAGGGATTATTGCTATTATTTTCAAGTTTTCTTTTATCTTCATTGTTGTAATCCTTTAGGATGGAGGAGTAGATTTCTTTACTAGTGAAAGGGTTTCCAGATAAATTGGGATGATATTTGAGACCCTTCTGATATTAAATGCATTGGTTTTCTTAATGTTCTGCAATTTCTATTCCTATAATTATTATGGTGATTGCTATAATCTTTATTGGGATAACTAAATTGGTGATCATTGTTTAGGGAAACCCTTTGGGCATAATTGATAGATCTATTGGTTTATATTTGAGGGAGAACATTAGAATTAACTTTTCAATTGGCGGTTAGGCTATAGCAATTGGTTAATTAAATCAATGTGATTTCTATATAAATTGAGAGGTCAATTGATCAATCGTATAATTGCCAGTAATTTATTACTAATAGCCACTAATGGGTTTAATATTTGGTCAATGATAATTAATTTCAATTCTATGAATACCTTGCATTAGTACTTTTTTTTACTATTGCTATTATCTTTTAATTTCAATTGCTATTATTTCACTCTTCAAAACCCTGATTATCTTTTAATTTCAATTGCTATTATTTCAGTTACCCTTTACTACATTTTTGGTACAACTTAGTATTAAAATAATTTATAATTTGAGGAGGTAGGTGACAATCTCCGTTCAATGAGCTCTTCCTTGTTCTAACTAGGGAGGTAATAGAAGATGTAAAAGAATCCTTTTTGTTCTCTAGTGTGACCACCTTCAACTTTAGCTTGTCTAAATCCTTCTTAGCTGTCACAACACAGGAATGAAGGTCCTAGTTTTCATTTACATACTTATTCATGGACTCGTTAATATTCTCCATGTGCTCCTTTTGGCCCTGACCTCAGAATCAGAGATCATCTATCTCCTTCTCAATAATTGCGAGCTTAAAGGTAATGTCTTCGCTATGGTGAAGAAGTGCCACAAGTTAGAAGAAGAACGCTAGCCCTACTCCAGTTGGTTCTTGAGGACGGAGCTCGATAGCTAATGACGAATGCCTTCGTGAAGATATGCTCATTGATAAACTCAGGGAAGGGAAATCATAAGAGAACACGGCTGGTCTTTAACCCTCTTTTTCACCAAGGTGTCCATCTCAGCCTTAGTGTCCAAGCTAATGACCTCGATGTCTAGGGAAAGGTGGAACCCGGTCTAAAGGACTTCTCTTCTTCTCGGGGCAGGAGGCGACACCTTCCAACTTGCTCTTCTTCAGCTTAGTTTGCTCAAAATCAGGGAAGAAGGAGTTAAGGAACCCGAGGTGGCAGAACTTTGGCTCTTAGATATAATAAGAATCTCTTCAGTATTTTTCTTTAAAAGGTGTCCTCCTTGTCCCTACTTTTTGGATGGATAGAAATATGACCCAAAATTGTCTAAGGATAGGGACATTTTCCTAGCTTTTGCACTTGTCTCTTCCTCTAAATATCTTTCTCTCCATTATCCATGTATTTCTTATCCTAGGGACAGGAACGAACACTACCTTAGTAACAATCTTTCCTTTTAGAAGCATTGTGTTTGTACTTGGAGATCATGTAGGCAGAGTAAGGAAATTCCTTTCACTTAGATTGGCATATGCCACCAAATCCTGTCCAAAATCGTAACATGACTCATTTAAATTTGAAAACCACCAAAATGATCAATCAATCTTCTATACTACAAATAACTCAACAAACACGCTAGAAAGCAAAAATAAAAATGAACAAAATCCCATGCAACTTCCTCAAGGCCAAATTTCTGAATACCCGTTTCGAATTGACAATCATTTACACCAAAAAGAACCTAATAAGTGATGAAAAACAAAGGTTTTTTTTTTCAACAATCCATATATTATATTTAAATTTGAAATGTCAGGAAGTTGAGTTTCAATGCTAAACTAAAATACCTTGAAATTTTGGATCAAGATAAAGAACTTGAAGAATGGAAATTACGACTTAATAACATCTCTCTCTGTCTAGGTCTATCCTCTGTGAAGTGAGATCATGGGGGCTAACCAACAAAGGGCACTGATGCAAACAAAATAAGAAAACAAAAAAAAAATTTCAACCCAAGGCACAAACTTTTTAGCAGAAAAACAAAGCCAGATTGTGAAACACAAATACCATGGTCTTCTCTTCTGATCCTGTGATTGTGATTTCCTAAGCCAAATTCTTTTTCCTTTCCCCAAAAGGAAAATTCTTTGATTGGAAAAAGATTAAAGGTATGCTTGGATTGGTGGAGTTGGATGGAGCGAATTTGTATTTTAACTTGCTCTATTATTTGGATTTGCTAACTGGATGGAATAAAGTAGGATGGATGGATTCCATCCATTCTTCACAATTTGCTTCCCCCAAAATTAGGAGGAAATGGATGGAGTAAAAAATACCCCAACAATGGTGTTTGAAGAGGAGAGCACATATATAGAGTTTTTGAAGAGGTTAAGGGAATTTGCTTTGATTTATATAGATGGTTACTAAGAAAAGGATAAAGAGAGAAGTTGGTTAAATTAAAGAGTAGAGAAGCCATTTCCACAAAATGTGGGAAATACAAAAAGAAATATTGTAAGAAATTATTAACTATTATATCTAGATTTCAAAATAGATTAATAAATAGTTTGGGGACTTCAAAAGAGATTTAATCCAGTTAGGAAACATAAAAAATAGGTATGAACCCGATCCCTTTTATATAATCCCTTCTATATAATGGTATAGATTATTATTATTTCCCATTCATATGTTGTTAGAAATTTCCACATGTAATGGAAATTTCCATAGAAACTCCCTTATATATATATATATATTACAACATAGTAATATGAGTCTAGATATGGGCCTAATAACTCATTCAACAAGGGCCTAATAGATGGTGAAAGTCAAAACCCATAACGTTGGATTAAGCCCATGCAGCAACATGATACCAGGCTCCAACCTCGGTATGCACTAAGCCTCAATCCATATAATCTCCATTATATGGCACATGCCCACGATACCCACTATCCATATTTTAAAATAGTAGAGTAGTGCAATTGGCAGTTTGGCTTCCTATTTAAGGGGTAATTAGAAATGGATAAGGTACACTTTATTCATATACCTGCATAAATCTCAAGTGAATACTGATATTCTCGGTGGAGTGCTTGTAGGTAGCTGATGTGTTGCATTCATACACCCCTTTCCTATACTCTGAGCATATTGCATCATTTATGTGCTTAATTGGGGTGACATTTACTTGAGTTTTACTTAGTCTTCATTGGGTATCATTAAGTATAATCATGATCATTTGCACCATTTTAATGGATAAATATATTTTGGAGCTTTCTGTGCTTTTAATTCTCTTTTGTAAGTGTTATTTACGTGTAAGGACTTCTCATGTTGGTGTATGAAGATCATAGATGTGTAGGAGCTTGTAGCAAGGATCAATTTAGGAGAATTTGAGAGCTAAATAGAAGAGTTCTTGAGTTCATTTGAGCATATTTGCCATAAGTATTGTAATGAAACATCTATATCTTTCTCTATAGGGATAAGATTGATACAAATAAAGATGTTTTGGGAAAGTGAGAATTCCTCTAAAAATTTCATGTTCACTCAAACCCAGTTTTAAGAGCATCTTGGCAAAAATCAATTTATAAGATTAAAGGTTGTTGATATTGATGTTGTCTAGTTTGACCCTCAGTTAGTATTTTAGCCATATTTGGAGCTACAAAAAGCTTATTCAAATGGCTACAATCGTTATTTCTAATGCCAAGGACAGATTCAGATGTTTCAGGACCAAAATGACCAAATGAAGGAAGATGTCCATTTTGCCCAGAGCCATAACACTCAATGAGCGCTAGTGCTCAGGAGCGCTTGAAAAAAGAGTTTAAAGAGAGTAACTCACTAAGAACTGTAGCACTAATTAGCGCCATAGCACTAATGTGACAGTGCATGGAAACTAGATTTTGGCCCTAATTTTAGTCCCCACTTAGCTTATTTTGCGTATAATATAAATAGGATTAACACAGACTTTTAACCTACTTTTGACTCAGTTGTTTTTAGCCTTTGGGCAATTTTCTTTCTCTATCTCCTTCTTCTCTATTCTTCTCCCCAGGGATTCCATTAGTGTATTTGCTTTGTTCTTAGAGATTTCGACAAGGATCACTGTTATTCTTTCAGGTACTCTTTTTATTTCACTGTTGTAATCCTCCGAAGATGTAGGAGTAGTTTTCCTTACTAGTTTAAGGGTTTGGATGGATTTGGATGATGCTTAAGACCTCCTTTTTATATTGAATACATTAGTTTTCCAATGTTCTGAAGTATCTATTTTTATAATTATTGTTGCGATTGTTACAATTTTTATTAGAATAACTAAATTGGCAATCATAGTTTAGGGAACCCTTTGGTCAAAAATTGATTGATCAATTGATCTATGTTTGAGGGAAAACATTATAATTAACCTTTCGATTGGCGATTAGGCTATAGCAATTGGTATATTAAATCAATGAAATTTCTAAAAAAATTGGGACCTCATTTATTAGTTATTTCCATTGGTCAAATTCTATAAATCGATCGATACTTAGTATAATTGCCAATAAGTAATTACTAATAGCCACTATTATGTTCAATGTTTGGTCTGTGATAATTAATTCCAATCTTAGGAAATACCTTGCACTAGTGCCTTCAATTCTAAATTCTTTCTCAATTAATTTTAATTATCTCAATTTAACTTTCAAAACCCCTAATTTCCGACTAAGTAATATAGCCTCCTTGAGAGATGACCCAAGTTGTATTCTAACTACAGTTTGATGCATTCGGTACTTGAACTAATTAATTCTAATTTGAGGAGATAGTGACAACCTCCGTCAAATTTTGGTGTCATTGCCAGTGAAGAATTGATACTTAGTTGTGTAATTATTGTTTTTCTTTATTTTTACTTTTTTACTTTTTTTCTATCCTTAATTTATTTTTACTCTTTTAGATTGTTCCCTAAGGGAACAATTAATCTCGGTATATTGATCCTTTATTTACAGTTTCAGGTGATCCAGGAAATATAGGAGAATCCTAGCGTGTAATGCCTCGATTTTCCTTCTGTGCAAAATGAACAAAATACCCCTAACATTATTTTTGCATGAGAATCGAGGACGACTAATCCGGCTATCCTCAATGGGTGAGTTTAATGTTTAAAAGGGACAATATGTGTTTTAGCTAGCAACTGGTATGAAAATCGCAATCTTTGATATTTCCTATACAAAATGACCAAAATGCCGTAAGGTTATTTTTTTGCATGGGAATCCAGTCCAATCGGTCTCGGCCATCCTCAAAGGGCTAGTTTAATGTTATAAGGGGAGTATATGTGTTTTGGATGGTAGTAGGTGTGAGAATTTCAATTCCTAATTTTTCTCATGCATAAAATTACCAAAATACCCTGAGATAATTTAATTCTGGGATTAAGTGATGACGGACCTGATCATCACCAGGGAGTTGGATATGTCAATTAGAGGGTATATATGATGTCTGGATGATTCCTAAGAGTTTCTGTGTAAAATTATCATTTTGCCCATAGTTAGTACTAATTAAGCTTAATCAAAATAATTAAAAGCATATAGACAATATTAGACTCTAATTAAAGATTAATTATTCTGAGTCAAAATAATTATTTTGGGTTAATTAATACCCAAGAATGGTTAGAGAAACTTAATCTTATTCTTAATCAAAGATTAGTGAGAAAGAGATAAAAAGTGCTTTATGAGGCCAAAAAGCAAAAGTAAGGGACAAATGGTACGTTATCTTTCCTACTTCGCCTTAGGATTAGGGACATGTTAGTATTTTAATTTTGAATTAATTCAGTTTGGCCCCATTAATCATGCAAGACACCCATCTAACCTTGTCTTGAAAGCCTTAAACACCTAAATACCAATTCTTAACCATTCCCCTAATTAAACCTATCTTTGATCCTAACCCTAACACTCACAAAACACAAAAAATATCCCACCTAACCCCTCCAATTGCTGTAGCAACTCCCCAATTCCACTCTCATATTTTGATTTTTTTCAAACATTCTCACACTCATACTCTCTCATTTCTTTCCATCAACTTTTTTGGCCAAACTTGTGCACTAAGTTGTGTCAAAAAAATGCTCTCATTCTCTCCATCTTGAGCTCTCTTCTTCTTCTTCTTCTTCACCTTCAACAACCTCTATTTTCGATCTCCATCCAAGCTTCAAACCTCAAACAAACATACTACCACCATAGATCAACCTCAAAACATGTAAGCTTTCATCCTCATACACAAAGACACCACAAAAATCCTTCCCCTATTTTCTTTCCCTTTGGCCAAAACTTCATATCCTTCAAAGAAAAGATTTTTCTTCTCTTCTTTCACAAGAGCAAGTGTTTTCAACTTACAAGCAAGAAATATCTTTTGGTAGGGATTTTATTGTATGTTCTCCTTCTTATTTTTTCTCTTTTCTTTTTGGTTTTGCTGTTTGGTTGTGATCAACGCTATGGTTTAATGATGATGGTTCTTTATGATGGTTGTGAGACCATCATGTTTGTAACCTCTAGAGCTCAAAGCTTGATCCTTCTTTTCAATGGAAAAGAGTTAAAGAATGCACATTTTTTCTCTTGGTTATTAAGAGCTTGATGACGAGTCCAAGAGATTAAGGTTCTTAGAACCATAAAGTTGAAGGACTCTAAGCTCATTCATGCCCTTTGAGGGCTAAAGTTCATCCATTGTTTATTTTGTGAGAAAAGGTTTTTATTTTGTACTCTTTGATGTCTTGGGTTCTCGAGCTCCAAATGATATGTAAAAATGAGTTTGGATTCATGTTTATATTTTAAGTTGTCACCTCATATTCCTAAAGGCTTAAAAATGAACTTGCATTTCATGTCTATATTTCAATTTTTGTATATCATATTTATATTTTCAAGTTATCACCTTATATCCTTAAAGGCTTAAAAATGGACTTACATTTAGTGTTTATGTTCTAAGCCTTGTATTCATGTTTATGTTTCAAGTTGTCACCTTATGCTCCTAAAGGCTTAAAAAAGAATTTGCATTTCATGTTTATATTCCAAGCCTTGCATATCATGTTTATATTTTCAAGTTGTTACCTTATATTCTTAAAGGCTTAAAATGAGCTTGCATAGCATATTTATGCTCCTAGTCATTACCTATGTCTCTAATGCTCAAGACTTGCCTCTTTTTTCTTAAATGGAAATTTTGATCATGGACACACACACACACATATGTATATATTTCGGCCAAGCATGGACAATGGGTTTGAAGTTGGTTTTATTTTATTTTAAAACTTAAATCTTGTGTCTAAAGTACTCAAAGGAATTTTGAAAGAGTTAGAAACCCAAAAGGAGCAAGAATGTGATTTTTTAGTAAATAGAACCCTATGAATGAAATTTTAAGATTTGCCACTATTTTAATGATTAAAATTTAATTTCTCCAAGTGTTAAAATGATTTCATTGTTTTAAATGTCTTAGAATAGTTTTTGAGAAAAACTAGTAACTAAAAAGGGGTAAAAACATAACTTCCAAAAGTTTTCGTATTTTCAATTTTCGCTCCTGTTACTCATTGTTTGGTATTGTTTGGCACTATTTGGATGCTTTAAAATATTAATAATTGTTACAAAAATTATTTTTAGCATCCTAGTTGTCTAAAAGATAATTACAAGTGTTAGGTTTAGGTAGTTTTGCAAATGTGGAAAGTTATACTTTGAAACTTCTCAAAAATGGAAATTTTGGCCAAATGAATTTAATTCGACTCAATAATGATTTTAATGTGTCAATGTGTTCAAAATATCATTTATGATGTTAAGAATGATTTTTAAAAGTGTTGACACTTACTAAGTATCAAAAAATGAAACTTTGCACTTTGACCCCTAAAATCTAACAAAATAGGCCAATGGCCCAAAATGGTTTTTATGATGAATGTAAAAGGTTTCTAAAATGATATGTGTCTCTTAAAAGTGTAAATTAATTTTAAGGATCATTAGTTTTGAGAAAAAGTGTTGAATGAGAAATTTATAACCCACAAACCTTTAGAAATTTCAATTTTGACCCTTCTTGGGCTAAAGTATAAATATCAATGACATGATGATATTGATATGAATGATATGTTATAAGAGCTATGTTCATGTGAATTGTTTGAGAATATTATGACTTGAAGTGATTATGCGAAATTATGTATTAAGAACTATGCATGCTTGATTTGGGAATTATGCAAGTAATGTTTACTATTTACATTGTATATATCCTGTTGAATATAGCATATGCATTAGCTGAGTCTGTCGTTGATTTTCAACATCCTGGGTAGAAGTATGCTTACCTTTCATTGAGATATTGATGATAACATGTTTGTAGATATGTGCAAAATGAGATGCATGCTTATGTGATTAATGATATGATGATTTGTGGCATGTTAAGATTATGAATGATTAATTAAGATGCACGATTGATATGTTATATGACAAGAAGCAAATTTGGAGAAATTTCGTTCCTAGCCGTTATACTGAAATTTTAGCAAATTTGTGGACTTAGAAAAATTATGAAGTTGTGAGCATGAAAATTAATGTTGAATGATAGGTTATGATGATGGCCATGATTATATGTTCATGTTTGTATTTCTAAATGACTTGCTAAGATTAAAGGTGACATAAGACACTTGGAAATGATCCTTCATACTCTAGGAATTAATGGTTCTAGGAGGTGATCCAAGGAGATGATCCTTTAGACTCTAGGAATTAATGGTTACAAAAGGTGATCCTATACCCTTATCCCACACTTTGGGAGTTAGGAAATAGCTTATCGAGAGGATAAGTGTAGGCTAGTGATGACTAGTTTGGTATGAACTCATAATCTTAGGAACTCTCATGATGAGAGAGTATTAGGGTGGCCCCTTAGAAGAGAATAAGAAAGTTAAGTCACCTAATAGAGTAAAGAGGAAAGGTTTATGATGTTTTATGTTCCTTATGCTATGATAATTTATTATGATTTGTGTGATATGTTGTATAAGGCATTGACATGCATTCATAATGTGGTATGATGCATTCATGATATTAAGAATCATGCTAAAAGACACGAACCTCGGCTAATGCCTTTTAAACCTTAATAAATGAACCTTGCTATGTCCACTATCTTCATAATGAAACACAAGGTTCCTAAGGACGAAGATGATGACATATGTTTGGAGACGAAAGCCCTACTAAGATTCTTATATAAGTTTCTCACTCCATCTTTTCTTTTCCATCTCGTCTTCAGAGGTCGATGGCGACATTCGTGATCTATGTTGACACCCCACATGGGAGATACACTATGACCCGTCAACCAGTCGTATCATTTTGTCGATTGGTGTACAATATGTCTATTTGTGTTTCTGGACCGTCCTTTTGTGCACTCCATTACTAGCTTTTGGTTTTCTACGGCTACTACCTCACTGATGACTTTGCCTTTAAGCATTCACGTCTAACAGAGGAGTTCCCTCACACTCACCTAGCTTTTGCCATGAGAGACTTACTAATGTACATGCCCTAGTTGCTGCCTGGCCCTTCTATGCCCTGGTCAAACTCGTCTAAGGAGTCACCCACTTAATATTCCTTTGGAAATTCTGCACCTATAGTCCCCATGGAGGTAGGGAGTAGTAGCGATGCAGAGGCTATGGCAATGCAACCTTTGAAAGGATTTCAGCATGTTTGTAGGGGAGCTACTCCTACCCAGAGGTGCCACATTCTTCTGGTTAGTTGCCTTGCTATGCTTACTCACCTTGCTCGTGCGATCGGTTACCTTCCTTCCCTTGGGAGTGACATCCTTAGGAGATAGTGGTGGATCTCGTGGAGTGCTTGTGCATATCTCATGGAGATAATAGCCTTCCTTTTGTTAGTATGTTATAGGCTATTTACTCTAGGCATATCCCAATAGAAGTAGTAGGTGGCGAGGTTTTTAGTAGACTATTTATATCTTCTATCTATGAATTGTTTATGTTTTCTATGGGATGACTGTACTTAGCCTAACCTTTGTTGGTAGGTATGATACTATTTTTAGTAGTTTGATTTGGTGCATAATGTGTAATGATCAATACTTATGATTATATATATATATATATATATATATATATATATATATATATATATATATATGTGATGTGATTATATTCATGTTGTTGCTATAATATGGATTTCATGTATACCCGTGAAGTGTTTATTGTTCCTATTGTATGAGATGAATGAAGGGTTTTACTTAGTATGCACGGCTCATGTTTTGTTTTAAATATTCAAAAAAAAATTTACCCATATTTTTACTAAAGTATTTCCAAGAGTTAATGTTAAGAACTGAAAAAAAAGGATAATCTCTAATAATTAACTTAGATGCATCCTAGGTGTGTTAGGTTAAATATTAAGGTGTTGCACAATGTAACACCCTTCCAAGTATAATATCACTCTTAAGCCATGACATCAAACTTAGGAGTTGTTACTTATAAATTAACAGACCTTCCTTAAGTATCTATAGTGTATTAGAGCAAGTCGATCAATAACTAATTCATAATTTTATTAAAATATATAAAAATAAACAAAGTATTTATTGAATGTAAAGTCAAATATAAGAGGAAACTCTTCTAAGAGCCTTACTTTACATTATTCTTCTTAAAAATTTACAAACATAAGTATATCCAAATGAAAACTAATAATAGTCTTTGGCCATCGAGCTATTACAAAACATGAACTTCCATGAATGCAGCTTCATTGTACTCTTGAGTAATTTGGAGATGACATGAAAACCCACAAACATAGGGGTGAGAATTATGAAATTCTCAGTAGAGTATCCCTAAATACACAAATATAAGTGTCATCGTCATCATCCAGCCACTCAGTTTATTAAGAAAAAAATGTGATCACACATTACATACCAAAGATTCATTCAAAGTTCAAAATCATCCTTTTGAAGTGGTTTTCTTTCAATATTCATTCATTTAATACACATATATCATAATGCTCATGATCATAGTAAATAATTCTAAACAAATAATTCAATGTGATATGAGTATGCATATGTTAGATGCAAGTGATCTTTAGTGAAATTATCTTTATGTACCATTGATATGTCAAAGGGGTTTTCATATACATCTTCCCCACTACACGTGCCATTGACATATTGAAGGCGATTTCTAGTTTTACTTGTGACCATAGAACTCAATTATATGCATTTTTCTCTTTTCATCGATATAGGGAAGGCTTAGTTCATATAAAATGTATCAATGGATAACACCACACATGGGTAATAGACTGCTTATATTGAATATCATTTTTCTTCTTCTAAATCTCATCCAGATCTATTCCTAGCCAATACATCTACCGACTCATAATTTCTCTAGGGAAGTTCATCTTTTTGCCTTCTCCTTCATTCAACATAAGTCTTGTTTCAGTTTGCCCATACGTCAGAGTATGTACAATTGAAGTTCATACATTCTCTTTTATCACATATATGCATTATTTACTTTTCTTTTCCAGAATGCATGCATAAAGCACATATAGGTATTCATTCACAAGTAATTTCAATCATACCTCATAAACCAATCTTTACTTTTTCTAGTATGCATTTATATATCACAAGTCACATATTCAGATATTCATAATCAAGTATTCATGTCATACTAAAACAAAATGCCAATATATCATCAATTAGAGGCATTTGCACATTTTCTACGTAACAGATTTCATATCCAAATAATGTAATTTGTTCACATACCAAACAATATCAAATAGAGCTACAAAAATCATCCATGACACTTCACTGTGTCCCCAAGGTATGTAAAAATTTCAAGGCAAAACAAGCTTTCTAGCTATGTTAACAAAATTGCACAAATTTGTAGGTTAGAAACCACTTGTTTACACCAACAGCTAGAATTCCCAATTTCATTACCATATCAAATGAACATGTAAAATCCTACAAAAATTCAAGGCTAGACTTTAAGATATCCCCAACACCCTGTAAAAGTTTCAAGTCAAAATTTGATCATTTGATGTAGTAATAAAATTAGACAAATTCAAGCTTCAAGAATTGGCTATTCAAATAATAATCCTAATAGACTCAGTTTTTTATTTTTCAAAAATATGTAAAAGTATTTAAAATGACTCAAGAAAAATCATGGAACTCCCTTTCTATGTTAGCTTCATCATTTAAAACTTTCAACTCAAAAAGATATATACAAGCACTTAAGAAAATCATGAATCATCCTCTTTACCCATGAAAAACTTGAAATTCCAACAACCTAGTTCTAAACTTATTTTGACAAAAATGATTTTCTAACAACATCTTCAAATCAATTCTAATACCTTCCTTCAACAATTGGGTATGAAATCTCAATTTGGGAAATGGTTATGGATTCAAATTCTAATCAGTTGGTTTGGTAGATTGTGACTAGTAAAACGAGTTTAGTGAAGGAATCTTGGTGTTTCAAGGACTTTGAGCTAGGGTTTTAGGGATTTGAAGCAAGATTAAAGTTTGAGAGAAAAGAAATAATGGAGGGCTGTATTTTTGGTTTGAATGGCCGAAATGGTGATGATGGAGTGATAAGGTTGTGTGTTGTGCTTATCTTAAGTTTGGTGGTAGTATTTATCTAGTTTTAAGTTTTTCTTTGTTTCTTTTTGAAAAAGGAATTATATGAATGACTAGGTTTATTGGTCAAAGAATGAATCTTGGCTATCTACTTGGCTCAAGATATGTGGGTCACTTTAACTTAGTGGGCAAGTTACTTTTTTGATGTTAAAATTGCATACCAAAATTTCACCGAATGGATGAGATATTAGCTTCCAGGTAAAATTATAATAAATGAAAGGACAAGATTAAAACTTGCTTAGCAAGTTTTTTTCCATGCTACCCACTTGGTAGGATGTGATTAGGAGAGGTTACTTGACCACCAAATAACTTTTACGGTGTTAAAAATTGTACATAAAAACTTTACCGAACAACTAAAACATCATATCCAGGAAAACTTAAAATATCTTTATGTGGACTTCAGGCCTAATACTCTATTCATTAGGACTAGAAAATTTAAAATTCCAACAAGTAAAAATCTAGAAATACATAATGGCCAAGAAAAGGCATAAAGAACCCTACTTTAGTGGTTTTAGAGATCTTGGCTCCAAGGATGATCCAAGAATGATCTTCTTCACTTCAAGGCCTTTTAAACCACCCAAACCCTCCCTTATGCAATAGAATATGTGATACCAAAGTGAGAAGTGGTGAGGAATTGAAATTTCAATTAGTTAGTTTGGTAGGTATTGATGATTGAACAAGTTTAGTCAAGAAAGTTTGAGGTTTTATCAAATTTAGGCTAAGGTTTTTGAAGCTTAAAGCTTGTTAATGGAGGTTTGGAAGAAAGAACATGGAGGCTAGTTTCTCTCTCTCTTGGCCGAAATGTATGGCTTGGAAAGATAAAGTTTGGTGGCTTGAATTGATCTTGTTATAAAGATAGCATTTATGTAATCAAATAGGTAATTCTTTCTAAAAAGAAAATAAGATGGATGACTAGGATTTGATCTTGTTAATTAAGATTGAATCTTAGCCATCCACTTGGTTTAAATGGATAAACATGATCCAAATCTTAAATATTAAGCTTTCTTTTGGTGTAAAATTGCACACTGAAATTTTATCGAACGGAAAGAACATCATAACGGCAAATCAAATATTACCCGAAATTAATTTTTCAAGTATAAAATCTTCATTTCTAACTATTTCTGACCTAAACCCTCTCTTTTCTAAGTGTTTGGCATTTCCTGTTCCAGGATCTAGGGTTTTCAACTATCCCAATGGGCCCGTGAAGCCCACAAGGTCACTATTCATGCACGGCTTAGGAATTTTTTTTTAAAATCATCCATTGGGTCGTCCTCATCATTGCTAAAACTGTTAGATTTTTTAAATTCTCACTAATAAAGTTTAAATTAATTTTTAAATAATTTTTGGGGTGTTACACTATGTATATTCATGGATTTATTAAAATAATTCCAAAGAGAAAAAAAAATTTAAAATATTTTGACATTCGAAACATAAATATCTATAATAACAAATATTAGTAATGTATCATAATCCAAATTGAAAAATAAAAAATACATATATAATGCAAATCCAATATAGATAATTGAAAAAATAAAGATGTTATCCTTATCCAGCCCGTTTTAACAAACAGGGACTTCACCCTTGAAGACAAAATATGTCCCTATTCCTATCTCTATTGTGGGTAATTCCATCCCCCGTGTGTAACATCCTCCCAAGTACAACATCATTCCTATGTCATGACATTATACTTAGGAGTTGTTACTTGTAAATTAGTGGATCTTTCTTAATTATCTATAGTAAAATTGATCAAATCGTGTAGTAACTAATTCATGGTTCTATCAAAATGTGTAGTAAAGAAACAAAGTATTTATTTAATACAAGGTCAAATACAAAAGGAAGATCTTCTAAGAGCTTTACAGTATATATGTTATCCTTTATATTTCCAGACATATGCATATATTTAAGTACAATAGACACAGGTTTTCGCTACTAACTCCTGCAAATTTCACTTTATTCTTTCCTGAAGTGGCCTAACCATTTTCTAGATCAACTTGGAGATGACACAAGAATACAAATACATAGAGGTGAGAATTTTAAAATTCTCAGTAGGGCATCCCCAAAACATATACTGAAATTCATATCATCGTCATCCTCCAGCCACTTCAGTTTATTAAGAAAAAGGTGATTATGAATTACATAATAACGATTCATTTTTAAAGTTCAAAACCAATCTTTCCAAAGTAGGATACTTTTAAAAAAAATCAATCATTTAGTACACATTTATCATAAGCACATAATCATAGTAAATAATGGTAAACAAAATGATTCGATATGTATAAATATGTATATGCCCAATGTAGTGAAATTATCTTTGATTGCCCTTGATAATTGAAAAGGATCTAATCTCTCTTTATTTACCCTCAACAAGTTAAAAGGATCTCATCTCTCTATTTATTGTTGACAAGTCGAAAAGGATATTATCTCTCTTTATTTGCCCTTGATAAGTTGAAAAGGATCTAATGTGTCTTTATTTGCCCTCAACAAGTAAAAAAATCTCATTTTTACTTATGGCTATAGAACTTAATTCAATGTATCATTCACTTTTCTTTTTCCAAATGCATGCATAAAACACATATAGGCATCCATTCACAATGTGATTCCAATCATGCCTCATAAACCAATCTTTAAAGTCACTAGCATGCATTCATATACAATATACTTGAACCAAATATCATTATGTCACCAATATAATGCATTAGCACAAACATAGCACATGGGCAGATTTCACTCCTTTGTAGCACAATTTAATTTGCACATCAAACAACCAATTCAAAGGCTATAAAAATTATCCAAGACACTTCAATGTGTCCACAAGGTCCTCTAAAAATTTCAAAGCAAAACAAGTCTTGTAACCATGTAATAAAATTACACAATTTTGAAGGTCAAAACCCCTGATACAGCCATAAGTCCTGATTTTATTACCCATCAAATGATCATATAAATTCCTACAAAAATTCAGGTTTTCCTTAATGTCTTATAAAAATTTCAGCTCAATAATCTATCATTTGGTATGCTAATAAAATTAGACAATTTCATGTCCAAGAATTGGAGCAACAACATAACCAATTTGGTTCTTGATTTTTTTAACATAGGAAAAGTACCTAGGATTCTTAACATGTTATCTATATACCATAAAATTTTCAACTCAATCCCAGATCTGTAAATAGGTCAGAAAATTTCAAAAAAAATTCCTGCTTGCTTAAAAGGGGATTTTCCAGCAACAAGGTTCAAAGTGTATTTTGAGAAAAAGGATTCATAACATCATGCTATCACTCCACCAAATTAAACACATTAATATCTATCTATCATCAACCAAAACATCTAGAAAATTCCAGCCAAATCAATCAGAAAAATTCAGAGCAAAATTGGAAAGAAAAGAGAACAAATAAAGCCCTACTTTGGTGGCTTTAGGGATCTTGGCTCTAGAGGTAATCCAAGAATAATTGCCTTCACTTCAAAGCCTCTAAACAACACAAAACCCTCCCTTAGGTAGCAAATTGTGAGCTATCAAAGTAGAAAAGGTTGATGGATTCAAATTCTAATCGGTTAGTTTTATAGGTAGTGATGAGTAGACTAAGTTTAGTAAAGGAAGTTTGAGCTTTTAGTGACTTTGGGCTAGTCCTTTGGAGGTTTGAATCAAGATGGAAGCTCTTAAGAAAGGCAACAATGGAGGCTGGTTCCTCTTTCTATTATGGTCGAGAATGACAAGCTTCAAGGACAAGCTTGGTGACTTTTTAATATATCTTAAGTTAGATGTATTAATGATGTAGTCAAAGTATACTTCTTTCTAATAATAAAAATAAAGGAATGATTAGGATTTAACCTTGTAAATCAAGATTAAATCTTAGCCTTACATTTGGCTAATAAGGATAACTTTATCCTATTGTAAAGATTTGACTATCTTTCGATGTTAAAAAATCACATCCTGAAATTTTACCGAACGAGTAAAACACCATATTGGGTAATCAAACATTGCCCAAAAATTAATTCCAGGAATAAAATCTTTATTCCTAACCATTTCTACCTTAACCATACCTTTTCTTTCCAGGGCATCTCCTGTTCCAAGTTCTAGGGTTTTGACTTCACAAGGTTACTATTTATATTTTTTTACAAATCCATTGATCGGTCCTCATCATTGCTAAAACTTCAGATTTTTTAAATTATGACTAATAAAACTCAAATTAATTTTTAAATTTGGAGTGTTACAACATTAATTTTTAAATTTGGGGTGTTACAACATGTATCCACTTCAGCGATTTTTTGGGTCATCCATAGCCATTCAAATATTTTTAATAAGTTAAAATATTTAATTTATGCCATTTCAATTATACCTCATTCCTTGTACATACTTTTAGTAAATTAAAATATCAATTTAAAAATATATGTTATAATGAATGTGTTATAATTAGTAAAAAATCACATGTAATCCTAATCTATGTCATCTCAATTATTGGAGTAGTATATCAATTACACAATTATTTTCAATAAAAAAGTGATGTAATTATTTATTTTTAAAATAATTAATAAATAATTAGTATCATTATCAAAGAAATGTAAATTGTGGGATTGATTTTTTTAAATATTTTAATAATGAAAAATGAAGTCTTGTTTTTTAAATAAATTAATATGATAAGTTAGAATGTTTAGATTGTAAAAAATTAAATATGGTATAGTGAGACGGGTAGATATATTTTTTTTATGATTTTTAAAAGCTCTATATTTAAAGTTAGAAACTCCTCATCTCCTGACCTCATTCTCATTTAGAATTTTGTCTCTTATCCTCATTCGCATCCTTGTCAAGGTCTCGTTTTCGTATTCTAGCGAGATTTGAATCCCTACCAATATTCAGGTTTATTAAACTAAATTCTAAAAGAAAAAAAATTTCAAAATACTTTGAAATTTGAAACACAAATATTCATAATAATAAATACCACTAATGCAATATAATTCAAATTAAAAATAAAAATACATGCAAGATGCAAATTAAATCCAACAAAGATAATTAAAAAATAAAGGTGTGCTAAGATTTTCTTATTACTATTAATTATTATATTTATAATAGTTTTGTTATCATTGATACTATAATTACAATCATTAATTATAATTTTTTTTGATAACGTAATTATAAAAGCTTTGTTATCTTTAATACTACATATATATATATATATATATATATATATATAATGGTATAATACATTCAATTATCATTTTGTTTATATTATTTGTTATTTGTTAAATAATTTTGATTGAAATATTGTGTTAAATAATTTTAATTGTAGAGAGATATAAAGGTATGATTGGAAAAAATAAGTAATAATTAGAAGGTAAATTAAATCCAAAAGCTTACTTTAAATATTAAGATTATGAAAATTGTGAGGCATAATTTTCTCTATGAATGACATATGAAAATTGTCAATGTAATGAATCTTCATTATTAGTATTATGATAGATTATAGATTATATTAAATCCTTTGAAAATATGTTAACTACAATATTAGGTTTTATTAAAATATAAAAAATAATATAGTATAGTGTTTATTATTATATTTTTATTATCAATATCAATACAATAAAATGTGGCAAATTTTATATATTATAATAATTTGTAATAAATTATATATTATACTAATTAAATCTGACACGCAAAAATAAAATGATATATAATTAATGTTATTCTTTAAAATTTTAATTTAAACTTGAGAATGATTGATTAATTAGAGAGTGACTGATTGATCATATTTATGTGTTAATTTGTGGTATTGAATTTTTAGTTATAATTTATTGACCACGATAATATTTGTTGTGATTTTTAAATTAATATCACTACTATGTCAATAATAACACAAATTTAACGTTAACTCAATAATATTGATTTAACATCTTTTCTCTAAATTCAAGGACCTATCCGAAACTAATACAGATTATGATTAAAAGATATATATATCTCATTAATTTTTATAATATATTGTTCCAAGGGTTTAATTTTAATGCATTGTTAATGTAAAAAGATATTTTACATAGATATTCAATTATATAAAATTAAAATATTCAACTACTAATTTCCATATTTAAATGTAATTTGAATATAATAAAATAAAAAGAATATCATATTTAAATCATATTAAAAATCCTAAAAAACCGCACGAATCCCATTTAAAATAAGGGAATAACTTCTATACTTGAAAATTTCAAGTTAAAATTAAATGATAATAGAGTATATGTAAGTTTATAAAAAATATTCAAGCATTAAATAAAGAAAATTCTCTGAATTTAAGTCAAAATAAATATAGCATAGTAAATATTTTATATTTTTAAAAGTAAAAGTATATTTCAAAAGGTAAACTAAATTATTTAAATCAATATTGAATTAGTTCCAGAAAATTTTAATTTATTTACCTTGATAGGCACGTTTTCAAATAAAATATATGATTTTAAAATATCTATCTATTATTTATGATCGACATCATTGTGATAGATTATATTAACTAAAATTGATAATTACATATTGATTGAAAACTATCATATAAGTTAATTTCAAATTATGCATTTGTTAATAATATATAAATCATGTGTTCTGTATAGAACTATAATACATTTGAAAGAAACCATGACTACATTAAGTCAAATAATTCTTTTTATAAATAAGTCAAATAATATAGTCATAAAAAACAATTTGAAATATATTAGAACAAAAAAAAATATTATTTCATAAGTTTAAAATATAGAATAAAAAATTGCAAAGTCAACCAACAAAAAAAATTTGCAAAGTGATATTGCAGTATTTGATAATGGGTTTTGAAATTGGTCGTAAAAATAAAGTGAGATTGTGATTTATAATTGATATCTCATAATTAATAATTAATTGTGATTGACATGATTGATATTTATGAATTAAGTGTAATGAATATGGATTAAAGATTCAAATTTCAAATGAAAATTGTGGGCCCTAAATCGCTCTAGAAGCGACACCTATAACGTTTCCCTCATAGAAGTCTAAAATATTAATATTATAGATTATAGATTAATTAGAACATTACATTTTGAAGACAAATATTTTTTTTCTGTGTTTGTCATTTATAAGCAATCTTCATCATACTCTTTGCCGAAGTTATGGTCTAACGATATAATTATATTGAGAAATACTTAGGTGCACCGAGAATAAGAGAAAATATTTACTCTGATTTATTTATTAATTGACACATAATTTTTGTGGGTCATTATCGTCTCTTACTTCTCTATAATATAATAGCTGTTTTGTCAATCAATAAATAGAATAAAGCAAATACTTTGTCTTGCTCTAGGAGTATCTAAGAATTTCTCAATTATATTTGAGGACAAATTATTCCTAGTTTGTCGGGTTTCAATTTTGTTTCCAATCATGTCCATATATAAGGAGCTAATAAAAGCGAATCAATGCTTTTAAATTCTGTTTTCATCAGTTTGTTGGGCTTCAATTCTAATTCTCAGTAAAGATTCTTTTTTTTTAAAAAAAAAAAAGCTTAAAAGAATACAATGTTAACTCCAAATATTTTTACAAGTAATAAAAATTAAAACTTGAAGAAAGTGGTGTCAAAAATTATTTGTAATGCTTATCCCTTCACACATATGCATTAATTTTAATTTGAAAAGTTAGTACAACAAAACTAGAAAGTATACTATTTGGCTAGAGGTAGATGGAGAGATAATGTTAGGCAAGAGATAAAGATGTCTTTTCCTTCTCGATGGGGTATATATGCTAATTGGGCATTAATGAGGAGACCGTTGCCACCTATTAATGCCGAGCCATTGGTCATTCAAGGGCAAGCGGGATTGGAGGCATGATCCTCGTGGTCTATCGAGTGAGTTGAGATAACCAAGCTAGACTAGTGTCTTTTTGGGCCAAGCGAGGTGGCCGAGAATGTGTGAGTGAAGTCTAGGCTTGGGGATGAAGCTCAAAGTGTGGGATTAAATTCAAGTTATTACCAACCGTTCCAATTTCAAAAATTACGTTAAATACAATTCCTTTGAGCGTTGGAGGAAACGAGGTTGGAGAAGGTGGAATCATGTTTTTTTGAGAAGAAGGCCACTTAGGGTTGAGTTTATACAGGATTAGGGCTCATTTAATGAAATTGTGTTGTTTTGGAGGTTTTTGATGCACGAAAATGCACCTCCATGTGTTTCATTGTGCATCTATAGGTTTTCAAAATGCACATCCGTGCACTTTTCACGTGCGTCTGAGCATACTAAAAAATTGGGATGCTCATTGTGACAATGAGGAAAAGCTGGGGAAACCTTGGGGGAACGAAGTCCTACATTCGTGTACTTTAATGCGAATCCATGAAAACCCAAACCTCATGTCCATGCAAAATCATTGCACATTTGTGGGGACCAAAACACGAGTTCTATAAAAAATCATTCTCAATGAGTTTTGTACAAATTTTGCAGATTTCTACAAAATTTCCTCTAAGCTTAAGGGGAGACCTTCAGAACCCGATGGCCTTCGTACAGACACCTAAACTTGGAATATTATAGTTATATGAAACAAATAAGCTCATAGAGCTTTGTAGGCTTATATACTATGCACTAGTTTGATGAGTACACTCAACATGAGATGCAACTTGCCTAAAAACTATCTAGCTCACTAACAAAAAGCTGAGTCAGCATGATCATTTTGAAACTAATTCCTTGCATTTGACTTGTGTGTAAATCTATGAGATAGATTCACTTACACAATAACTATTTTATTTTAAAAAGTTATATATATAATAATTTTGTAATGCTTCCTTTGGTATATGTTTTCATTATTCTTCTCATGTCTCTTGACATGGACGATCCTCAAACATTTTCAATTGTTGAAGAACTCAACTTGTTATTCATTTTAAAATAATTATAAGGATATATTTTAAATTTAATTTTTAGATGTCATGTTGTGATATTTTTATAATATAAAATTGGTGGTGAAATACTTTTTTTTATCTAAATAATATGGATGATAAAGTATTTTTAAGTAATTTTTTTTGTCAAATTTATTAAAGATTTATTCAAATATTATACATGTTTCCTCTCAAACTTTAATTATAATATACCTTTTATCAAATTTATATGTGACAATGCATAATATTAATTACAAAAAATATTTCTGAATAATATTTTGAAAACTCATTTACTTAGGACTTTGCTATAACTATTTTGTAAAATAGAAGGGTGGCGATTGTAAGTACACTAAAACTTAGGAGATGTTAGTGTAACAATAATAATAATAATATAGTAGTAGTAGTAGTTGCAGTAATAAAAATAATAATAAAAGTAGTAGTAGTAATAATAGGCTTTTTCCACCCAAATAAGATCATTAATATCCAAAACAAATATTTCCAACTTTAATTACATAGATGAACCACTTTCATATTATTAGGCAATTCGTAGAAGGCTGAAACGAAATCAATTTGTGCATGATTTTGAAGGTGCCGCCTATTAAATTAAACACAAAGTGCATTATCTCTAATTTCATTACTCTGACAAAATCATGCACAAATTGATTCGTTTGAAACTCCTATGAAATCCAATTGATCTCTTCCTTTATAAAAACCCTCAACTATTAGTGCAGAGTTGCATATCAATTGAGTTTGCATCTAAAATCACCTAATTTCAATTGAGTGTCTAATAAATGATGAGATTTGTAAATTGTTGCAGAAAAAAAAATGCCAAAAAGAAGTTGTATCCTTATTCATTGTAGGTGAAATCATTAATACAGACGAAAGTAAACATTTGGAGTGAGAATCCTACTTGTATTGCTATCCATAAATCAGCTTCCTTTAGTTAAAGAGCATAATATTGGAGCAACTGGTTAAAGAACACATGGAATACGATTTTATTTGAGCCTTGTACAAACTCATGATATATGCTAAATGATTCATTTTGGTAAATTTCATTTCAAATGTTTGTTTTTGTACATATTGATTTTTTCCTTTTTGGGTAAAAGATTAATTGTAGTAGTAGTGATGATAATAATAATAGTAGTAGTAATAGTAACAGAAGTAGTACCAATGATAATGATGATGATGGAATTGCCACATAATTGGTAATTTAATAAAAACCTATCAAGCTAAGGTGTAACACCCTCCAAAGTACAACATCATCTTTAAGTCATGACATCAAACTTGGGAGTTGTTACTTATAAATTAGTGGACATTGCTAAAGTATATAGAGCATATTCGATTCAAGTTGTGCAAGTAACTATGTCATAGTTCTACTTAAATATATATATAAAAAGAAAATAGAGTAGCCAAAGAATACATGATCAAATACATGAAAAAGCTCTTGTATTAGCCTCAATATACATCTATCTTCTTAAACATTTACAAATATATAATAAACATAAGACTGATGGTGGTCTTCGGCCATCAAGCTTCTATAAATCAAGTACTTCCATGATGGCAGCTTCATTGTTCTCTTGAACAATCTGGAGATGACACAAGAACACACAAATATAGGGGTGAGAATTATGAAATTCTCAGTAGGTATCCCCAAATACACAATAATCAATGTCATCTTCATCGTCCTAGCCATTTTAGTTTATTAAAAAAAATGTGATCATGCATTACATAACAAAAGTTCATTTTAAAAGTTTGAAATCATCCTTCCGAAGTGGGTTTCTTTTAGCATTCAATCACTTAATTCACATATATCATAATACTCAAACTCATAGTAAATTATCATAGGCAAATAATTCAGAATAATATGAGTATGCATATGATAAATGCAATAACTTTCTTCACTTTCTTAATTAACTTCATTTACTTTTCTTTACTTTGGTATCTTTCTCAACTTCACATGCCCTTGACATAAGTGTCAAAGGGGATCTCATAAATATCTTTCTCAATTTCACGTACCCTTGACATAAGTGGCCTTGCCTACTCTAAGGTAACAAACTATTTATTAGGACTAAACTCATTCACGTACATGATTATCGATTTACTTTCTCTGGCACAATACTATTCCTAGCCAAGTTTACTTTCCTTGACTTAGTGTCAAAAGGGATCTCTTATTCATTCTAAAATACTTTAAAAACCCATGTTTCATGTTGCATACCATGTGCACAAGCATCATAATTATATATGCATAGCATCAATAACTAAATTACATACTGTACCATGCACAAAATCATTAGCATATTACTCATAATCATAATTCTAGCTCATACAACAACTATCCAGAATTTCAATCCCAAATAAAATTTTGGTTAATTAACTAAACATCACTAAAACAGTGGGATAATTCATAGAGATATTTCAACATGTCTATGTTAATATCTAAAAAGTTTGACTTAAAAAGGAATTTCTAGCTATATTAAAAAAATTATACAAAATCAATGGATAGAATCTACTCAGGTAAGGATTCATCTTGAATTTCTAATTTTATTACCATAGTGAATGAACTTAATAAATTCTATGAAAATTCAAGGTTGGGCCTCAAGATGTTTAGAAAATCCTGTAAACATTTTAGAGCAAGATTTGATCATTTGTTATAGCAATCCAGTAGTTCCTTTTTTATGGTAAGGTGAGATGAAAATTCTTTGTTTGAGTCAGATACAAAGATTTCAAGAGGTAGATTAGGTTTTGGGTTTAGATCATTGATTTTTGACCTTGGAGAATAAATTTTCAAGCTAGTTCATGAGGTTATGTGAAGATGAAACATAGAGTAGCTGCATGTAGGAGGGATGGTCGAATTTTTGTGGGAAGGAAGGCGAGAATGTGATTTGTGATGTTAATATAAGAAGATGTGTTAAAAATATTTACCACAAAAATATAATTTTGTAATAAAAATAGGATATATTTGTGTGGTTATTATTTGATCTTGCTAAAGATAGGATATGTGGCCATTTTCCTTGCCATACATTTGTCAAGAAACTTGCTCTCTAAGCTTCATTCGGTACAAGAAACTGCGCATCAAAATTTCATCTAACGGATGAAATATTGGCTAAGGGTGAAATTAAAATTAATGAAAGGCCAAAATTAAAACTTGCTTACCAAGTTTTAATCAATGCCATCCACTTGGCAAAGATAAGTGGCTCACTTAAATTTCGTGAGAAAATTGCTTTTTCGGTCACACTAAAATTTCATAAACAGGTAAAACACCATACTTGGGAAACATAAAATATCTTTTCCTAGGCCTAATATTCTATCTCGACGTCCTCTTGTCCTGAGGTTGTGTAGGTATAAAAGTGCACGAGAAAAGGGGGTTGAATTGTGCTTTGTCTCTTTTCACATCTAAACATTTAACAAAAGAACTGTTGAGCATTGGGTTTGAAGTGCAACAGAAATAGGATTAGTTGTTTCAAAGTAGGTTTCTGAAGCTTTTAGCATATAATAGAAACGCTAAATGTATATATGAGCTGATAAACGGTGTAATAAATGAAGTAAAAAAGTTCAAAAAAAGAAGATATGACATAGTAGATTTTATCCTGTTTCAGCCAAAACTACCTACATCCAGATCTCAACACATGTTGAGGTTCCATTAAACATCTTTCTAAAACCAGATAAAGAACATGAATAGTCTTTACATTAGCCTTCCCAAGCTCTCTTGTGTGACCAATAGACAACCCTTATTGACACAACTTGAGTAGTTATTCACCAGCCTCTATAAGCTACCAAGTAGTTATTCACCAGTCTCCAAGCTGAACCTTGAGTAGTCTTGTACTAGCCTCTCCAAGCTAACCTCGTGACAAGTAGACAACCCCTATTGTCACATTGAAACTAGTTATTCACTAGCCTCTCCAAGCTGAATTAAATAGTCTTTCCCAGCCTTTCTAAGCTGAAACCATAACTAGTAAACAACCCCTACTGTCATGTTAAAAGTAGTTATTTACTAGCCTCTCCAAATTGAACTGAGTAGTCTTTCCCAAGCTCAAGCTGAACCCGTGACTATAGACAACCCCTACTATCACATTGAAAGTAGTTATTCACCAATCTCTCCAAGTTGAACCAAGTAGTCTTTAACTAGCCTCTCCAAGCTATCTCACATTGATCACTATTGGATCAAGGATACAAAGGTTTGTGTTTGGGTTGCCACTCAAACTAACCTACTCAAGTTTCCTTAAAATATACATGAATAACTTAGGATAATTTGAATAACTTCTTTCTATCATTTCTTCCTGGAAAGAACATATATCTATTCAAGAATGTAGAAAGAAGATTTTTACATGTAAGGAAATTGATTACATGATGTGATTAACCTTACAGGATGTGAGGAGAGATTTTCATAGAGTTTCCACTCTTAAGTAGTGTCAATTTCTTATCTTTGAAAGTGCATCATCTCTATTTATAGATGTTCTTCCTTGTAACCATTGCCTCTAATAGATATCCAAGTGACACGTGTTGATCATCCATTTGTGTCTTGGAAAAGCAATCTAGAAGAGTAGCCTATCTATTTGTCAGGACTATTGTAGAAGTCGTTGCAAAATTGAGGTTTCTGATGCTACTTCAGAAATTACTCTTACTTTCTAAATGTGGTTTCTGAACTCTTTTCTTCTAGAAGCTGAGGTTGTTGACCAAGTTGGCAGAAGAGATGACTCGACAGTTTGAAATTGGGTTTGACTTTAAATTTGAATTTCAAAAATTCAAATTTTCCTCCTTTTCCAATAACGTCGCTCCACATTGAAGTAAGCTTTCTGACGTGCGTATCAGTTCCTTGATGAATCTTCGGTCTTCTGATCTTTAATCCAAACTTTATGATGATGAAAGATTTACAATCATGATGGTTGAAGATTGTGTAACACGTTGTTCTCAGAGTTTGCTTGATATCTTCATTTTGAGCGTACTTTCTGATGTCCAGTGTTACTTTCTAAATTAGTTTCTTGCCCATATTTTGATTTTTATTTATCAATGAGGCATGTATACGTACTTTGCAAGATTTAACGTTCACTTTCTATTAAGTTCAATTTCTTTGTATGAGATAAATCATGTTTGCACATGCAAAGTTAAATTATTCTCGTTTCAAGTCTATGTTATGCAATCCAGAAATACATGTATGCTATGTTAAGAACTCAAGGTAGACATTAGTCATTCTTCAAAATATTTTCTTTAAATTGGTTTTTTGGTCACTCAAAACTTATTGGTTTGAAGTTTCCTGAAGGGTTATGGAGCTAACAATCTCCCCCTTTTTGATGATGACAAACTAATTTGAAAAAAATCTTTTGAAGAGATGTTGAAAGAAACAGAATTGAATATGTCATGATAAAAGTTATTCTTTCAAAACATCATAAACTATAACATTCAGAAAGTTCTTTTCTTAAAGGCTGGTATAGATAGGTTCTTAAACGTTTTAAAGCCTTAAGCAACTTAAATCAAAGCTGATTTTGTTATTTATGAAGATTCTAAATTTACTCAAAGTACTTTCTGAGATACATTAGAGTGGTAATAAATTTGATATTATTATTTAAGTTCTTTTAACACAACCAGCTTGATTTTCATTAAAAAACTTTCTAAAGATTCACATGCTTGAATAATTAACAAGCAATACTTGTGATATTTTATCTTGATTGATTTCCTTATTCAACACTTCTTTTTCCAAACTTATTTTTGAAAGCTAATGCTCATGTTTATATAAGAAATGTATCACGTATATTGATCAAACAAGGCATAAAACTTTCAAAGAAGTTTGCACACTGATATATTTATGAACTAGAATATAACACATTATATGCCATATAAGTGCAACACACTTGAGAGTTCTGAAGCTCACAAACAGATCTTAGTTGTATCAAAACAAGTAGGAGCAAGTTTCTACGGTTTGTTAGAAACTATTCACAATTAAATTTTGATCAAGTTATGCAAAGCCTTTAAGACCTTCTCATGTGTGTGACAGAGAGAAAGTGTTTCATAAAAAGATTTAAGCATATCATATATATCGAAGCACAATAGATAGACACGAGTATCAATGCAACAAGAGAACGATTTTGTGCTTTTAAATGACACTTCTAGTGCTAATCACAAATACATAAATGAGCTAAATATCCTAGCGTACTAAGGAATAAGAAAATTAGACCACACGCATAAGGGATAAGAAGCAAACATTTATCAGCAAGATGTATGATTAGCTAAGCATAAGCAGGCATCAATATGTATCAGAGCTTTAAAAGAAATAATGTTTAAGACGGATACGTATCAAAGCATAAGCATGATATATAAAATGAATTTTATGATAAAATGAAAAACCCCAAAAACTAAACAACAAAAGAATATGCATGGTAAAAAAAAATTTCTTAGCTCTCTCAGCATATGCTCCCCTGAATTCGATAGCACTTGATTTTCTTCATCACTTTTCTTTTCCCTTTCAAAATCATCAAAAAGGAGGTGTGTGGGAATCAGAAGACACTACGTTTAGCTTCATCGTCTCAGCTCTTGTAAAATCTCTTAATTGGTCTAAAGAATCTGAAGCTGCATAGGCGCCATGCTCTATGATTGTTGCCTCAAGCCGATCTTGTCTTGAGGCAATCTCTCTAGATGGTGCAAGATGATCTGATTGATCTAAGAGCTTGTTGGACGCTCGATTGAAGACGATAAGGCAAATGAATGGGTTTCGATGATGGTGCAGCTTTAGGAGAAGGCTTAGGGATGTATAGGGGAGAGGATGGAGAGGTGACATGTCAACATCGAAGGAGGAGGAGCAGAGTAAGCTAAGGGATAGAAGTAGTAGTAGTTTCAAGCATACGAGCTGAGGCGGGCGGCAGCTTTTCACTATGAAAAGCACCAGCATCTTATGCTCTGTCTTTTTTATCTGAGTGATACAAATAGAAAGAAGAGGTTGCGACACCACAAGGATAAGAGTAGATATTGGTTCAGGGACTTCTTCCTGGTTCCTCAATAATGGGCTCCAGGGATGGCTTTTCATAGATTAGCTCCAAAGTGGAGAAAAGTTCATTGATAAATAAATTTAGTTCATCCATTTCTTCTTCTTCTTCAGGCTGTGTTTCTGAGGCAATCAACTTCGGCATGGATTTCATCAAATCATTTTCACCGGATAAAGTTACTTTGGGCTCCATAATTGTTATCTTTGTGAGGGCGGTTGGTTAGTGAAGAAACTGGATTCTGACGCCATTGTCCCCTCACGAGGAGTAGTTAAGATAGGGATAGAGGTTAACGAAATTAAACTGCTAAGTCATGGGTTTTGCTAATTGTTTTTCAATGACAACAAAGGGCTCAGGAACTGTAGGTTTTCTTTTACTTCTACTAGACCCATGAATCCCTTTTGCCTCCTGGAGTTCTCTTGCTTCTTTAAGCCTCTGCTTTCCTGGGGAATTCTTTGCTCTTTGAGAATTCTTTTTTCCTCTTCTTCATTTTAGATGATTCAAAGATTGTAGCTGCTACTCGAGTTTTTGTAGCATTACTAATGTCTTTCAGAATAAGAGCTGCCTAGATTGCTTTCTTGGGCTAACTTTTGAATTTTTGCTAGAGGTTTTTCTTCAAACTGGGAGCTTGTCAGTTTTCCTTGGGCAGCTCACTTTCTAGGACTCGACCTGAGCATAAGCATTTAGTTGACTGTGAACCTTCAGCTTGTTTTTGTTTCTTATACAGCCTCCCTTTTCCCTTCCTCTTAGGCTTAAGAGGAGATTCTGAAGATATAGTTTTCTCAGACACATCATCTACTGCTTCTGAGCTTTCAAAGCTATTTTCATGAAGAACAATCTTCCTTTTTGTCACCTTCTTTTTCTGAAGGGTCTTTTTCTTCTTGTAACGGGATTTTCCTGAGTATAAAAATGACCAAAATGCCCTTGAGGTTATTCTGCCCAGAAATCAGGACGTCTAGTCCAGGCTATCCTCAAGGGTTAGTTTAATGTTTGAAAGGGATTATATGTGTAATGGATGTGTTAGAGGTGAAAGTCTCATTTTTCCTGGTTTTTCCCATGCATGAAATTATCGATTTACCCCTGAGGTAATTCAACGTGGGATTAAGTGACGGACAAACCCCCATCACTCAGGAGTTCGAATATGATAACAAAGAGTGTTTCATAATGTCTGGAAATTCCTGGTGGTCCTAGGGAGTCCTTGTGTGAATTTACGGTTTTAAACCTGTTTGGTGCTAAATGAGTTTAATTAAACGGTTATGGAAATATGGGCAATATTAGGCTCTAATTAAAGATAAATTGATTTTATCTATTAATTTTGAGTCTAAATAATTGTTTAAGGTTAATTAAGGCCTAAGATTGATTAAGAAAGTTCAAATTTCCTTCTTAATCAAAGACATGATGTCATATCAAGTCAAATAGTATTTTCTCTCCAATTCCTTAAATCAAGGAAACATGTTGGAGTTTGAATTTCAAACTAATGAAGTTTAATTCAAACTAAACATGAAATACAACTCTTAATCATGTCTTGAAAAGCCTTAAACACATGATTACAAGCTCAAACACCCAATTACCAATTCCTAACTCAATCCTTAATCATATATGCCTCTAATACACATCCTAACCTACATGAAAATGAAAATTCCTTCCCTCCCAAATAGCCATGAAGGCCGCAGCCTCCTTTCCCCATTTTCCCATCATGATTTAATTTTCATAAAACCCCAATACACTTAAATGAATACACACACTTTACCATTTACTTTTGTGTTGCAATCTTGCTCAAAAAGTGACCAAAAATCCTCTCTTCTTTCTCAACTCAAAAACTTTCTCTTCTACTTCTTCCACCACCATCCTCAACCTCCTCTCAATTGAAAAACACATAACCATTCCATTCTAAGATCAAGCTTCATTATTTTCAACTAAAGAAAACAACTTGGTAGGGATCATTTGTTGAGTTCCTTCTCTTATTTCCTTGTCTTTCATTTTCAGATTTTGGATGATGATTAAATAATTGGGTTGTTGTTCCTCTTTTTCCTTCCCATTTTCGGTTTTGAATTTCTTATGTCCTTCCATTTTTAGTTTTGTTGTTGTTGGATGATAGGAAACCAAGGCTTGAGTATCAGAAATCTTGATGTTGGTTGTGAAACCATCATGTGCCTGACCTCTAGAGCCTAAGTTTTAGTTTATTTTTCTTGGCTTTAAAGAATGGTAACGATGAAATGTCGATGGTTTCTTTGAAATATTTTTCTTTCTTTAATGTTCATGACCATGGCTTGATGATGAGGGTTCCTTAATATTTGGTTGTGGAACTGTCATGTGTTGGACCTCCAAAGCTTAAGGCTTGATTTTGGTTACACAAAAGTATGGAAAATGGTTTATTGTTGGTTTTCTTTGAGCTTGATGGTGAGTCTAAATAAATGAGGTTCTTGGAACCATGGTATTAAAAGACTCTAAAGCTCATTTCCATTTTATTAAGATTGATTGGGTTAAGAGTTTGATTCTTTAAAGTCTTGAAATGAGCTCTAATGAGATAATAGAAATGGAAATGCATCATGTTTATATTTCAAGCACTTGAATCTCACATTTAAGTTTCAATGTCTTGCATATCATATTTATTTTCAAGTTACCACTTAAATCTTAGAGACTAAAGAAATGGACTTGTATTTCCATGTCTAAATTCTAGCCTTGTATTTCATGTTTATTTTCAAGTCATCACCTAAACTTTGAAGATTTAAAAATGAGCTTGTATTCTCATATTTACTTTTCAAGTCTTGCACATCATATTTAAGTTTCAAGCCATCACCTAAGAATGGTGAAGATCTAAAATGAGGTTTGCATAGTGTGTTTACTATTTTTGTAATCACCTAAATCTCTAGAGCTCAAAGACTTGCCCTTGTATCTTAAAATGGAAATCTTGATCATGGCTATTGGATGTGTTTTGGCCATGATACATTGTTGGTTTTGATTTGTAAAAAGTGAATTTGATTTCAAAAGGAATGTTAGAATGATGTCAAAAAATGGTCTTGAGATTAAAAAGCAACTTGAAATGTGTTAAAAATTTGCTTTCTCAAATTCAAGGATTCTGGTAATCGATTATCAACCCATGTAATTGATTACCAAAATGGTCATTTGAAAAAATTTTGGTTCTGGTAATCGATACTAGACTATGTAATCGATTACCAAGAATGTTTTTCATACTCGGAACTAGTTTTTGGCATTGGTAATCAATTACCAGTTCATGTAATCGATTACCATGATGTTCTTCGTGCCTAGAACAAATTTTTGGTTCTTTAATCGATTACCATGCTCATGTAATCGATTACCAAGATGCTTTTTAAGCCCGAAATAAGTTTTTAATTTTGGTAATTGATTACTAGCACCTGTAATTAATTACCAGAACCCAAGTGAGCAAATAAGAGTGTTCTAAACAAGATAAGATAGATTGATGACCCTATACGCTCATGTGTTGAATGATACTTCCCTAGTATGTTGTTTATATGTATATTCTATTGAACATTGCATATGCATTAGCTAAGTCCGGTCCTTGATTTCTGGCATCCTGGGTAGGAGCATGTTTACTGCTATTAGCTGATGATTGATAATATGCTTACGAAATATATACAAAAAATGTGATGCATGTATACGTGAAAAAATGATATGAGGATATTGTGGCATGATGAGATTATGATTGATTGGTTAAGATGCATGATCCACGAGAATTAGGAACATGATATGTTTTATGATAAAGCATGATTACATGCTCACATTGCATCTCCAATTAACATGCTAATTTTAAAGTGACAAAAACATATGGAAGTGATCCTATAGACTCCCGAATTAAAAGTTATGAAAGGTGATCCAAAAAACCCCTTTAGACTCTAGGAATTAATGGTTATGAAAAGTGATCCTATGCCCCCTAACTCGCACTCTAGGAGTCGGGAATTTAGTTTATCAAAAGGATAAGTGTAGACTAGTGATGACTAGTTAGCAAAAGGGAGAGTATTAGGGTGGCCCCAAGGAAAAGAGAATAAGGAAGTTTAAGTCACCTAAGAGAATGATTCATGTTGGAATAAATTGCATTTGTTATACCATGTTCATTCAATGTGCTCCTATGATATCTCGCTTTTGGCATTGACATGCATCCATGATTTAGTATGCTGCACTCATACATTAAGATTCATGCTAAAATGAACGGGCCTGGCTAATGGTATTTGAAAACTAATAAATAAACCCTATGCATATGACCACTAATTTCATAATGAAACCTGAGATTCCTAAGGACACAGATGATGATACACACATCAGGAGGCAAAAACCCTGAGATTCTTATATAAGTTTCTCATCCATTATTCTTTCTTTCCATCTCATCTTCAGAAGTCGATGGCAACCTTCATGATCTTCATTGACGCTCCCACCTGGGAGAGGCACTACCATGCTGCTCACCAGACATATCACTCCATGGGTCATTGTGTTGTCTGCCCCTTTATCTTCATGGAGCATCCCTTTGCACACCGGTCACGCTTTAGGTTCTCACCGCTATTCCTGATGACCTTATCTTTGAGCACGCCTGCCGCGCAGGGAGCAATCTGCCGCACTCTCCTCCAGCTTCAGCTTCAGAGACATCCAAGTTTGCGTGCCGTTCTCGCCACCCCATCGTCCTGATTCGTGGTCAAACCCTCCGATGATTCACCCACCTAGATTTACTTTGAAGGTTTTCCCTCACCATTCCTATGATGATAGAGGGTGGTAGCAATGGGAAAGCCATAGTCACGGCGATGAGAAGAGCTATACCTACTCATGGAGGACTCCTGACCCCGTCGAGGTGCCCACGCTCGCCCTACCCACTGTCTTGCCATCCGACAAGCTGGCCTCCTGCATTGGTTACCTTCCTCCCTCTTCAGAGTGACAGTAGTAGGAGTCGGGAGACCTCTTGGAGTGCCTGTGCACACATAGTTGAAAGGATAACCTTCTTTTGTTTTTTGTTTATTAGAGGTTATCTATCCTAGATGCACCCACAGTAGGAGTAGTGGGAAGATATGTCTTTCTTTTAGCTTGATGTAGCTACTTTTCATTCTTGGATATTATGGGATAACTGTATATTTTGAGCCCAATCTTTGTTGGTGGGCATGACATAACTCTTTCATGTATATTTTTTATATGCAAAGTAGAACGTTTATCTATCGATGATATTTATAAGTATAATCTTACGTGTTCATGGTGTGTGATGGTGTGCTCTATGTGTGCATATGCCTTGTTACGATCTTCTTCCTTGTTATGCTTAAGTCGAGATGTAGTCAGGTATGCGCGACTCATGTTTTATCTTTAAAGTTCAAAAAATATTTATCCATATTTTCACTAAGGTATTTTCAAAAGTTTAAAATGAGAACTAGAACAAAAGAATAATAACTAATAATTAACTGGAATGCATCCTAGGCATGTTGGGTTAAATATTAGGGTGTTACACTTTTCCTCAACATGAAATTCTTTAACATCCTTAACCAAATAGATGGTCTTTCTAGAGGTTGTCTTCATAAGTATGGAATGAGACTTCTTTATTGCTCTGAAGGAGCTGATTGAAAAATATGTGCCGGTAAGATATTTAAACCACTCTTCAGCTAGAGGATATTTGACATATTGAAAAATCTTTATCGCGCATTTCATAGGGAACTTCGCAGTTCTTCTTTCTCCTTAGTAATTGCACTAAGCATGTAGTCCATTATTACTCTGGGAAAATTTGCTTTTCTTTTGGATAAATGGTAGAAAAGTAGCATACAATCCATGCCCAACAAAACATCAGTGCTTCCTCGCTTGGGAAGGATGATAAATTAGACAACAGTAAAACCTTTCTTACCTGTGAACTCAAAATATATGTTGTAATGTCGACCGGGCGGTATTTTGAATCGTGAGACATTTGGAGACATCTTCTTCGCTCACTCCAAGTGATTTGAACCATCCCTCATGTGCCAGGTTTACTCTAGCAAACGGAGCCCTAATCACTAATAGGTCAGATAACTCAATCTCCATATAAGTGCCCCTGATGGTGGCCGTAAGAGTGTTTCGGTTGCTTTCAAGAAAGGCATAGAAAGAAGTTACCATTCCAAGAAATACTCTATTAGAGATATCCACAAAGTACTCCTACCCCTGCAAGGTGAAAACTTCTTTGAGAATCTGAACCTGGTTCAACAGAGAGTTATTTAGCCTTTTTCTAAGTGCTATTGTTCTATAGGAGAACTTTCTTCATAGATCTCCTACATATTAACTTTGTTAAACATGATGAATGGTCCCTTTTTTTGCTGAAGAATGGTTTAGTTCTTTTCCTTTAGCCATTGGGTAGAATATATGAAGTTAGGGCACAAAGATTGAAGCTTAAAAGAAAAGATGGTGAGAAAAAAAATGAGTCTTAAAGATGTTAAGTAATAAGGAATGGAAGAAGTTTGTGTTAGATGGAGAGCTGTTTAGGTTGAAGAAAATAAAATGAGAAAGATGATGACAAAAAATTTCAGAGAACGTTTGAGAGTGAGGTAGAAGATAAAGGTAAAAATGTGATGTGTAAGGAGAGGAGGTTATTCAAGTGATGTAATGTGAATGACTGAAGGTGAGACGACGTGGAAGAGAGAAACCCAAAAGAGTAGGAATTATCCCGCCATTTTTCATCCATTTGTGTTCTGCTTTTTGTATGACCGTGGTTAGACTTTTCAAATGAAACGGCAGCAACCACTGGTGCTATTTCTCTCAACTTTGTTTCGAATGAAGTCATCATTAGAAAGATCTTATGCAATCAAAGTTGCTTTGTTCCTCATGACATTGCTAACACTATCAAAAGTGTTCTTGAATGTCTCCTTTGTGCTAATGATGATTTTTCACTAGTCATCCAGACTTTGACCTTTTTCAAACTAGGTCAGCTCTTTTTGCAAAACATTCACCCAACTTTGATTAACTCAAAGCTTCTACTTGCATTTAGGTTCAATGGTGGAGATTGTAACACCCTAATATTTAACCCGATACGCCTAGGATGTACTTAGATTAATTATTAGTCATTACTTCCTTTAAAACCTCTTTTAGAAATTAACTTAGCGGAAAATACAGGTAAATTTTTTTTTTGAAATGATTTATATAAAACAAAGTGCGAGCCATGCGCGTGACATATAAATGACGTAAAGCGGAAGAATACATAAAACATCAGAACATAAACATAAAAGAACACATCCATCATGAAAACATTCCTCATCATATTCATTAACATAGTTTAGTACAATACTATAGAAATATAACTGAAACATAAAGTCTTACACATACTAGTGGGTAGAGCTTGCAGTACAATAAGAAACATAAAGACAAATACATGGTAATAACCCCAAAAGATACTCCCAGCTAAGCTCCCCCTCCCTCGAGCTATGGAGGACGCTCCTACCTATCCCTCGGTGGCACGTATCCAATGAACTGGGCAAGCTCCTCGGATGCCTGGAGGCGGAAGCATGGGCGAGGATGCCCACCACGGTGAGGGCGCATCTCTGGACGTCGTGCTAACCTTCGCTGCGTCACGTCTCCTCGCTCCCATCCCAATGTCCATGGGTAGGTAGGGCGGAACCCTCGAGAAAGGATGAGAAGGAGGATCCTCTGATGGGTCGTCTTCGAACGTCTGGCGAGGCACATACTCGGGGTAACCTTGCACCGCTGAAGATGCGAACGGAGCGCGTTCTCTCGTCTCGAGGTCGCGTCCTCTCAAAAATCATGTCGTCGCCAAAGGGGAGGTCGAAGTGAAGTGAAACTGGAGACTGGAAAGGCAAATGGGCGTCCCATGTATGCAAAAATGTGTATAGCACAACGACCCTCGAAGTGGTAAGGCTGATGGTCGGATCGAGTGCAGCTCCCACACGGGTGCGTCAATAAAAATCACGAACGACGCCATCGATATCTGAAGACGTAACGGAAGAAAGAGAGAGGGGTGAGAATTCTTACTAAAGAATCTCAGTAGGGAAGTCCTCTATCCTAGTGTCATCGTTTACGTCCCCAGGAACCTTGGGTTTATTATGAAAAGGTTAAGCATGCATAAGTTCATTATGAGGTTTTCACAAAGGTATTTATCCAAGGTCCATGTCTTTTATAATGATTCTTAATGCATGTATGCAACATAATATTTCATGGATGCATGGCAGTATTTTAGGTAAATCAAACAATTATAAATCAACATATAAGTGGCATGTAACTTTTCTCTTGAACATCTTTCCTTTCTCATACTTGTGACACCAATAATATAGTAACCGCACCCTTAAACTAGGCTATGAGCTCATACCTTAACTAGTCGTCACTAGTTCTTACTTATCCTCTTGATAAGCGAATCATAAACATAATCATATTCATCATCATAATCCCAACTTCTCAGAGTACGGGTAGGGGACCTAAGGATCACCCATCATGGGACTTTTTCCTTCTTCGAAACGCATCGACTGGTTAAGCCAGCGACTTTGTCCGCTTTGGCAGGCTAATGTCTATGCCCTCACGGTTTTACCTTCTCCTCACGGAGCAGGAGAAGTACGTCTCGGTGTGTCACCTTAAACATCATATACTTTCTTTCTTCGAAACGCATCGACTGTTAAGACCAGCGACTTTGTCGCTTCGGTATGGACGTCCATACCCCCACGGTTTACTTTCTCCTCACTAGCAGGAGAAATGCGTCTCGGCATATAACTTTAAACTTCATATTTCTCAAAAACTTTCTTTTTGTCCCTCAAATTTGATGGAAATTCGCGGCATAACAGCTTCGAATTTCCTCAAATTTGAGTCATGCCACATAATTTTAGTCACATGCATCATTTTCATGGAACTTTCTCATTGCAATAACTTTCTAGTTCACATGAGCATATTTCTCAATTTCATTCATATCTTTGAAACATTATGCATCTCAAACACAACATTTCATCATATCACCAAATCAAATTATGCACATAAAGTTTCATGCTCAAGGAACTTAACATAATCACATCATCATAGGTGTGCACGAGGTTCATCATCATAATCATACTCTCTCGTCCACCTATCTCATAGTATCTTATGATTTGACCCTTACGGGCTTTAAACTTGTATTTCGGTCATTCCAATCCTCACTAAGGATTTTTATAACACCTAAGGGATCATTACTTAAAATTCTCACTAAGTTTTAGGCACACTTAAAATTCCAAACAGCATTATGTAGTTTGGGTAGGAAGAATATCATATACTTACGGGCTCTAGAATCTCCGTTCGTGACCTTTTTAAAATCCGTCTTCGCCTAAGGCTTCATAATCAATCCCTAAATCAATTATGAGGGATTCCTAGGCATGTTTACTAAGTTATAACTCACTTTTCCTCAATTTAGCTTTGCTAGACAGAAATCACATTTTGCCATGTCTAAGTGTGCTAGAATTCCTATTTTAAGTCTTTATCATCACCTTAAGCTTAGTAATTAATACCTAATCATTTATGAAAGGTTTTTATGCATATCCTACTGATTATGAACCATTTACACTTGAATTAATTATGCTGGAACAGTTTTGCAAATTTGTGCATTAAGGTGTTCTAGAATTCTCATTCTTGATCCTTTTAAGTTACTTATTCTTTTCTAACTTCTCTAAATCGATCCTCCCTTCACTCAAACATAATTTTACACATTTTAACACCTTAGAACAACATTTGTACAGCAGCCAATCATGAAGGGCAGAACCGAAATCATAAGCCCATAAAATCACATAATCTGTAAATTAAAATGCATACAAGTTACTAGTTTTCTCTTGGAATAATTCTAGGGATTCAAAACTCTTTTAGGACTCAAATCCTTTCATTAAAATCATGCACTTACACATGAGGTCAGTAGCTAAATTAACTTGCTTGCAAAATAGTTTTAAAGTATATAAGTTTATGCATAATGTTGCTTAGGTGCTCCTAAGCTTGGAAAAATTACAAAACACAAACTATGGACACTTGTGATTAGAGGAACTCATATTAAGTCCATCATCATCACCACAAGGCCGAAATGGCTTCTTTAAGAATGCCAATATTTTCTTGAAAACCTTACATAGGATACTTGGGCAAGCCTTTGAGCTCTAGGAGGCTTAGGTGATGACATAAACTTTAAACATGATATGCACTCATTTTATTCTTCTTCATTAGAAAGTAAAGTGAGAGCATAAAATAAATATGATGCAACCTCTTTATTATCTTTAAGGTTAAGTGATGACTTGAAATGTAAACATGAGATGCAAGCTTGAAATTTAAACATGATAGTGCAAGTCCAATTAATTAGTCTTGAGAACTTAGTGATGACATCAAAATAAACATGCTATGCAAGGCATAAAGTAAACATGAATGCATCTTATTTTAGATCTTAGCTAGAGCTCTTTGCAAGACTTTAAAGGAATAAAAACCTCAACCCATTATGTATCATAAGGCAAGCTTTAGAGTTCTTAGCACCTAGACTTCAAAGAAGTCTTAAGGTTTGAACTTCATCATCAAGCTTAAGAAAATAAATACAAAGCTCAACACTTTGTCTAAATAAAACACATAAGAACTAAGTCATATTCTTTATTTTATTGCTCATGGGCTTCAATCTAGAGTAAAACTCTTAGAATGGCCGACCAACTTTAAGGTTGGCAAGGGTAAGCTTAGAGCTCTTTGAAAACTTGGGATTAATTTTCTTTATCAAAACTTTTGTGATCTACTTTTCATTTTAGCAAACCTTGTTCAAACAAAGCTTAAAGAAACCGAAATCATCCAAGAAAAGGAAGAGAAAATTGAAACCTTTGAGGAAGAAAGGAAAGGAAATTCGAAAGCATAAGCAAGGAAGAAAAGAAAAACACAAGCATGTATGGTCCAAGACCAAGTTGTTTCAAGCTTTAGAGGTTTCTCACAAGACATCATCAAGTCTTTATCTTGAAACCTCATCATCAAGCTTATGTTATTTTCATAAAATGGCCTCTTGGCCGAAAATGAAAAGAAAGGAAGAAAGGAGTTTGAACCAAGAGAAAACTAGAACTTTCTTTAAGGAAAACAAGTGAAAACTTTAAAACAACCCCTACCTAAGGAAGTCTTTGAAATGGAAGAAAGAAAGCTTGATTCTTGAAGAGTTTGAGAAGACAAAATCTCCTCTTGGAAGTGATGATGGATTCGGCCAAAGAGGAAGCTCAAGGAAGATGATTTTTCCTTGAGTTTCTAAGCTTGGGAATGGAAAGTTTAAGTGTTTGAGGGATGGTTTAAGGTGAGGTAGTGGTGGCAAGGTTCTTTGAGAGGAAGAAGAATGATGAAGAAGATGAAGAGAAATTGAGAGCAAAAGGAAGAAAATGCAAGAAAGCTTGAACTTGGCAAAGCTTCTAAAGTGTAACCAAGTTCTTCCAAGCTTGGTATTTATAGAAAATTTGCAACAATGGTGGCTGATTTAGGGTGCATGGCCGACGGCCTTAGGGGGGAAAGAGAGAAAAATATCTCTTACAAAGTATGGGCAAAGGCATGGGCAAAGCATGGTGAGGTATGGGCAAAAGTATGGGCAAGGCATGGCTCTTTGAGTGATAAATCAAGCAACATGTGGCACTTTTCTTTGGCCAAGAATTCGGCCAGATTTGGGACAGCCAAGGGGGGATTAATTTGCTCATGTAATTGTGGTTTAGTGATGTGTTTAGGTGTTTCTTTGATTAAGGTTTTGGTTAGGAGTTGTAAGAAAGTGTTTAGGTGAGAAAATGGTTAATTAAGGTGGTTCAAGACTTGATTAGGAGGGTAATCTTATTAGATTAGTAATTTAAAATAATTCTTTTGGTCAAATGAGGTATGACACAATTCCTTAATTTAAGGAATTGGAGAGAAAATACTATTCAAGATTCCATGACTAGGAATCTTGAATTAAAGAATGCAATTAGAGTTTATCTAAGCAATCTTAGGTTCTAATTAACCTTAATAAATTATTTTGACTCTAGATTAATTATCGAAATAAATTAATCTTCGATTAGAGCCTAATATTGCTTAGGTTTGCTTAATTGCGTCATTAGGCTTACTGTACACTGTTTTAGGGGCAAAATGGTAATTTTGCGCTAAACTGCAGAACTTTCTGCTCACTAATATCAAACATTGCTCATAAACATCATTCTAAACTTCCTGGAAAATTCTGGGCTCAAACGGCACCTTTTACCTGTAGAGCACGAGGGTATTTTGGTCATTTTGAGCCGAAAGTTTAGAAAACGAGATTTTCACCTCGGATATCAAACATAACAGGTACAATCCCTTTCAAACATTGAGTTGACCCATTTAAGGAGTGCCGGATTGGCTGTCCTCAAATTCGGGTAAAAGAAAATGACCTCAGGGGCATTTCGGTCATTTGTACTCTAATAGCGGAAAGGGCGTTAGAGATGAAAGCACAGTTTGATATATATATATATATATATATATATATATATATATATATATATATATATATATAAGGGATGACCTATTTCTCATCTCCTTAAAAAATCTCCATGAACTTTGTGGAGAGACGATCTTTAGGTCAAAAACTCCCTTGTAGTTTCTGAATCATTAAGATTCCTCAACTTCTCTTTTATCTTCAATTTGCTCATCTACGTGTCTAGAAATGTTACTTTCTTATTGCTTTGAGCTTCTAAGCATACTTTTTGAGGAGTTGATGTTCTGGAGCTCATTTTCTAAGGATATTGCTTTCATCTAACTTTCAGAAGCATCCTTAAGACATATTTTCTTAGGACATTCCTCCAGTTCTTTTGAAGACATTAGCAAAGATTTCTTTAAGCTCATTCATCATCTAGCTCGAGTCATTTAAGGATCTTAGGCTTTGACCTTCTGATCCACTTCCTAGTTAAGGATAAGTATCTGTGTATTCAAGGTTTGTTTGTTCCTTGGCACTTCAACCAGTTGATCCCTTTCACCTGCAATAGGAATAGTTTTTTATTCTTCTTGGGTCCTTTTTGGTTAGTTTTCAAAGGAGAGGTTTCCCATCCTTTCTAAAGGATTCCTTTCTCAAGAATTTGTCAAGTGGGTGTACCTTTCTATGGAGAGAGCAAACAAAATAGAGAGATCTTGGAATAGGGTTGCATTGCTTCTTCTCTTAGATATCCTTTTCATATCTCAACCTTATTTACTGAAAATATAGCTTCTGATCTCCTATCATAAGTTCAAGAATTTTGAACTATTTCCTATTTATTCTAGGTTAGATTTTAGAAACCATGAAGTCTTTTCAAAATAAGAAATAAACTTTTTGACTTCTTTTTCATTTCTTTTGAAGACTTCAGCTTCTAGGGTAACCTACCAAGTTCTTTATAGGTTGAGATATTCAAAGGAATGAGCTTGAGAATCTTCTACCAACTCATCATACCATGCAGGAACTAAGTAATATAAAAGGTTGAGTTCATTACATCCCTCTGTTGAAGTGTCTCAGTTATGAAGGATAAATATGCAACTTCTCCTGGCTCATCTTGACTTTCTGACCCATTTTTTCTTCTTTAAAGTCACTCTAGGTACCCAACACGCTTTTTTCTTAAGGTTAGAACTTTTCTGTGATGCTTTAAGCTTGGAATTCTTGATTCAAGATGTTCCTTCTCACTGGGTTAGAGGTTGCTCTTTCAAGAAGTTATTTGCCCTTTTTATCTTTCCTGAGATTGATGTCTTTTTCCTTCTATAGTTAACCTTTTCAATCTTTTGACAATTTTCACAAACATAGAGAGTTTATCTCCATTTTCAATCTCAATTCTTCATCAGATCCTTCCTCTTCATTTGAGGTTTCAACTTTCATTGCATTAGGTTTGCACTACTTCTGATAAGATAACTTTAGGGCATAAGACTTTTAAGACGGTTTGAGTTCTACAAGTAGCATCCATAGTCTATCCCATATTTCCTTTCACATGTCACAAGCAACAAATATGCCATATTTATCTCTACTTAGTGCACATATGAGTAGGAGGTTGGCTTAAGGAGTTCAACTGAACTCTTTCTTTTTGATGTTCTTATCCATCTACTTTTTGGGACTCCACTTGACAATGAAAGTGCCTTGAGGGTTCTGAACCTCATCAGAGAAGATGGTTAGATGATATAGTGATCTTCTATGATATGAAATCATGTCGTTCTGTCTCTTTGGATCTTTAGCCTCTGAATCGTTGGATTGCTCAACGCCTTAGAGGCCTAGCTCTAATACCACTTGTAGGTATAAAAGTACACAAGAAGGGGGTTGAATTGTGTTTTGCCTCTTTTCACATTTGAAACTTTTAACAAAATAACTATCAAGCATTAAGCTTGAAGTGCAGTGGAAATAGGATTAGTTATTTCAGAAAGTAAATTTTTGAAGCCTTCAGGATATAATAGAAATGCTAAACGGATATATGAGTAGATAAACGCTTAATAAATAAAGTAAAAGAAATTAGAAAGAAGAAGATATGACATAGCAAATTTTATACTTGTTCGGCCAAACTGCCTACATCTAGTACTCAACACATGTTGAAGTTCCACTAAACATCTTTCTCCAACCAGAGAAAGAAGATGGATAGTCTTTACATTAGCCTTCCCAAGCTCTCTGTGTGACCAATAGACAACCCCTACTGACACAACCTAAGTAGTTATTCACCAGCCTCTCCAAGTTGCACCAAGTAGTTATTTACCAGCCGCTCCAAGTTGAACTTTGAATAGTCTTGTACTAGCATCTCCAAGCTAACCCCGTGACAAGTAAACAACCCATACCTGTCACGTTGAAAGTAGTTATTCACCAACCTCTCCAAGCTAAACCAAGTAGTCTTTCCCAGCCTCTCCAAGTTGAACCTATGACTAGTAGACAACCCCTACTATCAAGTTGAAAGTAGTTATTCACCAGCCTCTCCAAGCTAAACCAAGTAATCTTTAAATAGCCTCTCCAAGCTATCTCACACTGATTTCTCCTGGATCAAGGATACAATGGTTTGTGTTTGGGTTGCCACTCAAACTAACCTACACTCAAGTTTCCTTAAAATATACATGAATAACCTTGGATAACTTGATTAACTTTTTTTTACCATTTCTTCCTGAAAAGAACATACATCTATTCAAGAATGTAGAAAGAAGATTTTTATAAGTATGAAAACTGATTACATAATGTGATGAACCTTATAGGATTTGAGGAGAGATTTTGCATAGAGTTTCCACTCTTGAGTAGTGTTAATGCCTTATCTTTGAAAGTATATCATCTCTATTTAAAGATGGTCTTCCTTGTGACCGTTACCTATCAGATCTCCAAGTGACACGTGTTGATCATCCGTTTGTGTCTTGGAAAAGTAATCTAGAAGAGTAGCCTATCTATTTTTGTCAGGACTTTTGCAGAAGACGTTTGCAAGATTGAGGTTTCTGATGCTACTTCAAAAATTACTCTTACTTTCTAACGTGGTTCTAAACTCTTTTTCTAGAAGCTGAGGTTGTTAACAAAGTTAGGAGAAAAGATGACTCGCTAGTTGTGAAACTACATTTGACTTTAAATTTGAATTTTAAAAATTCAAATTTTCCTCCTTTTCCAGGAACGTTCAACGCTCCACATTGAAGTGAGCTTTCTGACGTGTGGTATCAGTTCCTTGATGAATCTTCGGTCTTTGATCTTCAATCCAAACTTTATGATGATGAAAAATTTACGATCATGATGGTTGAAGATTGTGTAACACGTTGTTTTCAGAGTTTCTTTGATATCTTCATTTTTAGCGTACTTTCTGATGTCCAGTGTTACTTTCTAAAGTCTCATGCCTTGGTTTCTTGCCCTTGTTTTGATTTTTGTTTATTCGTAAGGCATGTATACGTACTTTGCTTGATATAACGTTCACTTTTTATTAAGTTCAATCTTTTTATATGAGATAAATCATGTTTGCACATGCAAAATAAAATTATTCTCGCTTCAAGTCCGTGTTATGCAATCCGAAAATACCTGGATGCTATGCTAAGAACTCAAGGTAGACATTAGTCGTTCTTCAAAATATTTTTTTTAAATTGATTTTGTTGTCACTCAAAACATATTGGTTTGAAACTTTCTGAAGAGTTCTGAGCTAACAGGTTGTCCTTGATCCCAATTCCAAAGTTACTATTCATCTATGGGCCCGAAAATAACTATTCACACTTGGCCCCAAAAAAAATTTCATACTCATTCACTGGGTCGTCCTCATCATCGCTAAGTCTTCAAATTTTTAGAATTCTCATTAATAAAGTTCAAATTATTTTTTTTAAATAATTTTGAGGTGTTACATAAAGAGCACTATCATTTGTCATTGCAATGATAATTTTTTGTTTTAAATATTTTGTGATCATTTTTAATGATGAATGATGGATGAATTAATGCAGAGTCCTAGGTCAAATGATTTCAACTAACACAACTTTGCTACTCTAGAAGCAATCCACATTGTCACTATGGACAAAATAGATTGCCTTGGAATCTATATTACAGTTATAAAATACGAACTCCATTCAAGCGTCGTTTAAGGTTAGTCCATAGAAATTAAGGAAATCATTAAATAGTATTATTTAAAAAAAATACATAATCTAAAAGACTAAATGAACTATTTAGTGAAAGAATTATGATTAGGGCACTAGTTTGGTTTGGTTATGGATACTAAAAGAAGCAAGGATCAAAACTTTTGAAAAGCTCTCATACTTTGAAAACATTAAGATTCATTTTCCCAACACTAAAATTTCTATTTTTGATTCCTTAACCAATACTTTAAGGACTTTGATTAGATAAAATCATTAACTAAAAAAAGGGTAAAGAACCATAAACATGTTATCTAATTAAATACAAATAAACATATATATAGTTGGTATAAATTAATTAATTTTTTATTGACATTCTAAAGTGAAAATTATTGTGAAAGAAAAATAGAATGCTGAAAAGACACTTAATTTAAAATAGAAAGAGTATAGCCAAACAAGATAATATTATACACCAATAATGTTATTTAGACTTTCTATATAAATTACCACATGCGTGTTGAAATATCATTATTATTATTATTTTTCAATAGTAGTTCAACACAAATTGCAAACTTTGCAAGTTTTTGTGTCAGTGCATTAGCGTTTGATTAGTGATAGAGACAAAAATATGGAGACACTAAGACGCAACCTATTTGGTGGTAGAGACGGGAATAGGGGATAAAAGAATTTCTATCCCAACGGAAAACATAAAATTTTTGTACCTCCAAAAAATGAGGGCAGTGAAGGCGGGATACATAGCAGAAATTTAATATTTTTTTTCCAATAATATCCTATACATATTTATTATTAATGTCTTCATCTCCTGCTTATTATCTCTATTTTTGTCCGTCTCCAGCCAAACACTAACTAAATATTGAGCTATTAAGTCAACTGAAACATGAGAGGCTCAACAACTGCTCTTTTAATCCATATAATATCAACAAAAAAGAAAGTCAGGAAGGAAAAGGAAAAATGCTTGAAAGGAGACGTAAGATTGGGACTTGTATTTTAACATGCAAACTAGTAAGAATTATCTTGGAAGGAAGAAAAGAAGTGGAAAAATTTTGGTAGCGGTGTCAAGTGTGGAAAAAGTAAAAAGACGTTTACCATTGCCAATTTTTCATTTTGTTGTTTGTACCGATAAATGAAAGGGGATTTAGGTTTCATTATTATTTGATAAAATATGTAAGAAAAGAATAGCAAAAATTGAATAATGTTTTACATGGCTTTTGTATCTTACCCATCTCTGTGCCTTGATTCAAGTAATCCAAAACTGAGGGGGAAAAAAAACTTATTGTGGGATAGAAAAATGAGGCTTGTGAGCTTGTCCAAGAAAGCTGCTTGGGCATTCAATGATTAGGATGGGAGAGCTTCATCAGTTCCTCTTTTTTGATTTTGCCAGGTGAGGAAAAACAGTCAGAATGTTGTGTGCCAGTAGATCCTGCCTGGTCAAGATCCCAATTACAGGAGATACCTGTCAGGAGAGCACATTATAAGGTTAGTCACTCATATACTAAAGATCCAGGATGAATATGCATTTATAATGTGCACCATATCTAATTCATGTTTGGAAGGAATTAGCATTTATAATGTGCTTAATGAACTTACCCCGGATGCTTGATACTTGGGTACAACAAGCATATGGCGAAGTCCTACTTGCCTGAAGAGGAGCATTGCTTTTGCTACCGACATGCTCTCCAGCACTGTAAAAGGTGTTGTATTGGTGAGAGGATGTAGATCAACAAACATGTCCATTTCTTCCCTTGTCACAGCCACCTCCTCAATTTTGCCTTCCCTCTCAGCAAGCTCAACCCATGTGAACTTCTCCCTCACTTCCCATTCCTCAGTTCTCCTTCTCTCCTTCAAGAACCACTTCTTCTTCAGCACCTGAATGAGGTGTGCTCTAAGAATCAGTCCATGAAGTTCTGTTGCTTCACTGACCAGCCTTGTTGGAGGTACTACCCCATCATCCACCACAGGGAAACCATTATGTGTAGTGTCTTTCAATGCTTCAACTATATTGGACACCTTTTCTACTCCACGGAGGGTAACCACTGCTGGCTTCACATCAACAAGCTCTCCAACTGTGAGGTTTCTCATCCATGGCTCGGGATTTGAATCCATGAATGGAAGGCCTTTTAAGTGCAGTATGATCTCATAGATGCTTGGGTTGAAACTGTCCCCAACAGTTTTGGCTATTAGGAGAACAATCATGGTTATTGGTAGTAGGAGAAGGTTGTTGGTTAGTTCAAGGAAGATCACACAAAGGGATACAGTCATCCTCATAGAACCAGCCATGAGGGAGGCTGCACCAAGAACTGCAAACAAACCATGATCAATGTTTGTATGAGGTCCCATGACGATGCCAAGAAGGCGGCCATAACCTGAGCCCATAAGTATGATAGGGAGGAAGAGCCCAGATGGCACAGCAATTCCGAAAGTGCATAGTCCTAATATGCAATAGAGTGCAAAGAAAATTAAGAGAGAGGTGGGTTGGTATTCATGAGGAGTGTTGGTTGAGAATATGTTTCTAACAGCATCATCGTTTGTGGTGAGCAGCAGAGTAGCAAGGTCATTGTAGTGCCCACTTGGGCAGTTGAATTGTTTGTAATTTCCTGACCTTCCATTGGTGGGGCAGGCAGACTCCGGAAGTGATGGGTCACAGGGGGTGCATGTTCCTAGGAATGGAAGACCATATTGGCACACTGATGTGAAAAGTGCAACTGAAAGACTAAGCAGCAGCTTGTATATTTTTCCTTTCCTGCAATTATTGAAAGTAGTTTACTCAGTAATCATACAATTTGAAACAGTTAATTTGGGTTGTTTTGTCACTTAGCAGTGCATCATTGTTGATTCCCGAATGTAATGCGATCAAATGATATAAGTTTGCCACATAACTCCATTACACTTATTCGTGTTTTTTTTTTTTTTTGGTATTGTAAGCTGACTAATGCTATTTTTTCATCACTTTTGAAAACACTACTTTTGACAGTTGAGGAATGGAATCATTTATTCGTAATAGTAGATTTCAATCGTGTCATGGGAGAATTTGTCGTTGGGGAATCTTGTGTCAATTATTGGAAAGTTTAGTTATCTTGGTCGTGAATCTGAATAAAAGTAACCAATAATGAATAAATTACCGCTAAAATAAGTTAAATCTCCATTTGTTAACATACACATGATTTCACACCTGCGGACAATAATGTCATTAAAATCTCCAATTATAGATGCATGGTTCATTGGAGTCAAAAAGTATGCCTAAAAGTAATGTAAAAAAGCATTATTCTTGTTAGTTATAACACTGCTATGGCATGTAATATGTCTTGATAATGATGATAGATATTGTTACTTACTGATTGATGAGATTATAGAGTCTGAGGACCTTGTGGAGAAGATAGTTATAAAGGCTTCCCAATAGCCCGCCAATGACTCCAATTAGTGCAACAGGGATGATATCCATCACATGGTACGTCACTCTGACATTGCTCACATCAAACATGATCAAGCCTCCTTCCCCAAAAAGACCACATTTCCCTTCGTGGCAGAGTTCAATGAAGGTCCTTAGCACTACCACCACCACAGCTGTGCTGAAAAATGTTCTCCACAGGAGTGCACTTCTCCACCAAGTTGCCACCTCCTCAAGAGCAAAGAGGACTCCACCAACCGGGGCCCTGAAGGCTGCACAAACCCCTGAAGAAGCACCACAGGTAATGAGATCACGGCGGTCACGATCATTATTGAAATATCGCAGCCACCGCCATTTGATACGGTAGTTGTCAGGGCCTCCCTGGCCTAGCAAGGAAGCAATGCAGCTGCCAATATGTACCAATGGCCCTTCTTTTCCTAAGTCTAGGCCTGCAGACACAGCTCCAATGCTTCCAATAATCTACAATAGCAAATTATGTTTTGAGAAATGATGTCAAGAGGGATTGTTAATAATCTTACACCATCCCGAAAATTAGTTAGAACTAGATGTGATCAGTACATCATTTGCATTGTAGTAACAGCACTGTGATAATGAATTTTACCAATGATAAGTTTTTTTTCGGATTATAGAGACAAGTAAACTTGACTAGTCATATCTGTAACTCGGGACGCCCCATTGAGCAAAACTTCTATGTAATATTTTTTAAGATAATACTACTGATCCCTCATGATTATTAATATTAAACAAATTGTAATTGTTAATTATGGAAACCCGCCACACTTGTATCGTGAATTCGTGATCCATCCATGAGCCCACTTCGCGGTTATTCAATAATTGATGTGCTATAATTATATGCACCAATTCCAGAAATAAGTGGCACCGTTAACGAAAAAAGGTGCCCCCATCCATAAGAAAAATGAAACAGGCTTACAGCTCATTCGTTGTAGACAAAACAAAAAGTATGCTACGGTATCGTACGGTATCTTTTGTTTATTGTCCCAAAACAGAAAATACAGGGACAAGGATAAAAATATATGGATAATAGAGATAGTGGAGATGGAGATATAAATAATAAATATGTATAGAAATATTAATAAAAGATAAAAATATTAAATTTCTTCTCTATATTCTATCTTCACTATCCCTATATTTTAAAAATATAGAAATCTTATATTTTTTAATTTTCTATCCCCGTTTCTATCTTTACCATTAAATAGATTTGTGTTCTAGTGTATTTCTATCTCAAAGATAGAAAACAAACGCTGCCCTAGAAAACTTATCCATTTTCAATGTTTGGATGCATAAATAAAAACAAGGAAAGGAAAAAAAAATTCTGAATGCTTTATAATTTTCTTTCCCTTAATTTTTTTTCATTCTTTTTTAACCTCGTTTCTCAAACCTCAAAAGCTTCTAAGAGTAGCTTAGGAAGCCTTATGTATGGATTAAGATCTCATCTGCTTTTTTGCAGGAGTCAACCAGAAGAGATAGAATTTTGGCAGTGATCGAACGAACAAACTGACCTTGACAAACAATGTTGTGGCACCGTACATGTTGGGAGTATCAACACCATTAAGATAAGCTTTGATTTCAGGTATTCCAGGTCCTGCAGCTGTGGGTGCAAACCACACACAGAGGAACGCAGCAACGAATGTCAATAGGAAATTAATGCCCGTGAAATATAGGAGACCCGTCAAGTACCTGCATAATCATTGATCCAAGTTAAACCCAAAATTCCTGATTACTTTCCGTCAGTAACTAAAACGTTTCTCTCGCACCATACAACCTATGTCGTTGCTGAAGCTGTATTAATTGAAAAACTTCAGTTTCATTTCAGCCAATTATCATTACAAGAAACACAGGAAATAAAAACAGGGAATGAAAACTTAAATAGTTGCGTCTGTTTTAGAAAACGGTTTTCAGTTCTTATTTTGTATTTCAATCTATTTTTTATTTTTAAGATATTGTAAAATAAACAGAAAAAAATAAATTTTATAATTTTTACTGTTTTATTCATAAAAATATTAAAAATAAAGGAAGCTGAGAAGTAAAAACTGTTTTATGAAACGAAACCGATTTAGACAAAAACAGGGATAGAACATTTATGGCTGGAAAGATTAGAAAGTGTCTGAGGGTTGCTCTGACCTTTCATTTTGGATGTACTTAACCACGGCAAGAAGCTTGTACCCCGCAATGTTCTCAATAGCAAGATTGATGAGAGTGGCTATAATACCAGTAAGAAGTCCAACAAGGAATGCAAGTGACCATTTCAAGAATATGTACTGCAACACTTGAGCTCTTGACCTGGTCCTCCAGTCTTGCTTGAATAGATCATTCTCATTGATCCTGCATACAGAGCATCTTCAATTGAGAAACTTTCTGGTGTAATAAAACAAATTGTAATTGAGCCGGGCAATTAAGCAGTGATGATGCCTTATGCTGAGTTCTTACTCATAGTCCAGGCTTTCTATGTAAGAAACTTTTGCTCCAACGAGAGCAAGTGGATTGGAAGAGAGAGTTCTGTTCCTCTTGAGCAGTGGCGCATTCAGGGGATTGCTTTCTGGATCTCTCTCTTCAACTCCTTGAACTTCTTCCTCCATGTTGTCATTCATTGTCGTGCTTTCTTCAGACACCCTTGATTTATCCCCCATTGATGCAACACATGAACAAAATCGTTGAGGTGGATCTCTCTAAAGATGACAATTAACCTTGTCAATAAGATTTTTGATTGGAATTGAAGAGTGATCCACCTTGCCAATAAATGTGAACTTCTAAAAGTGGAGACTCCAGCTGCAGTGCTGAAAATTTTAAAAGCGGGGCAAGAATAATACATCACCTGGTAACAAATAGATTTGATTGTATTTTGTTATTTTATCGCATTTAAAATTAACATGGGTCAAGAAAATAAAATAGTGGGATCAAAATATAAATATCAATACAATTATTAAAAAAGTTTTAAAATTATTGTGGCGGTATAGGCCCCTATCCTCACCCATATATATAGATTCATCCCTATAAAGTTGTTATTATCTCAGCCTACATGTTCCACTTGCATTTTTATCTCAATAATTATTTATCATCTATATATCTTCTCTCTTAAAAGATGAAATTATTCAGTAAGAAATTTCTATAATTAATTAAGAGGTCTTTAAACCTTGTTATTCACCATTTATATTAACAAAACGTGTCATTTAATAGAAGTTCTTGAAAGAGATAACTCGTAAAACTATCAATAAAAAACTTGACATGTGTAGAAAAAGGTACCTATTCTATTCCATTATTGAGACCATTAATCTTGAAAGCCACGTGGTGGGCATAATTTTTGTGGTCTAGCTAAGGATCAACCCTAGAGACGAAACAAACGCACCATTTCAATTTAATTGTGGCGTGAAAGTGACACCTAAGTTTGAAAATTCGTCTAAAAGGTGAAAAACAAAATGACCTCAAACCTACTCCCCATTTGTTAATGAAGCTACCATATTTTTTTAAGTTATAACCCCGCATTCTCCGTTCATTATTATCCAAGAGATGATGATTGAGATCATGGGATGCCTTCGTTTATACTTTTTTACCAATGTAATATATCTATACTATGATTATTAGTATTATATGCTGCTATCAAAATATCAACTGGCTTCATCAAATGCGTTTTTCCAAGTGGATGGTTATTGGATTTATTGTTTTTAACGATATGTGTCGCAATTTTTGAGAATCAAATTGATCTTTGTTTGTGCGTATGATGATAACTTGATCAAAAATTGCTGATAGTAAAATTCAAATTCTTGCACGGCAGATTATGTAAGCTGCAACGCATCTCGACAGATTTTCACTCCAACTTTCGTTTTGACCTTTGTGCCAAATTAAAGATATGATTTCTTGTAATGATTATTGGGGAACTTTTACGATATCCAGTCTTGAAAGAATGTCATCAGTAGTTCAGAGCGGATAATTTACGATCGCAAGTTGGGAGCATCAAATGATTTTTTTACGAATAATTCTCAAGTGTTCTTAAAATATGAAAAAGTTGGAATGATGTTTTATTTATACTTAACACTTCAAAAAATTAGCGTAATGTTCTGTTTTTTTTATTCAAAGTAATTATTGCTGAATGCCTAAAGCCATGGCGAATATATGGAGATAAAAAATAAACATGTTACATGTGCCAATCTTTTTTATTTGGTACTGGAGAACCAAAGGCTTAATAAGCTATAGTCAACTATAACAACTTCGCGGGGAAGAAAACTCAGAGTCAGAAACACGAGTAAATCGAAAATTAAATCTTTTTGTTTTTCATCCATGCAATTATATCATGTGAAATGATAAATAAAAATAATAAGCACTATAAATTGAGCTTTACAACTTTCAACAAATGCTTACCTATCACTCTTCATATAATATAATTATACAAATAAAAATTCAAAAAATTTCATGTTCTTAAATAATAATTGGTTTAAGATGTTGGATATTTATTCCTTTTAAATAAGATTTCATTCAGGTTTTGTGAATGAATAAAAAAATACTTAAATAGGTTTTTCTTCTTTTTTTTTAACCGCCATTAAAAGAGTTTTATCTGTATAATAAACTTAATTTCTAACTTGAATTAAATTAGTTGCAATTGAATGAAACTCGTTCATGATGCTTCACTTGGCCACAGTTGTGCCAAACTTTTGTTCTATAAGATGGTTATCAATCGTAATAGATGAATCGATTATAATTCTTTTAATTTAGAGTGCGTTTGTCCTATCTTGACTAAAAATATTTTTTTAATAAAAAAAATCACTACCTCTCAAGTCTCAATTATAGACCATGTCTCAATTATAGACCATGTATCCTTTATATCTAGAATTTTAAAAATATACAAAATAATTCCTAACCTTTCCTAGCCTTACATTCCTTTTTTTTTTTTATCTATTAGCACACATTAAAAAATATTTAGGGTATATATTGAGTAGCGCATTGGTTTTTATTTTAGGGCCTATTTGATATATTTGATAGTATAAGATATAATAGTATAATACTTAATAGAAGAAGACTTGATTATATAAAATCTAATAAATTTGTAATACTACACATTTGGTGTGACATTGACAAATAATTCCAATTGTAAGTAAATATTAAATAAAAATGAAATAATAATCAAATAATAAATTTTATTCAAAATGATCTATTTAATTTAATATTTAATATTTAATATTTTTATTATTATATTATTATTTATTTAATTATCATCTTATATATTATTTAATATTTTTATTATTTTTATTACTTAATTAAATAATTAAAAGAGACTTATATTTTAAAAACTATTCAGACCTTATTATATATACCTCCCCAAGCTTAATTAAGTTATTCATCACTTTGTAAGAGAAGTTTGATAAATAAACTAATATAATATATTGCTCATATAAACAATGGATAAAGTGATATGTATTATATAAACTTGTCCTAACATATCTTTTGTGGTAAGCCAAACTGGCCCTTAGAGCATTAATTAGGTTGTACATTACTCAAAGTTCAACAGGGGTAGTGTACACTTATTTTTTATTAACAATTAATGAAAATGTAGTGATATTAGTTGTGTTTGTTGTAGCGTTATTAGTCTTGGTTCTTCAGACTGTATTGTTCTGGATTCTTTTAGCCTTTGGCTGTGTTTTCTCTCCCTCTTCTTTTTGGGTTGAGAATTATATCTATAAAAAAAATTAATGAAAATGTAGTAAAAGAACTAAAGTACACTTTTTAACGAAAACTAATGGTTGATTTGCATATTTTTGAAAAATTTAGAGGTAAAATATATGTGACTACTTATAATTTAAGAGAATAAAATGATTTTTTTTTTCCATTTTAGAACAGAACAAATTCTTGCTGATCATGCCTTCATCCGTGACTAATCGATATTCATTTTAGTTTAATTTCGAAAGCATTAGATATTCCTCTCAAACACTTTTAAGTTTTAGATCTTCCCTCGTGATAAATACTAAAAAAAAATATTATTATTAGAATATAATATATATCTATACACTTTAATCTTTTGAAAATATTGTTTTAATATTCTAGTAATTTAAAAAATAGATACCAAAATAATTACCTTAAACTTATTAATCTTTAAAAGAAAGTATATAGAAATTAATTCCCAAAAATTACTTATGGTATGTAAGATTTTCATTGAGACTAGTATTAGTTGGAATTCGATTTTTGATTATGTGTATAGAAAGGGTCTTGTCATCAAAGATTTACATCCTTAAAGGAGCTCTTACCTTGAAAGAATTAGTCACTGCTGGATATTCTGAAAATCGAATAATCTACATCAATACTAAAAATTAATATGATATCCTCAAAACTCCAAAAAAAAAAAACAGAAAAGAAAGAATATTCTCAAAACCTTAATGAGTTTGCTGTTATCTGCATTTTTAACCTATTAATCTTTAATCTCGGATACTTCGGAGAAAAATCCCTTAACGGAAAATGCAGTTCATCAATCCGGCCTGCCTTCTAAATCTTTATTACCAATTACATAACACCAAACATTTTTTTAACACCAAACATTTGGCATCATAGGATGCTTATGGTATCTTCATCTTTTAAACTTTATGTAAATTATGATACTTGTCGATTGGCTCTCTTCTTATGCAAGTGAACCGATCCATTATTTTATCGTTTTGAGGTCATATCATGTAATATTATATTATTCATATATGAATTCAGAGTGCCCCTCCACCCCGATCTGCTAGATTGAATTTCTCCTGATGAATTGTCATGACAGATAAGCATCATTCTCGTAGCCACTTGTAACATGCCAAGTGGTTGGCTGTGATGGATAAATAACTTGTGATCAACGGTCCACAATCAAATGGCTCTTGGCTACGTCCAAAGGCCACCTTATCGACTTAATTAGAAATCTTTTATAACTTACTATCAATTTTTTCCCCACGAAACATAATCCAAAAATCCTCAGATACATCATCTCCTAATAGAAACACTAACAAGGACACCTCAAGTTTCGGCCCCTTCATGTTCAGTATGGTGTGGTGGTGGTGGACCATTTGTTGCGTTTTGGATTTATCATGGATTATGCGGATCATGGCATGTGTAGAGGTTTTTGGTGCACTTGGCACGCATCAGAGGTACAAGATCCACAGACAATTAACTAAATCCTAGTCGGCGAGTCCTACCTGGTTGCTGTGCTTATCCAGGCATAATTAATTCCGATTGCTTCCAAGGCATTCGTGAACCCCACTAGCGGTATATCTTAATTATTAATAATTCTAGTATTACCGAATAGATGTTGTTAATGATTATTTTAAAGGCATTGTTTAAGAATTCTAAAATGAGAGGATTTTGATAAAAATAAAATACAATTTTTAAATTTTTAATATATTAAATACATTAAAAATTTTAATATATAAAAAAACTATCTTTTCACTTTTAACTTATTAAAAACTATTTTTAGGGTATTAATTAGTAAAATCCTTATTAATATCTTACGCGCTTACTGGTTTTTATATTTTAAGTTCTCAAACGCCATGATTAGGTCTAGCAATAGAACCGTTTGATTTCGAGAATAATGAGCCAACAATACAAAGCAAACAATGCTAGAAAATAAATATAAGATAAACAATAAAAATTATAAATATTTTTTGACAGAAATTATAAATAATTTAATTTCATGTATTTTTAAGATTTTAATTTCTACTTATATAAAAAAAATTATACCATTATTTAATCATATGTTGTAACATCAAATATTTTATACAATTAATTTCATATAATTAATCATATATATATATATATAATTTATTTAATTCCTTCACAAACGCTTTACATTTAAGCACAAAGAAAAAAAAAAAACGCTTTGCATTTGAAAATATAGCAAATATAATAATTGGTTAGCCATTGTCTCCGTTACTAGTTACAATATGAGTATAAATTGTGAGGATCTAGTTAATTTATTTAACAGAAAAGTGAAAGTTCACCAATTTTCGTAACAAATTTTTTAAAGGTATTTATCAAGAATTAATGAAATGTGAATGTATAATGAAAAGATAACAAATTTAGGTACTTCATTTATAACATAAACTACTCTGCTTCATTAATTTCCAAAGCCTATGCCTATTAGTATACCGGTATGTATTACCAAGCAAGGCATGGAAAATAAATTTTTTTATTATTAAAAATTTTAAAAATATAAGTTATCAATGGAATATAATAATAATTAACATAAAATTTATTATGTTACGGTTGATCATGACTGACTATTAATTTTAATTATTTATATTTTCTTATTTAAGATAAAAAATTTTTTACTGTAATATTAAAAATATAAATACAATTTCATTAATTTACATTAATAATAATTACAATGATGGTTTACTATTATACATAATATATGTTCTTTGTTATCATCTATATAATATATAAATTTGGTATCACATATAGTTAATTTCTTTTCTCATGTGAGTATTTAATTAGTTTATCAATATAAAATAATAATCATAATGTAATTTATTAATAATTATAATGTGTGTTGATCATTATCCCATTTATATATTTTTATAACCCGTGTAATACATGTTTGATATCAGCCGTTTGAGATATCATTATTTTGTCGTGTGATGAGTACTATTGTAATTTATTGTAAAAATTGTAAAATCTTGATAAGTTTCTTGTACCCTACTTTTTGCATTATATATCCATGATATTTTACTAATCAAAGAATAAATAATATTCCTCGTTAAACTTTAAAGCATCTAATCTAATAGATATATATAGTTGTGAGATGTAAATAAACACTAAGTGCAATTTATATGTTTGCATTACCCATATAATAAATATTTTATATGACCTCAAAAGTGCAATTAATTTAAATGTTTATATTACATGTCCAATATATGTTTAGTATCACCTGTTTAGGAATTTTAAATACACGGAAAGATAATCAAATAGGTAGTTGTAGTAATAAAATTAATTAATAGATAATTTAAATTTTAATATTTACTTAATATAGTAAAAATTATTTTATTGGATAACATGCATGCTTAAAATTTTTTAGGGAAATAAAATGCCACAAAAGATAATAGTGCATCAGTTCTACTGATCGAGCATTAAACCTTCTTTTAGATATATAATAATAATAATTTTCATGATTTTTATTTTTGTTAATATACATATAATTTTAATATATTTTTGTTTTCCTACTATGTTAGTAGTGATGTTGGGACATTTATATATATATATTCAATACATGTTGTCTTTAATTTTGTCCTAGTTAGTATCGACTATTTAGATGGATAAAATTTATTTTCGCTGAACAAACTTTATTTAGAAAGTCATAATATCCTCTCTTTTTTAATCAAAAAGGGGTGGCATTAAATGTATCGTGTTATGCGATGGACAACAGATAATGATACAATGCATCCATAACAAAAAATATAATGTGTTCATTTATTTTTTGAAATAAAATTAAAAAGTTTTCATAAAAGCCAAATGAACATGACACTTGAGACCTCTAAAATTTTTCATAATACTACTTTTGAAATATTTTTAGTACATATATAAAGTTAAAAATATTAATAATTAATATTTAAAATCAATATTACTTACCAAATTACCATTAACATTTTTTGTTGATAAAAGAGTAGCTCATGTGGTGAATATAAAAGTAAATCACAAAGTAAATTACTAAAAATAAAAAAATTCTTTAGACACAATGGAAGGGTAATTGCACAAGAAAACAACATGTTGTCAAACTTTCCATTTATTGACCTCCTGAATATTAAGGTTCCATTTGGCATACTATATATAAGACATGATAGGATAAACTAATATAATACGTAATGACTTTATCTATTGGTTAATGCGAATAGAGGTGAAAACAGACCAAACCAAGTTACGCTTTACTCTTAACAGGCCAAACCTGTATTACAAACATTTGGCTTGAGCTTGGTGCCTACTATAGGATATTTTTTAAGCCTAAGTTTGGCTTAGCATAAAACCTATCTAGAAAGCCTAAAATTCTTTTAAAAAAATTCAAACACAAGTACAAAGTAAAAAAAAATATAAATACAAATTCATACATGCAATTTGCAGAGCAAGCTTGAATTTTTAATAGGCCAGACCATAGATTCCTAACAAGTCCGTTTCCATCTCTTTGAGCAATGTATTATATAAGTTTTTTTATCAAACCTCCTTTGTATATTAAACCGATGAATAATTTAATCAAGCCTAGGGATATATGATAATGCATGATTTGTAACACCCAGTAGTTTCCAACTTATTGTTAACTCGCATTTGGATTCTATTAGTTGTTACCTTTGGCTAAGAGAGTAAAAAAAACATAGACTTATTTTAAGTTACTTTAACAAAATTAGCGAGTAAATTTTTTTTAAAATCATTTATTCAAAAACATAAGCTGGTTCATGTGAATGGGATAAAGCACACATTAAATTAAAGTATCATGGGATGATAATAAGAATAATAATAGTATCATTGATGTTAGGATCATAATCAAATATCATTGTAAATCAAGAGGAATAAAATAACTTAGCAAACAAGCTAAATATAATAGCTATAAGTTGTTTGATAATAAACCAACCACCAAATAGAAAATAAAATATGTCCGTGCACTAAATATAACACCAACCAAAAATAAAATAGGTAGGAAAGCCCAAAATATCTTAAATAAACTAAACATTAAATCATATGGTCTGGAATAGGAAATGTAAACACCCAAAATGCCTCCATCTACAGAACATTCTCATTAACCACTGCCTAGGACCTAGTGTCACTTAGTCTGGCCCCAAATCCCAAATCATCACTCCGGCTAGATAATGGACGAGTCCTCTTTGGGATGGTAGTTTCACGAAATGCAATAGGATTAAGGTATCCTCAAAGATGAGGGGGTCATGGGTCTAGGTATAGGCTTATCTCAAAGGGTGCATCTGGTACCATCTTTGGTCCCTCCGACGACTCAAGCTCCTCAATGGGGTTGTACTCCGGTGTGAGTGGGTCATAGGTGGGTATCACAACAAATCTCGGATTCGGCTCGGCTATCATCCCCAGTCAGATCAATCACTAGGATAGGCTCCAAAGGTTCCGTGGGTAGATCATACCATATCAACTCTAATGCAGGTGCCTTTGGGGATGCTAGTACTCGGCATAGAAAAGAGGGAAACATATTTGGGGACAATGTAGGAGGACCCAAAGAGGTTTCTAAAACCAATAACTTATAATCTAATCTCTCTCCTATTTATCACTCCTAGCATGATCAACTTATATCTAAACAGATTATGTAAAAGTTTAGTTTTAGCCTTTCTAGTCTAAAGTATACTAAAGAGGCATTCTAAGCACTAAACTGAAACTTGTGATAGAAAAATGAAACTTGTACAGTGTGTGACTCCTACAAAAATTATATCTCTGGTTAGCTCTATCTGTTATCTTTGTAACAAGTCCTATTTTGCAATTTTTTATTTATATAACTATAGTTATGCATGTTTTACTCCAACATAGTCAGATCGGCTTTGGAAGTCATGCTAAATCTTTAAAAATGTGAAACTCTAAGGTTATTAGGTTGTTTGCTCCAAAATTTTTACGAGATATTCCATTATGCGTAGGCTTTCAATCAACCTTTTTGACAATAAATGAATACTTCTAGCTTGACATATATATACCAATCATCTCTCATAGTTTAGATATGAACTCTAAGTTAGTTCTAGAACTGAATTCATAAATTAACACAAAAACCTGTATCACCAAAAGGAGTTACACATTGCAAAATTTATATGTTTAGATTCCTTCATGAGTTAGATTTCAAAATAATCTAATTTTATGCATAATAGATTTTTCTAACTCGATAGATTCAGTTTTTAGTGCACAAAGGTCAAATCCAAACTTTGGAAAACTTTGCAAACTTTGAAAAATCATAACTCATAAAATACTCATGCATTTTTTGTGAAATTTTACTGGATGTTCTCTGGTGAGTTAGCTTTAAAAAAATTAGTTTCACATTAAATGGATGAGTAAAACTTGAGATATAGATTCCATAATAAGCACTACCAGGAATACATTATATTTCAGTAAGCCTTTATTTTCTCCATTTTAAGTTCTTATGCATGTTAGCTTCTCAAAACTTATTTTTATGGAAACAAAATGAAAAGCACAGTTTTAGTTATATATTATACTCAGCAAGAACATAAAAAAACCAAAAAGAAAAGAAGAGATTGGCATATGGAGATTTCATATAAACAAAACATATCTTTGAAAAACTATTTAACACTTAGAGCATTCCTCCCTAATCATGAGTAAGACTATGAGGTCAGCCTCGTGTTTTCTTTTAGAAAAGAAGTCTACCTTCTTGAAGAGTGAAAGTAGATGAATGAAAGTGCACAAAAGCTCTCCTTTGAGCCCTTAAAATCATAGCACTGTAGAAGAAATGAAGAGGAGATTCTCATCTTACACTATTGTTGATGGCTTAGTGTTTGGCTTGATTTTTCTTGCAAGATCAAGCGCTAGTGAATGGCTTTAAATTGAAGGAAAGAAGAGAGATTTGGATGGTGTTTTTGAGCTATCTTTTAGAAGGAAAAAAAAGGCTTAAGGAACATAGAAAGTGAATGCTCAAGTGCATATGAGAAGATACTAATGAAGGGAGATATAGGTAGGAGGGCTGAACAAAAATTGCATGCAGAATAGAGGTGGAGAAGCTGCATTTTGATGTCTCAATTAGTCTAGGTATGGCTAGCTATCATGCAGCTAATAGTTCCAAAGATTTCTCTATTTTTGTCAAATCTCATCCCCAAAATCCCCATTTATGAACTATGCCACATGATTAGCTCTTATCCCATGCTTAACTTGGCTCTTAATCAACACATGGAGGGGTAAACTAAAGGATGCAAACCATGGCCTCCAAGTATACATGCATACACTTATGTAACTTTTCATGCATGTGTACTTGTAAAGCCATTTAGGGATATTTTGTCAATTTATTTGTATAAAATAATTTTAATAATAAAATCTATTACTCAATATGTCCTCATTCCTTGAACTTTATTTGATATTCCAACCTTTTATTAGGATTTATTTACTCAGACTTTTAATTTATTTTACACGTACTTTTTTTTATTAAACTAGCTTTCAGTATATTTTGACATTTTCACCTTTATAAATTATTCTATCTTTTAATAATTTATGATTTAATATTTTATTCATTCACTTTAAATTTTAACCCCTTAATTTATTTTTACAATAATTATTAACTTATTTTTATTTTGTTTGCACCGAAATTGTGCTCATTTATTATTTTTATTAACTTATCGATCTTTTCGTTGATTTTTCAATTTTGTTGACTTTGATAACTTGTTCCATCCCCATCAGTTGATTGTCCCTCTGTGGAGTCATACTCAACTAGTCTAATCATTAATTTAATTACTTGAATTTTCTTTAAGTTTATTACGGTATGCAAAATCAAGGATGTTACATGATTTTTGCTTTTAACTATAAGGTTTATTTTTCTATTTATTTAAATAATTTATATAATAAATAAAGTAATTATTAAATAACTAGTAATAAATAAAGGAATAAAATGTTTAATATTAATAAATATTTAAATGAATAATATTTAATATAAAAATAAATTATAAATTATATACTTGTAAAATATATAAATAAATAATAAATATTATGTGTTATGTATGAAAGTATTGATTAATAATTAAAATATTTAAATTTAATATTTATTATTAAATTAAAATTTAAATAATTATGATAAAAATACTTGAAAAATATTAAACTATATAAAATAAAGAAAATATTTTTATATTTTCATCATTTATTGAAATAATTAATAGTTATAAAATATTAAAATTATATTTAAATAATTAATAAAAATGTTATTTTATTTTTATTGAATATTTATGAATAGTTAATTTATCTATAAACAAATAATAATATTGCATAACACAAAGTATAATATCGTATAGAATATCACACAAAATATCATAGTATTAAAAATTTATTAGACTTTATACTATCATATTTTATCTTATTAGATTTTATATTATCAAATCTTATTATATCCGACGCGCCAAATGACCCTAAAAGTATAGATACCGCAAGGGTCCTAAGCTATTACTTTATATTAATCTCTAGTTAATATATGCTGGAAATTTTCTAAGATAAAAATATGGCTATCGACATGATTTCGTTTTCCATCAAAGACAAGTTTTTTTGTTTTTAAATGAATGGCCATCCATCTCAAAATACAGGAAAGGAAATCCTGAGCGCGTTTGGTTTGGGTATTTCTCATTTCCATTTTCAGAAAAACAGAAAACAAACTTGAAAATGCGTTTGGTTTGTTTTTTCGGAAATATTTTTTGAAAATATTTCTTAAAAAGAGTGAAAATTTGAAACGACAAATTCTTGTTTCCTGCGTTTCCTTTGCAAATTTTGAAAATGAAAATGATTGAAAACGCGGTGGCATTCTCGTAAATTTTAAACAGACTCAATTAAATCATTTCTTTCATCTCTCTCATCAGTGCAAGCCTGAATTCTTCATCTCTTGCATCCCTCCAACTCTTCATCCATGGGAACCCATTGCACTGCACTGTCACTCTCTTCCTGCACCTCCGCCACTACTAGCCAAGCCACCACAGCCTAATCGTCGTTACAGTGCTTCCCACATAGCTCCTTTTTTTTCTTAGCCTAGAGGGTTTTCATCTCCATTGTATCCCCAATTTCAAACCTTTGAAAAATTAGCTCAAGAAGGTTGTTTCTTTTCTTTTCTTTTTTTTTCCTTCTGTTCATCATTGCACTTGTTTGTATTTTTTGGACGTGCCAAGTTTGAAGGAAACAAAAATTGGGAACTTCTGGTTCAGGATTCCCTTGTTACATTTGAGTTTTGAGAATTAATGTTTGTAACAAATGGGCATAACTAAGCAACCATGATAGAAACAAGTCTCTTCCAGGAGGCATCCTATGATTAATAAACCCTTTTGTCATTTTGTTTGAGGCAATGAACGTTAAGCATAACTGAGAACTTGATGCTCGCTCTTATGAGCTATATCATGTTTATTGAGGGAAAAAAAAACTTGAGCAACTCCTTTGTATCCCATAATTGTGAGAGATTTAAACTATCCTGGTTCTCTTTTTGAATTTTGTATGTTGTTGCCTCATGGATCTTGTGCTATTTTGGTTTAAAAGATGAAATTTTGAATGAGAATCATTGTTGGATGGGATTCATTTCTTATGTATATATATGTCTTTTATTATTCAATACCAAATATAATATTATTATTTTAAATTTAATTTTAAAAATATATTTCAAATTAGACAAACCAAACATATTTTCATTATTTTCACTTTCTTAAAATAGGATCCTTTTATAAACCAAACGCATTTCCCCATTTTGAAAATCTAAAATGAAAATGCTTTTCAGAAAATAAAAACAGGAAATGAAAATAGAAAATATTTTCACAAACCAACGACTCTAAGCTTTTCATTTTTATTTTCTTTGAAAAACAATAAATTTCCATTTTAGTCCCTTGAAAACGTATTAAAAGACAAATTAATCACTTAAGATTTAAAAGTCTCCTATTGGCTCTCACTATTCAAAAAGATGACAAATTGATTCCTTCATACAAATTCATATAATTAAAAATATGTACAAACAAGTATAGAAGGACCAATTTGTCACTTTCTTGAATTGTGAAGAACCAACAGCAGACTTTGATAGACTAATTTATTTTCCAATATTTTTTTAGGGATCAAAATAGATATTTAATAAAAAAATAATAATAATAAAAATGGCATACAAAAAAGCATAATGCTGACCTGTACTTTTGTTTCTGCTATTTGTAATATGTTGTGTTTGAAGTTTGAACTGCTCGTCTCTTCGTCGGAAGAATTTTTATTTTTTTTCGTGCTAGAAGAATTTTTGTTTTAAGCCTTAATATGATAAATTATCGAAAAATTGAAAATAATAAAAAAAAAAAACATAACAAAACAAATTGAAACGAAGGAGGACGCAAAGCAATGCATTATTTAAAGACAACTTCGAGGCCCCACTATCATGAGAATGAGGATTTGTAGTCCCCACACCTTTAGTTTGTCTGTACGACCAAGAAGTTGTTTTTGGGAGGAACCTTAGTCCTCAGACCAGCACGTCTACGTGCCTATTTCGCGTATTTAGCAAAAGAGCACTACTATTGGCATCTTACATCCATAATCCATAACGCAAACTAAAGCAAATTAACAATAATAGCACAACAAAAATCATAAAAATTAGAAAACGGAGTGTAATTGTTAAAAGGTAAACAGGCAAAGGATTTAAAAATATCTATGGCTAGGACTAAATAACTTTTTTTTTCTTTTTTAAACTTCTTGCAAACATATATATATATATATATATATATATATATATATATATATATATATGGTACTGTTTGAGTGTTTGGTTCCTGCAATCTCACAAACTTTTCTGGGAATGTTAGTTCCTCCTTTTTTTTTGGATAAAAGAGAATGATAGTTCTGAATCATGAAATCTTCTGAGGCTTGATACTGTATAGGTTTTCATCACTGTGTTGCCACAACAAACATTTGTACTTTAATTTTTGCTGGATCAATGAGTTTGACAATCTAATTTCTCAACAACTAATAATTAATAAGGGTGAATTAATACATAGAAAAAATTCATGAAATATTATTTAGAACTTTTCAGAACCAGTTATTTTAGCCTTATCAGGAAAACTATTTGAATACCTTACTGTCAGGATTCAAGTTCTGTCACCTGAAGGTTCTCTAGACCTACCGGACTGAAACTCACTAAATCTGGATCCTACACCTCCTTAGAGGGCTATATGTTAGAGTCACTTTCTTGGGATCAAAGTCCCGATAATTGTTCCTAGATGGAAAATAAGTTGAAGAGTGATTTTTAATAAATTTTACGAAACTCTTAAACATTTTTTTTAGCCCACAATTTTATAAAATCTCGAAAACTTCTAGATTTGAACTAAAACTCAAAATTTAGATTTTGAATAGGGATTTTGATTTTTTTGATATTTTATTTGAATCCAAATGGGATATTTCCTTATTTACATTTATGTTTTAAAGTTAATAGAAAATAAAATAAATGATTAACTTAAAATTAAGAAATGTAAATAAGTGAGGCCTAGATGACAGAATGCTAGTTGGATTACTGTCACCACTATAGTGGTTCAGTTACCAGAATTCATTTCACGTGTTGCAAGTGGTCTGAGGGCTGCCATAGCGGTTCCTTGGAGTGTGAATAGTGTAAAACGGTGTCGTTCCACTTAATTAAGCCCCTAACACTATAAACCCTTTCCCACTCTTCCTCCCCATTTTTCTTCGCGACCTTAAACCCTTCCTCCCATTTTCATCCTTTTCTCTCATTATCTCCAATTTAGCTCCCCAAATGATCAAATGTATGCTTATGTTGATAGATTTTGGTCTTTTTTCTTTCCATTATTTCATTTTCTTAGGTTTGAGCTGTTATTATTCTCCATTGTTGTCAAGTGGGGGGAGCTCCTAATGTTGTTAGAGTTGTTTTAGAGGTAATCTAGGAGCACCCATAGTTTTCTTATGAGTTTTATGATTGTAATGGCAGACGTTGGTGTCATCCCTCCTCCCTGGAGTCCTAGTGGTGTTGGTGCTTCTCGTTCCACCCCTTTAGGTGAGTGAGTTTAATCTCATGTTCTTATTTTGGTAATTTTATTAATATTTTTTAGCATTACAAAGTATTTAGAGATTTGAGAAATGGATTTTCACATGATATGATTTTATATAAAAATATCTTTTAGTTAGAAATACTCCGTTTAAACTTATATATGAAAATTATAATTTTAGAAATTACATGGGACCATATTTGCTTTATATAAGTGTTGTATGATATAATTTAGGATTTGAATTGATTACTAATATTGGAATTAGCTATGATTGATAAACTAAGACATGTTGAACTTAGAAATATATAACTCCCCTTTTTATAACTACAGTTGAATTTAGATTAGAGAATTTATGAGAGAAATAGAACTAGGTAACGGTTATTCTGTTAACCTTGGTATAGGCTCCAGGGGCAAGTTATCCTTATTCAGATTAGTCCGCTGGGACGCTTTTGCCAGGGACCATAAGATCTCAGCTATGGGCTCATGTTCGCGGGACTAGGCACTTCATAGTTATGGATAACCTGTTCTCTTTTGAAATTCTTGAGATATTATGTATTTTTTTCAAGTAATTAGAAATGTTCTATAAATATTGTATTACTATTATTTATACATTTGTTCTTCAAGTCCCATGTATTGTTATGAGTGAGATATACTTACTTAGTTTGTTGTGAAACTCACCCTCTCCTTTTCTTTTTCCCCAAGCTAGATGTAGCAGGATCCCCTCTTCCTCCTTCACATTAGTATCTTCAGTTTATGAGTTTCACTTTGGCGTGAAGCCATAGTAATTTGTTCATGATAGAGTGCTCAGTGCATTACTGGTAATCCTGGACCACATATAGTTTTATTTTGTATCTTGATATTATCATGATTCTTGTGTATTTAAACATATATCATCCATGGTTTCTTTTGTATATGGCAATGCAGTTTGAATGTATATCAGCTATAGCATTTCATATTACAATTATGAGAAAAAGATTTATTCATGCTTGTTCGTGGTTAGTATAAGATTTGATTTATGATTTAAATTATAATTTATGAATAAAGTATGCATATAGTATGACAGCCATTACGAGGTTTACGTGACGGGGTAACGTGTTATTAATCAAGGTCGTGACAATATTAAATCTGTTTTTTATTTTAATTTTCCAAATAAACTTATTTAATTATCTTATAATTTTTAATTCATGTCTCACAATTAAAAGTATTATTTTTTTTTAAAAAAAATAACAAACAAACAGCCCTAATCGCCTCTTAGAAGTTTGACTTTTGAGACAGGGATAAGTATGAAGATGGATTTGTTAAAGTTTTTTAAAATGTTCAAGAAGTCACTACATCATAATTGAAATTTATTAGTAACATTTAAAAATGTTAATAAATCATATTAAAGTGTTGTTCATAAAAAAAAAAAAATCATATTAAAGTGTTGGCAAAACTTTTTAACAACATAAACTATATTATTACACTATAAAAATATTATTATAAAGTTTTAAAAAAATTTCTTTTTTGTTTTAGGAACACATTTTATATGTTATTAAATGATACAATCTTTTTTAGGATTTAATTTCTTTGCACTAATAGTGTAAAAATCTTTTTCATAATCATTCAATCATGTACTATCATATTATAATATTAGTTGACTCTCACTTCCATAACTTGAAAATGTCATACGAAATAAAAAATTTGATTGGGTATCAATTTACACTGATAATACATTAAAATTAAATCATATATTTTATTAACAGGAGTTTCTCCAATACTCTTAAAAGTTCAAGAGTATTCAATACTTTTTAGTTATTTATGGTAAATAATTTGTCATGTATCCCACTCAAGGGTAAAAATAGGCTAGGCTATATGCTAGGCTAGACTTTTTAACTTAAATATGTATGACATTTATTCCCAAATGGTAGCCTCAGCTTGAACATATTACCTCACATAGGTCTTTTTTATGGCGTTGATTGTGCCTTCTTAAAAGCTTAGTTTGATTCAAAAGCCTAGTTATTAGAGGGCTCTTTTGATTGTAGATGCTTAAAAAATTCAAAACATTTACTTTTAAATAACTTAAAAGACTTCTAAATATGTTGAAAAATATATTTTTAGATTTACTAAAAGACTCATTAATTAAAATAAAAAGTATTTTTTTAAATAGATTAAATATTTCTATTATACACTATAAAAAAATGCATGGGATACCAACAGGTCTAATATTACCGATGGACATGGGTTGTTGATTTTTCATTGGTCAGGAGTAGAGGTTAGGATGGCGTTGGAAATTTTCATGGGTTATTACGGTAAAAAATTAAAAAATAAAAATCCATAGATAATATTATTTAAAGGGCATCTATTTAGTCACCAGGAAATTAATATTATCAATTTTACAAATATGACCAATAGGTATAGGAAATAAAAATATTATTTTATTTATTTATTACTGAAGGGTTACATATTTTAAATGTGTATTTTCGTGATTAAAATATTGATGTGTTACTTACGGTAAGACCTATCGGTATTTTTCTTTCATTTTTTTAGGCAAATTTAATTGCCATCGATGAAGTGTTTGTATAAATTATCAAATTATTTGACATTTATTCATTTGTTTTTATTTATAAAATTATGTAATTTTAAATTAAAATGATATTAAATAAGGAAGTAATAAAATGCCAAATAAACAATAATAATAGTCAAAATATCATAATAAAGTAACTACAAGTCAAAAGTGCAATACATATAAAAATAATAGAAAATAATAGAAATAATATCACTTTGTTTATATTTAATGCATTGGTTTTCTTAATGTTCTGGAGTTTCTAATTCTTAAATTATTGTGGTGATTGCTATAATCTTTATTGGAAAAACTAAATTGATCGTCATTTAGGAAACCCTTTGGGCATAAATTGATAGATCTATTGGTTTATATTTGAGGGAGAACATTAGAATTAACTTTCTGATTGGCGATTAGGCTATAGCAATTGGTTCATTAAATTAATGTGATTTCTAAATAAATTTAGATATCGTTTATTAGTTATTTGCATTGATCAAATTCTAAAGGTCGATTGATCACTAGTAGAATTGTCAGGAATTTATTACTAATAGCCACCAATGGGTTTAATATTTGATCAATGATAATTAATTTTCAATCCTAAGAATACCTTGCACCATGCTTTCTCCATTGTTGCTATTATCTCGTTGCTATTAATTCTTAATTTTAATTGCTTTAAATCTCATTTTTTAAAACCCTCAGTTTTTCCAACTAAGTGTTGAAACCTCCTTGAGAGACGACCTAAGTTGTGTCTTTTACTACATTTTTTGTGCAACTTAACATTTTATTAATTTTAATTTGTTTGTGAGTTGTAAAAGCTCACATCACTAGTCAAAAATGATGATAATGGAGTGGGAAGATTGATTGTGTTGTGTTTATCCTAGGTTTAGTGGTAGTATTTATCTGGTTTCAAGCTTTCCTTTCTTTCTTTTTGGAAAAGAAATGATATGATTAGGATTGATTTCTTGGTCAAAGAATGAATGTTGGCCATTTACTTGGCTCAAGATAAGTGGCTCACTTAAACTTAGTGAGTAAGTTAATTTTTCGGTGTTAAAATCTCATATTGAAATTTCACTTGACGGATGAGATATTGGCCCCAGGGTAAAAATATAATAAATGAAAGGCTAAGCTTGAAACTTGCTTAGCAAATTTTAATCCACACCACCCACTTGGCAAGATGTGATTGGTAGAGGTTATTTGGTCACCAATTAACTTTTATGTGTTAAAAACTATATATCAAAACTTTATCAAACGGGTAAACACGTACCTAGAAAATTAAAATACCTTTACGTGGGCCTCAGGCCTAATACTGTATGTGGGCCCAATCCTAATACTCTATCTCAGTCCTGGTTTAGTTTTCTCTGGCCTGGAGTCATCCTTGTCCCTTTAGAGTCACTATTCACCTGTGGCCTAAAATCACTTTTACGCCTTACCTAAATTGTTTTTTTCAACTCGTCCATTGAGTCGTCTTCATCATTGCTAAGACTATTAGATATTTGAAATTCTCACTAATAAAGTTCAAATTAATTTTTGAATAAATTTTGGGTGTTACGATCTATGAATATCAAAAGCTCAACTTTGGTCTTCAAATAGTTAGATATTTGTTCCTAAGGATGGAATGTTAATATGCAATTTACAAATTTAGCTACTAATGGATGGGTTCTTTTATAAAATTGGTTATTATTTGGAATGTTGTTAGTATTTTTTATTTTGAAGTTAGTCTACATAAATTAACGATGTGTGTGTATACATATATTAACAACATCATCAAATTTAATTGAATATATTATAAATAATAATATTAAAAATTTAAATAAATTTAAATTAAGAATGATTTTGAGAACTAAATTTAATTCACTTACACTTTCATTCAATCAAATTTCTCTATTTGAATAACTTTTAAAGTAGTGAGATGAGAGTTAATGTATTTATTGATGCATTACACATAATTGTATATACCATTTTTACATTATTAATACATCAAAATTAAATCATTAATTTTTATGTGAAAATCAATAATAATTCATAATTTTACATTTTGAATGACGAATAAAGAAAGGACTGAACATATATGCAGGTCTCTCTTGTGAAAAATGTTTGAATATCAATCATTTTTGTATGACAAGTCGAGTTAAAGATCATTGGTTAATTTAGAATATAAAGTATATTTGTTTCTTATTTAATTTAAATTTAGAATATAAATTCTTTAATTTGTAAGAATCATTCACTTTATTATAGAGTTTAATTTTTATGCACTCATAATATAAATTTTTTTTACATCATCACCCAATCAAATTATCTTATATATGTCTTTTTAAGTAATTGATATAAACCTTAATTATCTTTACTTATATGGTAATATATAATTAGATGATGATATAAAAAAAAAACTTTACACTGTTGGGTCAATGTAGAGAAATTGAACTTTCATTTATAAAATTTTTTTTCACCGAAAAAAAGAGGGCATGAAAAATGTGATTCGCCCCATGCCATGTGCATGTGCGAGTCTGGTAGAACGGGAGGTTGATGAATGGGTGGGCCACCAAAAATGAAAGAACCATCCGAAATCAGTGTCTTCCGCGCAATTTAGGGAACCCGGTGGCATATGAATGTTCAACAATTATTGACTTTCTACGTGTCATAAGGGAGAGACATGATTATTTCCAATCATTCGCTACCAAGTTTGTCTTTTTTTATTTTTTTGTTGCGTGTGGGGCTTCACTCCTATTCTTGATTTTAAAAGGATCTATAAGCCTCGTCATTATTATCGAAAGACAAGATCCTCAATTTTTTCCGCGTCTATTCATTAATCAATGCCTCCGAGACAGGTAATACATTCAATCGACTCTTTTGATTAAAAATTGAAAAAAAAAAAACTCAAAGCTATATGAATGAAAACTTTTGTAGGTAAGAAGTTAACTTAAAGGAGTCGAGAAATAATAATTCTTATTCAGATTAATATAGTTTTAAGGTAAGATTAAGGGCAAACCCTAATACTTTTTTTTTTAATCTCTTTTTTCTTTAGTTGTCTCCTACAGAGTATTGTTGAGAGGGCTAACATCTTTCTTCCGTGATGGTAACCATGCCGTACCATTTATTCTTTTGCTTTTTCCTTTCATTCCTTACGTTTTTTATTTCTTTCATTTTACCCTTTATGTACATGTCTTTTTTGTCCTCTTATGGGTATTTTTTTTGGTATTGTTTGTGGTGTTTTTATTCCCTTTACGGTTGTTCTTTTTTTTTTATGGTCTTATAAATACAGAGATGTTTAGAGTTACCTGAGGTGCAATATATTCTTCAAGCTACAACACTCTTCATGTTAGTCTTTGTTGTGAAAGATGCTTTGATATCGATAGTTTTCAGTGAGGAGTAAAGTCATAGATTGTTGGTTAGTTCAAGACGTGGAATGTTATTATTCAATTTAGATTTAGATTTTTTTTCCCAATTTGTAAGTGCCACTAGGCTGTGTTCCACTCAACCTAAAGGAAGGAAGAGTTACCACGGCAAGTATACCATGTCGCCTAAGTAATACAATAAGAAAGAGATGTTGTACCCTACCAATGGCACAAGTTCAACAATCCAAATGGTGTGTAGAGTGATGCGAGCTGCGACTCACAAACAAATTAAAATTTATAAAGTGCTACGTTGGACAAAATGTAGTAAAGGGCACAACCTAGGTCGTTTATCAAGGAGACTTCAATACATAGTTAGGAAGATGAGGGTTTTGAGAATTAAAGCAAATAATTTAAATTGAAAGATAATAGCAACAAGATAAGCAATAATAGATAAGGCATTAGTACAAGGTATTCCTAGGATTGGAACTAGTTATTATTGATCAAATATTGAACCCATTAGTGGCTATTAGTAATAAATTACCTGGCAATTATACTATTGATCAATCACCTCTAGAAATTGACCAATGTAAACAACTAATAAACGAGATCTCAATTTATTTAGAAACCACATTGATTTAATAAACCATTTGCTATAGCCTAATCGCTAATTGAAAAGTTAATTATAATGTTCTCCTATAAACATAAACCAATGAATCTATCAATTTATGCCCAAAGAGTTTCCCTAAATGACGATCGCCAATTTAGTTATTCCAATAAAAATTATAGCAATCACCACAATAATTATATGAATAGAAACTGTAGAACATTAAGAAAACCAATGAATTCAATATAAACAAAGGGTCTTTAAACATCATCCCAATCCATCCGAAAACCTACACTAGTAAAAAAATCTACTCTTCCATCTCTGGAGGATTACAATTAATAAATCTAAAAGAATACCTGGAAATAATAGCAACAATCCTTATTACCATCCACAAGAATCAAGCAATTCACCTATGGAATCCCTAAGAGATAGAGAGAAGAAGAAGATAAGAGAGATGATGGAGAGAGATGTAGAGAGATAATAGCAACTAAAATGACAGCTTAAAAGTGAGTTAAAAGCTAGAGTAAAAGCTTAACAATCCTATATATACGCTCCTAAAATGGGCTAAAGTGATGCCCAAAAACAAATATGTGAACTGGGATCTCGCTCGCACCACCATTGCAGCACTAACAGAATGAGTCCCATAATTTGATGGTTGTTGCTCTCGAGCGCTTCATGCTAAATAAGCTTGGCTCATCTTGAGAATGAACTTCCATGCTTTTTGTTCGTTTTTGCTCCAGGCTTCTTCCAAGAGAGTTTCCAACCTTTCTTTTGACATTTTGCAATTGATTCAAAGTTCCTGTGCTCAAAACCATACTCAAAGAGACAAGTTAAACGCAATAGGGTGTAATTACAAATTATTCCAAAATCAGGACAAAAGCCAATAATTCTATTAAAATCACACAATGAGGAATAAATCAAAATCCTAATTAATTAAATTAATAACTCAGTAAAAATGATGTAAAAAGCTAAGGTTTAGCAGCAAGATAAGTGGCGTAAATGCCTCTTATCAAACTCCTCTACACTTAAGCTTTCACATGTCCTCATGTGAAACTAAGATCAAACCATGACATGGATGAGAAATAGTATACAAAGACTACACTAGACTCCTAAAACTAAAAGTGTGCAATGCATGAAATTAAACAACAATACACCAATCCAATAAACCTAGAGGCATAACAATAAGCTTTCGCATCAACAATTAAGAAAATTATAGCAAGCAAGACATGAATAAGAACATAGCATACATAGTAGAATTCACATATGATGCATGGATTAAGTACAAACATCCTCCCAAGGTCAGTGTTTGCCACTCATTCACTCAAGTATTTTGGGTTATGATGCACACTCAATCACCTCAAATGAAAATGCATTACCATAAGCTTGCTATGGGTCTCATTCTCCATTTTGTCACACACACATGTATACTGAATCAAGAGGACTTACCTTTGGTTGTAATAGGGCTTAGGTGTAGGTGGATAAATATATAGACCAATGGGCTAAACCTTAAGTCAAAGGAGAGCAAATGCACACACCAAGAGCACAAGTGCCTAAGGATACACTTTGTCTAACTTAACACAATTACAGGCTTTTCTTTTGCAATGTGGCACACCTTCAACCCCAACTTCTCTAGAATTTTTTTTTAGTTTAATTTTTTTTTAGGTGTGCCACTTGCTAAATTTATTTCTGTATATGTTCCTCCCTACACTTAAATTGGGGCATGTCCTCATGCTCTCTCTTACACTTATGTTCAAGCACATATAAGATTGCACAAATGCTCACCTAAGCTTAAAAGGTTGGGAATTTTCGTTGTTTTTCACTTTTCGCTAAGGATGTGCTAAAATAAAAGAATGGGCAATAAGGCTCAAAGGGGCTAAACAATGGTAACATGTAAAGGTTGGCTATATGGGTAAGTGGCTATAAACAAGAAAAATGCCTCAATCATATTTAAGCATACACGTGAAAACATATTTTCAAGCAAGAACTTAAGCAAGTTCTATAATGCAAATCCAAAGAGGAAAACACACATGAACAAATAAGCATGACACATGATAGTCCAATAAAAGAGGCTCAAAATCTCACAGGTAAAAGTGCATGTATTCAATCCAAATAACACAATGAATCTACCAAGCATGCAATACAAAATAAAGTCAATGCCAAGCATGTCAATATAGTGCATGGGGTGTGAGCCTACACATGTGACCTCTAAAGTGCCAAATGGATAGTGTAAAATGCAAATAAAAATAAATATGATGCAAAACTCAAAACTAAAATGAAGATAAATAAAACGCATAAAAATAAAAGGGAATAGTAAAGAAAAATCTCATGGTGGGTTGTCTCACCTAGCACTTTGCTTTAACATCCCTAAGTTGGAAGTTAGGACCCTCATAGGGGGTGTGTAGCTTCAACTCAAAGATAAGCTAACTGAGCCCTTAGATTCGTGGGAGTCTCATGGAGGTGCACGAGCCAATGCCTTTTAATGTCATACCGAGTCATCCTAGAATTTTTCAACTTAATTGCACCATTGGGGTGTGCAATGGTCACGAAATGGTCTCTTCCATATAGACTTTAGCCTTCTAGCCATTAGTTTTGCCCAAGGTTCATGTAGGAAGATCCACTACCCTTGACAGGGCCTCTTACCCAACATGGGCTGGTTATGAAGTACCTAGCAAATTGATGACTGTTGCCTGAGTGGTGTACTTATATCTGAAAACTTGGGACATTCTAAAACAACAGGTGCATCATATCCCATGGAAGGAAAAAAGTGGAGAAGGGAGGTCTGGATCTTTCACAGCATATTCCCACAAGTATCATCAATTAAAGAATCAAGGACATCCATGCCAAACACGAGTGCTCCTCATGGAAATGTTTCATAGCATCAGATAAGTTAAATTGGACTTTCATGTCCTCACACTCCATGGATAATATGCCAGCATGAACATCAATCATGGTTTTAGGCTTTAAAATGGTCTACTTAAGATCAATATATGCTGGCTGGCATTGCCTCATTCTCCATCTCAAGCACATAAAAATCAATAGGAATATTAAATCATTTACCTGGACCAACATCTTCCAATACTCCTTCTAGTCTTGTGATGTTGCAGTTGCCTAGCTGAATTTGTAACCTGGTTGGCTTGAGCTCTCCAAAGTGCAAGGACTGGTAGAGTAATTTGGGCATAACATTAATGCCAGCTCCAAGGTTAGTTAGGCTCTCGTGATCTAAGTTTCCAATGGTACAAGGAACATAGAATGTGCTTGGTCCTTACACTTGGTTGGTAGGTTGTTTGGCTTGATGAGGAAACATTTACCCCTATAGTCACCTTATCCTCCTCATTGCCCTTAATCTTCCTTCTATTGGTGCACAGATCCTTCAAACATTTTGCATACTTAGGAATTTGTTTGATTGCATCCAATAGGGCATGTTTACTTGCACCTTTTTGAAGATTTCCTAAGTTTCAGAATCCAATTCTAATGCAGGAGATTTTCTAGGTTAGATCCTTTATGGGAATGGCAATGGGGGAGAATTCGGAACTTCTTTGGGTTATGTGGAGTGTTGCAGCGCTATTTGAGCACTCGACGTTCTTAGAATCTCTTCCGTTGCCTGTTCCTCGCGAATGCTCCAACTTGGTTTAGCACGCGTGCTCACCAGAGGGTCTTCTATCTCAAAATCACTAGCAAAATCATCATTATGCTTGGCTAAGTGTTGCAGTGCTATTTGAGCTCTGTGGCACTCAATAGAAACATCCCAAGCCCAGTTTTCTTTTCTGATCTTCCTTTACAAGCCTAGTGACCGCTGGAATTTTTGTTTCAAACCTCAGTGTGATTGCACAAACATTTTCCCTTGGATTGGGCTAGGGCTTGGAAGGTAGTTGGGCAGTTGGGCTTGCTAGCTTTGATTATTCTTCATCCGAGTCACACCTTCTTTTTGCTTGGGCATTTTCTTTTTTAATTTGCTGCATTTGCTCTATCATCATCTTCAACATCTTAGTCATAGTAGGGTCTAAGATGGAGGTGAAGTGAAGGGTTGCCTTGATAAGGTGCCGATACTTTTGCTTGAAGGTTGGCCTTGTTGTTGAGAATTATTATCCTACTTCAAATTTGGGTGATTTTTCCAGCTGGGGTTATATGTGTAACGCCCTAATTTTTCCCATGTACAAATAAGCAAAATGCCCCTGAGATCATTTTACCTAAAATGAGGATCGCCAGTCCCTCATCCTCAAGGGGACGTTTTGATGATAATAGGGATTATATGTGTTATGTGTGTTAATAGAGCAGAAAATCTCATTTTTGAGTTTCGATGCGCAAAATGACCAAAAAACCCCGTGGCTATTTTAGAACGAAGTGCCAATTGAACCCAGACTCCAACAAAAGGTTTTAAATGATATTTTTAAACTATGTTTAACAACTTGTTAAGCCCAGGTAGTCCCGAGGTTTTTGTGAAAAATTACCGTTTTGTCCCTAGCTATGTGTTTTTTGGGCTTAATGATACAATTAGCAAAATCTAAGCAATATTAGGCTCTAATTGAATATTATTAAATTTTAATTACTAATCTAGAGTCAAAATAATTTATTATGGTTGATTAGAATCTAAGATTGCTTAGATACACTTTAATTTTTGTCTTAAAAATCAAGATGCCAAGTCATGGAATCTTGAATAGTATTTTCTCTCTCCAATTCCTTAAATCAAGGAATTGTGTTTAAGAATGATTTTTACATAAAATGAGTTTTATTTCACTAATGAAGCAAGAACAACTCCTTAATAATGTCTTGGCACCCTTAATTATCCATTACCTTACATAAACATTTACTTACAAACTCCTAATCAAAACCCTAATCAAAGATACACCTAAACACACCTTTAAACCACAATTAGATGACACATTTTCTTCCTCCCTTGGCTGCTTGGCCGAAGCCATTCCTCCCCATGATTCATCACATGTTGATTTATTTTACACACAAAAAACCATGCTTTAGGCTATATCTTGGACCATGCTTTGAGCCATACTTCACCATGCTTTGAACCATGCCCAAGACCATACCTTGTAAGAAATATTTTTCTCTTTTTCCTCCTCAAGGCCGATAGCCTCCTTCCCCAAAGACACATCAATGTGTTGCATTTTCTTTATAAATAGGCATGTAAGAAAGCTTGTTAGAACCTTTGATCACACTTGCAAACTCCAAGCTTTTTTTCCTAAGCTCAAAGAATTCCTTTTCCCAATCATTTCCTAAACACAACTTTCTTTCTTCCTTTTTCCTTCTCATTGGCCAAATCCACATCCAAGTTCCAAGAAGATTTTATTCTTTTCTTTTCATCTCAAGAGCCAAGCTTTCTTTCCCTCTTTCAAGCAAACTTTTGGTAGGGAGTTGTATTTTCAAGTTGTTGTCTTGCTTTGTTAAGTTTTGATCTTGGGTTAAAATGATGATTGGATGATCTTCCTTATGCTATATTATTTCGGTTTCTTTTTTCCTTTTCCTTATGCTTTTCGGCCATCAAGGCTTTGGTGGTTCCTCATGATAGCTTGATGATGAGAGTTTCTAGATGATGACTATGAGTTCATCACAATGGAACCTCTAGAGCTTGAGTTTTTCTTTTACAAGAACATGCATTCATGTTTATATTTCCTTGCCTAGCATATTTACTTTTCAAGTTCTCACTTAATAACTAGTCTCAAAGCCTACCTATCTCAACCTTAAAGTTGAGATGTGATTTAGAGTAAAACTCTAAGAGGCCTAGAGTACTAAAATAAAGAAATGGACTTGCATTCATGTTTATATTTCCTTACCTAGCATATTTACTTTTCAAGTTCTCACTTAATAACTAATCTCAAAGCCTACCTATCTCAACCTTAAAGTTGAGATGTGATTTAGAGTAAATACTCTAAGAGGCCTAAATCACTAAAATAAAGAAATGAACTTGCATTCATGTTTATATTTCCTTGCCAAACATTTACTTTTCAAGTTATTACTTAATAATTAATCTCAAAGCCTACCTATCTTAACCTTAAAGTTGAGATGTGATTTAGAGTAAAAACTCTAAGAGGCATAGAGCACTAAAATAAAGAAATGGACTTGCATTCATGTTTATATTTCCTTACCAAGCACATTTACTTTTCAAGTCATCACTTAATAATCAATCTCAAAGCCTACCTATCTCAACCTTAAAGTTGAGATGTGATTTAGAGTAAATACTCTAAGATGCCTAGAGTACTAAAATAAAGAATTGAACTTACATCCATGTTTACCTTTCCTTGTTTTGCATATTTATAATATCTCTTAATTTAGAAGTTGTTTTAAAAAGTATGAAGCTTAGTTACTAGAAATGCCTTATTTTATGTTCATGGGACCCTTTATGTTTGGCCTTGCCTTTAATTTTTCCAGCACCTTTATTTCCTATTTTGAAAGATTTAAATGTGTTAAATATCTTGCCTTTTGATGAGATAATTGTTCTTGGCACTTTGGGTGAACTTAGTAGTTAAGAAGAATTGGAAATGATTTTTAGGACTCCTAAAGGAAAAGAAATATGCATTCTGTTCCAGCACCCTTTATATTTGTAAAATCAGGTTATATCATGTTTAAATAAGAAGAATGACTTATAATTTGTTTGGGAATTAATTTTGGCATTATAGGAAAAACCGGTAAGGAGAAAGGGTATAAAATGTAACTTCTAGAACACCATAAGTCATAGAAATTCTTTTAATGCCTATGCTGTCCAACTTTGTTTAATGATGTCTTGAGGTAATTAATTAATGGCCATGATGATTACAAATGCCCTAGATGCATAAGTAAATGTTTGGACTATTGGAGTTACCCGATTTTAGGGGTTTGACTATTTAAGGGAATTTTCATGTGTAGATTGAGATGATGAATTCCTTAATGCTTGGAATGATGAATTCACGTGTTATATGATGCTATGTGAGTACTTGTCCTCTAAAGAAAGGATTCACCATTTGCATGTTATAGTTTCATTTGGGAACATTGGAATTGCTTATGCATGATATATGTGAAAAGCTATGATGATTATGAATTATGTATTGCATCTTGAAATAACATGCTAAGACTTAAGGTGACTTAGAAATATAAGAAAATGATCCTTTGGACTCATCAAACTATAGGTGATGAAAATGTGATTCTTGTCCCCTAACCCGTACTTTTAAGTCGGATTGTAACTTATCAAAAGGGATAAGTATACACTAGTGACGACTAGTGAGGTATGAGCTCATAACCTAGAAGTACTCTCAAAAGGGAAGAGTATTAGGGTGGCCCCAAGAGTGAAAGCAAACTAACTTTAAGTCACCTAATAAACCAAAGAACGATATTCATGAATCATGTTCTATTCATATCATGTTTGCTATAAATTTAGATGTATGCTATAGGGTCAAGTGTTGCATATCATGAATAAAGTATGATGCATATATTACAAAACACATGTTAAAGGAATGGGCCTCGGGAATTGATGTTTTGGAACTTAGTAAATGAATCTTTGCATGCTCACTATTTCATAATAAGACCCGAGACCCCTGAAGACATTGATAATGTCACTTAGATAGGAGGATACCCTACGAGATTCTTTAGTAAGATTCTCACTCCCTCTTCTTTCCTTTCCATCATGTCTTCAGTTCTGATGGCGACATTCGTCCTGTTCATTGATACCCTACCTGGGAGGTACATTTTGATCCCGAGCATTGATCATACCATTTTGAGGGGTGTTGCTCCTTTCGGGTATTCATGTTTATCTGACGTCGTTTGCATACCTTGTTCCTAGCTACCAATTCTCTCCGACTTCCTCGTATGGCGATAACATGGTTTTTGAGCTAGCGCATACGCACAATGAGAGGATCTTTCGCACGCATACCACCGCGTTTGCCGTCCGTGATTTCCCAAATTATGTTCCCCGCTCAGGCATTCGACTGACCCATCGGAGGACTCGCCTATCCACATATACTCCAGAGAGCTCTACCCCTACTCCCCCACTGATGAGGGAAGGTAGTGAGGAGACGATCATGCAGCCGAGGTTGGCACGGAGGCCATCTATGTGCCCTAGCTTGGAGCCCATGTTTAGCCATCTTGTGTGCCCCTCCCGACGAGATTTGCTCATGGATTGATTTTATTCCACCCTTCCAGGGCTACAGGTAGATCTCTTAGAGAGTTCTTAGTGCACACACACCACTATTAGCTTAGGATAACCTTCTTTTGTTATAGAGGTTATCTATCTTAGGTGTACTAGGTAGGCATGTTTGCCTTTGTATTTTCCTTTCCTATGTATTTGCTTTTCTATGATGTACTAAAACTCAACTCACCTTTCATGGGTGAGTAGATTATGATATGTTTAACTATGGTGTGCTAATGGATGATCTTTTATAGAGCCTATATGATGTTTCTATTTATGTTATTCCTTTGCATATTACGCTTTTTGTTGACAATTGCTTATGATATGTACGGCTTACGTTTTGTCTATGTTTTCCAAAAAAAAAATTGGCACATATTTTTATTAAGTATTTTCAAGAATGATACAAGAAACTGAAGCAAAGAGTAATTTCTAATAATCAATGGAATACGTCCTAGGCGTGTTGAGTTAATTATTAGGGTATTACAATATGTGTTCCCAAATGGGAACTAGCCAGCTTATTTAGGTGGATTCTAGAATGGGCTTGTTGCTGTTACCCAGTGGTTGAGTCATCTTGTAATGCTAGGCACATATTAGTGTGATGATCATTTGAAGTACATATGCCACATACCTTAGGAACTACTAGAGTTGCTATGGCTCCCATTACTGCCTGTAAGGCCAAAAAGTCCTGGAAAGTTGGGTCAAACTGGTTCTCAGCCGGCTTACTTAATGAAGGCCTCTAGTAGTTGTGGCTGACCTAGAACCAAATTGCTAAAAATTGGCAGACATATTCTCAATTAAAGCATAGGATTTTGCCAGAGTCTTATCTAAAGCCCCCACTAGCAGCATCTATCATACATCTATCAGGTATTAACCCATCATAAAAGTACTGAAGAAGGAATCTCTGTAATTTGATGATTGGCTTCTTGCACAAAGGAGCTTGAAGTGTTCCTAATATTCATGAAGAGTCTTATCAGCCTGCGGATTCTAGATTTTTTTGATAGAAGCCACTCTAGAAGCGGGAAAATACTTCTCCAAGAAAAGCCTCTTCATCCCCATCTAGCTATTTATAATCCCATTTGGCAAATTAAAAAACTAAATTTTTGCAACACTCTCTAGGGAAAAGGGGAATGCCCTTAGCTTAACATCATTCTCCTCCACCCCATTGGGCCTCATGCTAGAACACACCATATGAAGCTTCTTCAAGTGATGGTGGGGGTTTTCTAAACACCCATGAAATTTAGGTAAAGCATGAACCATGTACCCTAAAGCTTAAAATCATTGTCTAGCCTGGGTACGTAATTTCTAAGGCATGGGTGAAATCAGGAGCAGTGAGCTCCTAAGTGTCCTGTTTCTATCTCCCATGTCACCTGGATTACATAAAACACTAAACAAAGGATCAAAATGTTAAGATAATTTCACTTGTTGACGCTTTGCCCTGATTTTTCTCAAAGTTTTCTCAATTTAAGAGTCAAGAGGTATAAAATTTCTAGCAGAGGGAATGCCTCATACAAGGGAATAATTTTTTTTTATAGAATAGAATAATAGCAAGAAATAAAGAACAGTAGATAAAGAAAAATAAAATAAAATAAAAACTGGAATAAAATAAGAAAGAAAAATTAAACAACTAAGTTTTAATGCCTCTCTAGCAACGGCGCCAAAATTTGATGCGAGCTATCACGACTCACAAACAAATTAAAATTCATAAAGTGCTAATTTCCACCAAAAATTTAATAAAGGGCATAACCTACATCATTTCTTAAGGAGGCTTCAATACTTAATTAGGAAAACGAGGGTTTTGAGAATTAAAGCAAATAATTTAAATTGAAAGATAATAGCAATAATAGAGAAGACATTAGTGCAAGGTATTCCTAAGATTGGAACTAGCTATCATTGATCAAATATTGAACCCATTAATGGTTATTAGTAATAAATTACTGGCAATTATACTATTGAGCGATTAATTCTAGAATTTGACCAATGTAAATAACTAATAAACGAAATCTCAACTTATTTAGAAACTATATTGATTTAATAAACCAATTGCTATAGCCTAACCACCAATTGGAAAGCTAATTCTAATATTCTCCCATAAACATAAACCAATAAATCTATCAATTTATGCCTAAAAGGTTTCCCAAAACGACGATTGCCAATTTAGTTATTCCAATAAAGATTATAACAATCACCACAATAATTATATGAATAGAAACTCAGAACATTAAGAAAACCAATGTATTCAATATAAACAAAGGGTCTCTCAAATATCATCCAAATCCATATGAAAATCCCTATACTAGTAAAGAAATTTACTCCTCTATCTCTAAAGGATTACAATCAATGAATCTAAAAGAATACCTGGAAATAATAGCAACAATCCTTGCTACCATCCACAAGAATCAAGCAATTCACCTATAGAATCCCTAAGAGAGAGACTAAAGAAGAAGAAGAGAAGATGGAGAAGATGTAGAGAGAGAATAATAGCAACTAAAACGACAGCCTAAAAGTGAGTCAAAAACTAGGGTAAAAGTCTGTAACAATCCTATATATACTACTCCCTAAAAATGGGCCAAAGTAAGGCCCAAAAATAGATCCGTGAACTGGATCCGCGTCGCACGTGCTAATGTTCAACAGAACGTTAGTCCCAAACTTTGATGGTTATTGCTTTGCCCACACTTTTTCTTCCTTTTTGCTCTAGGCTTCTTCCAGAGTTTCCAACCTTTCTTTTGACATCCAAAGTTCATGTACTCAAAACCATACTCAAAGAGAGAAGTTAAACGCAACGGGGTGTAATTACAAATTATTCCAAAATCAGTGTATAAGCCAATAATTCTATTAAAATCACACAGTAAGGAATAAATCAAAATCCTAATTAATTACCTTAATAACTCAGTAAAACTCATGTAAAAAGCTAAGATTTGGCAGCAGATAAGTGGTATAAATGCCGCTTATCATAGAGTAATCAATCTAAAGAACTAAAATAGTGATAATGTAAAGCAAGGAGTTGCTTTAACAAGATGATTTGTTAAGGTGATTTATTTCACCTTCAAATCTACCTCGTGCAATATGAATATCAATTAGCTTCGCTTTAGATTGATTAAATTATGGTAGGATCCCTTTAATCATAAGAGCCTTTCTCAAGGTCACTTAATTATACTCAATTGGAATTAAACACTAATCTCTTAGTGCATTTAAGTTCAAATGAAGTGATATTAATGCACGAGTTCCTTTTATATCACATGAGTCATGTTTGCCTACCTCTATCTTCCATTTAACTCATGGTATCACAATTATTAGCTAGATTCACACACATTCTGTCACGACTTGATTTGGGAACGTGACCGGCATGTGTGGAACTAACCCCACAAAAGCCTTTACATGACATGTTATGTATAAAAATCACATAATTATCAAATAAACAAGATTATAGTAAAAATTGGCTAACCCTTCTTATAGCTTATAAATTAATCCATAAACAATATTCAGATTAAACCATCATTCTAATCTTAAGTCATAAATTTAGTAAACATAGTTACATAATTTCTCAAAATGACAAACAAATATAGATACACGGTCCATGAATCCTGACTACAATATACTGGAGCACTACTAAACATAAACTGACTCTACTCTACACCAATGTGAAGCTCACCCAAGAATAAACTAACATTTACTTGGGAGGAAGTAGCTGGAAAGACTCTAGATTAGCAACTATTCTATAAGGGAAAGAGAGGGGTACGTTTCATCTAAAATTTAGTGAGTAGATCCTCACTCATAGCTATACCTGGGACAACAAGGAAAATACGTACATAGTAATGCAATAGTCAAAATTCATTTCTATTCATAATACATATTAATAATAATGATATCATTTATGTGCAAAACATTGTAAAACATAATAATAATAAAAATAATAATAATTTCTTACTAAGGAATTAAATAAGATAGATTTTTAAAGGATTATAATGCCTATGCTCAGTCCTTCATAAACAAGAACACCTAACTAAGATCTTTAACGTTCCTTGTGAATCACGTCCCTTGTAGACTAATCTAAGTGTAAAGTAATTATCCCTCATGTGTGTCATGATATACTAGGTTAATGAATTTATTGTCTTTAACTTAGAGCTCTCTCTCTCCTATAATTCCTATCCAACATCACTCACAAGTGAACATGCTAAAGCCTTAAAGTTAAAAATCTCAATGTTGTACTTTTCATCATTACTAAGTTCACATATGATTTTCTAGAATAACCATACTCTTTTCATAATTTGCTGGAAATAGCTTTAAAGTATGACAACATAAATGGCAAGCAACATTAACAATGGTCGTATGTATTTTCTTAAAGTTATGGATTTTCATGGAAGGTTGTAAAATCAAAGTTTTCCATTTTGGCATAGTCTAATAAAACATGTTAATAGCATAATAAATTCTCTAGAATTCATGGAAGGTGCCAACGGCGAATATAAACTATTTATAATGGCCAAAATTAGAGCTATGAGCTTAAACTCACTTATTTAGAGGGGTTGAAAGGGAGGTTGACCAACTGAGCTCTAGGACGGAATGACATCGACATCTTGAAACTTAGGGAGGTAGGATTGAAGGAGGAAGAGAGTGAGGAGGTAAGAGGTAGGAGGTGAGTAGGAGAGAGCAAGGTTTGCATTTCTAGGTTAAATGCATATAGGGGAGGTGCTTTTATAGCGCTGGGGGTCACTTAATGAAACTGCATCGTTTTGACGTGTTCTACATCGAGGTTACCATGGTCAAAAGCACCACGACACGCACACATACACATGACGCTATAACGCTATGATTATAGTAGTCTCTAGCAGCTGCACTTTTTGAGCCATACTCTACTACTGCTATAGCTTTCCCACTTGTACAAACTATCACTATAGTGGTCCTTAACGTTATAGCCATCTTGTTTTTGCATTTGTTGAGGTTTTTCATGTATCCGGGGCTTCCCGGCAACATGGGTGGGTCCTGAGTTACCCTAAGGCTATACTAGACTTATCTAGGAACGTGTAAACTTGAGACATCACATACTACCCCTTAAAAGAGATTTGGTCCCCAAATCTTAAACAATGTACCTTGAGGTGGAAAAAGATAAAGATACTTGATTTTCATCACTTCCTTGGGTTCCCATGTCGCTTCCTTATTAGAGTGGTTCCTTCAGATGACTTTCAATAAGACCAACTCTTTTGAGCAAAGCTTTTTGATATACTTATCCACGACGGAAACTGGTTGCTCTTTATATGACAAACTTTCATAAGCCTAAGCTGCTTGTGATGTGAGCACATGAGATTGGTCAGGGATATACTTTTAAGCATACTGATATGGAAAATGGGGTGGATAGTGATAAATTAGGAGGCAATGCCAATCTTTAGGCCACTGCTCAACTTTCTCTAAAATCTTGAAAAGGTTTAATGTAGCAAGGATTCAACTTTCCTCACTTACCGAAACTCACCATTCCTTCCATGCCAGATACCTACAAAAACACATGATCACCCACTGCAAACTCCAAGTCTCAATGTTGATTATCTGCATAGGATTGTTTTATAGACTAAGCTCTAATAACCTCCTTTTGATCAATTGAATCTTCTCTAAGATTTCCTAAACTAGGTTTAGGCTTAGGGTCTTAGCTTACCTAAGGTCAAACTACCTAATGAGAGATTTGTAGTGCTTTCCATACAAAGCTTCGAATTGTTCCATCTAGATACTCGCTTGGTAACTATTGTTGTATGAGAACTCTATTAGTGGCAAGTGATCACACTAACTCTCATCGAAATATAAAACACAAGCTTTGAGCATGTCTTGAAGAGTTTAAATTATTCTCTCTAACTTGGTCATCTATTTGAGGATGGAAGGCTATGGTCAAGTTCAGGGCATCCCAAGAGTTCTTGAAATGCTCTTTAGAACTATGAAGTGAACTAGGACCCTTTGTATGATATGATGGACATTGGCACTCCATGCAACCTAAGTACCTCATCATTATACAATTGGACATACAGCGTGAAGGTACTCTTCATAGGTACGAAATGTGCCGACTTGGTCATTCTATCTACTATTACTCAAATGGAGTCATTATGCTTAGTGGTTCGGGGCAACCTCAACTACGAAGTCCATGGTGATCTTTTTCCATTTCCACTCTTGAATCTCTATTAGTTGTAGCAATCTTGCAGGCCTTTGGTGCTCAACCTTGACCTTCTGGCATACCAAACACCATGATAAGAAGTTGTTAACATCCTTCTTCATGCCTTCCTACTAAAACAACTGCCTAAAGTCGTGATACATCTTCTTGCCTTCATCACTCTCATGTTCAACTCTCCCACATTGGGCACATACAAATGGTTCCTAAAATGTAACGTACCCTCAAAATCAACTATAAACTCTGTGTTCTTTCCTTTACTAATATCTACAAGCTTGACTAACTTAGGGTCTTTACCTTATTATGCATTGATCTACTCTACCAAGGTTAACTGAGTCCTAATATGAGCCAAGAAAACTCCCTCATTACTCAAACCAAAATGAACTCCCTTGGCCTTTAACTCATGGATGTCCTCCACTAACTTCTACTTTCCTAGTGCTATATAGGCCAAGATACCTATAAACTTCCTGCTCAAAGCATCTGCAATAACATTTGCCTTGTCTGGATAGTAGGAAATCATGCAATCATAGTCCTCAACAACTCTAACTATCAGCAATGCCTGAGGTTTAGGTCTTTCTACTAGAAGATGTACTTCAAGCTCTTGTGATCCATGAATATATCACACGTCTCTTGATATAGGTAGTGCCTCCAAATCTTTAAGGCAAAAACCATTGCCTATTCTGCAAATCATGAGTGGGGTATTTCTCATGCTTATTGAGTTATCGTGAGGCATAAGCTACAACTTGGCCATGCTGCATAAGGACACAACTGAGGCCAACTCTTAAAGCATCACAGGATAACGAGAAAACACATGTCCTAGAGGTAGCACCAAAACTGGCATCGTGGTCAACAGGCTTTAGCATTTGAAAGCTTTCCTCATACTCATCTGTCCACTAGAATTTGATGCTTTTCTGTTAACCTGGTGAATGGTGCTACTATCTTAAAGAAGTCCTTGACAAACCTCCTACAATACCCTTGCTAAGACCCAAAAATGTGAATCTCAAAAACTGTGGAAGGCTTTGGCCATTATTGTATGGCCTCAACCTTCTTCCAGTCTACCAAGATACCAATTAGATATTAAATATCTAAGAAATGCCACTTGCTTGAGCCAAAACTCATACTTAGAGAATTTGGTGTATTTTGGTTTTCCCTCAAGGTTTGCAACACTATCCTCAGATGTTGTTCATGCTCTTCCTTGCTCCTAGAATACACTAGAATATCATCGATGAAGGCAATCACTAAGTGGTCCAAAAATTATTTGAACACCATGTTCATTAGATCCATGAAAGCTCAGGGCATTGGTCAACTTAAAAGACATCACTAGAAACTTAGTGTCTGGAGCGAGTCCTAAAGGTCGTCTTGTGTACATCTTCACCCTTAATATTAAGATAATGGTAACCAGATTGAAGGTCAATCTTAAAAAACACACTGCCCCCTAGAGTTGATTAAATAGGTCATCAATGTGAGGCAATGGGTACTAGTTCTTTATTATCACCTTGTTCAACTACCTGGAGTCTATGCACATCCTTATTGACCCATAATTCTTCTTCACAAACAACACTAGAGCACCCTAAGGCCAAGTACATGGCCGATAAACCCATTGTCAAGCAATTGTTGTAGCTGGTTATTTAATCTCTCAACTTTGTTAGCGCCATGTGATATGGGGGTGATAAAAATAAGCCTTGATCTAGGCTCAAGTTCTATCAGAACTCGACTTCTTTCTCCGATGGTATTCCCTAGGTCTTCGAAAACACATTTGAAAACTCATAAACTACCAGGATAGAACCTAAACTAGGTGCCTTTGCCTTCAAGTATCTGATTAACGCTAAGAACCCAAACTTCCTTCATTCATAAGTGTAACGCCCGATTTTACCATATGAGTACAAATGATCGAAATGCCCCTGAAGTCATTTTACCCGAAAATGAGATCGTCGTCGGCCATCCTCAAGGGGATGTTTTGATGTTAATAGGGGATTATAAGTGTTATGTGTTGTAATAGAAGAAGAATCTCATTTTTGAGTTCGACGCAAAACTATCAAAACGCCCTGTACTGTTTATCATCGTTTTACGTGCCGTTGAGCCCAGACTTTACCGAAAGATTTTAAATGATATTTATGAGTGATATTTGAGTGTAAAATTACCATTTTGCCCCTAGAACAGTGTAAGTGAGCCTAATGACGTAATTAAGCAAACCTAAGCAATATTAGGCTCTAATCGAAGATTAATTTATTTCGATAATTAATCTAGAGTCAAAATAATTTATTAAGGTTAATTAGAACCTAAGATTGCTTAGATAAACCCTAATTGCATTCTTTGATTCAAGATTCCTAGTCATGGAATCTTAAATAGTATTTTCTCTCTCCAATTCCTTAAATTAAGGAATTGTGCCATACCTCATTTGACCAAAAGAATTATTTTAAGTTGTTAATCTAGTGAGATTACCCTCCTAATCAAGTCTTGACAACCTTAATTAGCCAATTACCTTACCTAAACACTTTCTTACAACTCCTAATCAAAACCTTAATCAAAGAAACACCTAAACACATCCTTAAACCATAATTACATAAGCAAATCATCCTTTCCCCCTTGGTTGAAATGTTGGCCGAATTCATGCTCTCCATTTGTGTCACATGTTGATTTTGTTTCACTCAAAGACCATACCTCAAGCCATGCTTTGAACCATACCTAGCCATGCTTTCAACCATGCCTTTGAATAACAAGTTTTTGAAGATATTTTCCTCCCCTTTGGCATGAAAACCGTCAGCCCTCTTCCTTCCCAAATCAGCCATAAAGTTTCATTTTTCTATAAATACCAAGCCTTAGAGAACTTGGTTACACTTTAGATCATTTGCCAAGTTCAAGCTTTGTTGCATTTTCTCTCTTTCTTCTAACTTTCTCTTCATCTTGTTCTTTTTCCTCCACCATCAAAGAAACCTTTCCACCACCACAAACCACCTTAAACAACCTTGAACCACCACTCCTTCACCTCAAACCACCTCTCAAACACTTTATCTTTCCATTTCCAAGCTTGCTTTCTCAAGGAAAAATCATCTTCCTTGGTTTTCCTTCTTGGCCGAATCATCACTTCCATTAAGGAAGAGATTTTGTCTTCTCATTCCATCAAGAATCCAAGTTTCTTCTCATTTCTTCAAAGACTTCCTTAGGTAGGGGTTTTGTTTTCAGGTTTTGCTTGTTTTCCTTAAAGAAAGTTCTAGTTTTCTCTTGGTTCAAACTCCTTTCTTTCTTTCCTTTTCATTTTCGGCCAAGAGGCCATTTTATGAAAATAACATGAGCTTGATGATGAAGTTTCAAGATAATGACTTGTTGTTGTCATGTGAGAAACCTCTAAAGCTTGAAACAACTTGGTCTTGGACCATACATGCTTGTGTTTCTTTCTTTTTTTTAGTTTCATTTTGGTTCCTTTTCCTTTCTTTCTTAAATGAATCGGTTTCCTTTTCCTTTTCCTTTGAAAGATTTTGGTTTCCTTTACCTTGGTTTGAACAAAGTTTGCTAAAAAAATGTAAGGTAGATCACAAAAGTTTTGTTAAAGAAAATTAATCACATGATTTCAAAGAGCTCTAAGCTTACCCTTGCCAACCTTAAAGTTAGTCGTCGTTCTAAGAGTTTTACTCTAGATTGAAGCCCATGAGCAATAAAATAAAGAATATGACTTAGTCCTTGTATTTTGCTTAGACAAAGTGTTGAGCTTTGTGTCTATTTTCTTGAGCTTGATGATGAAGTTCATTTAATCATAAGTGTCCATAGTGTAAGTCTTGGAATTTTTCCAAGCTCAGATGTACTCAAGGAACTTTAAGAACAAAGTTTTATGTTTTAAATTCATTCCTTGAGCTAAATAATTTAGCTACTGACCTAGCATACATTTTTATGATTTCAATGAGATTTATTGGTTTCTAAATGAGTTTTGAGTTATTAAAATGATTCCAAGAGAAACTAGCAACTTATATGCTTTTAAATCATGAAATTATGTGATTACATGAGCTTATGTTTGTCGTTTTGAATGATGCAATTGGCCACTGTATAAATTCTGTCTTATGGTGTTAAAATATGTAAAATTATGTTTGAGTGAAGCAAGGATCGATTTAGAGAAGTTAGAAAAGAATAAGTAACTTGAAAGGATAAAAAATGAGAATTCTAGAACACTTAAATGCACAAGATATGCATTTTATTCCAGCATTCTTAAAACTAAGGAAAGTGGTTTATAATTAGTGAAAATGTGTAGGAAATCCCTCATAATTGGTTTAGGAGTTAATTATAAAGCCATAGGCAAAGACGGATCTTAAAAAGGGTCTAAAACGGAAATTCTAGAAACCCATAATCATAAGATAATTTTCTGCCCAAAATGCATAATGCTGTATGGAATTTTAGTAAGCCTAAATATTAGTGAGAAATATAAGTAATGATCTTTTAAGTGTAGAAAATATGTAATATGGGCATTAGGATAGTTGGAACATAAGTTTAAGACCCGTAAGGGCTGAAGTATAAGACACCATAAGATAGGAGGTGTGATGTGAGTATGAGGGCGAGTGAGCATATTCTTAATGATGTGACTATGTTAATATTTTAAGTATGAAATGTTATATGGCATGATGATGTGATGATGTGGTATGTCACGTTTAAAATGCATGAGAATATGAAATGTGAATGAAGGATATGTTATATGAGATTCTAAGGTTGTATGCTCATGTTGTATCCATAAAAGATATGATAATGTGGAAATGATCCTATTATGACTTCCCGAGTTAATGGTTGTACGGGTGATCCAAGAAAGAAATATGATTCCCCCTCTTTTACCGTATGAATCTAGCGATGGCTAGTTAGGATGAGCTCATTCCTAGGCGATAGGTGATTAGGAGTTTTGGTGACCATGATAAATCGCGGGCCGGCATGTTGGGTGGATTTTGGTGACCATGATGAGGGTGGAAAAATGGAAAAGTTATGAAAGGAACTCACGGAGTTCAAGTATGAAAAAGTAAAAGACGTACATGCATATGTTTCATTGATGCTTTGATTAAGTGATATGTGTTATCTACATGTACTGTCATGCTCAAGTATTGCCATGCATATATAAAATATCTATTGCATTCATACCATCAAGACTCATGCTAAAGAAACCCACTTCGGATAATAAGCTTTGAGAAATTAAAACTGAACCTATGTATGAACACTTCTTTTATAACGAAACCCGAAGTGGCTGGGGTGACAACGATGACACTTGTGTTAGAGTCGGGGAAGCCCTTTGAGAACCTTGAATAAGTTTCTCACCCCCTTTCCTCTTTCCGTGTCGCCACTAGATGGGAATGATGCGGATCGTTCGTGATCTACGTTGAGGCGCGGGCATAGGAATCATGTCACCTAGACAGGTCAAAGGGCAAGCGGAAGCATGAAGACTAGCCTAGCTTTGCTAATACCTTGTTTTGCATTAGTTAAAAGTTATTTGGTGTAATTGATAACCCTAGATGTGCTTATATTTATAAGGACATCGTTGTTATGTTATGATTATGATATACTACTATAATTTATGTTATGATTATTCTATGGTTTATTTATGATTGTTATGATAATGTATACCTGGTTGTTATGTTTCTTGTTTAGAAGTTGGTCCCTATGCGCATGCGCGGCTCGCATTTTAAGTCTTTAGTTCAAAAAGAAAAATTTAGCCGTATTTTTAGTACTTGTAATTTAAAGAAAAGCCAAGTCAAGTTCTGAAACGAAGACGTAACCGCTAATAACTAGCCAAATGCGACTCGAGCGTATTAGGTGAAAGTTAGGGTGTTACAATAAGCCGTAGACACTCAGAGCCAAAATCAAACTTGTAGGAATTGGCCCACTTGTACCTTGAAACTCTTGTAATACACCTCCCTGATAAGAGGTATTTTTGCCACTTATCTTACTACCAAACATTAGTCTTTTGCATGAGTTTTATTGAGTTATTAATGTAATTAATTAGGATTTTAATTTATTCCTCATTGTGTAATTTTGGATGAATGATTGGCTTTTCTACTGATTTTGGAATAATTTGTAATTACACCATGTTGCATTTGACTTGTCTCTTTGAGTATGGTTTTGTGCACAGGAGCTTTGGATCAAGTGCAAAATGTCAAGAACAAGGTTGAAACTATTGGGAAGAATTTGGGAGCAAAATAGAAGAGTTCTTGATCTTATTTGAGCACAATTACAAAAAACATTGCAAGATAAAATCTCTATCTTTCTGAAGAGATTAGATTAAGACAAATAAAATGTTTTGGAAAGCTCAAGAAGTCCTCTATAACTTTCTATAGAGATCTGTATCTTTCTGTAGAGATGGATTAAGGCAAATAAAATGTTTTGGAAAGCTCAAGAAGTTCTCTATAACTTTCATGTTTAGCTCAAAACCCAGTTTTAAGAGCATCTTGTCAAAAATTGAGTTGCAAAACTAAAGGTTATTGATGTCCTATGCTGTCCAACTTGACCTCTAGTTAGTATTTTCACAATATGGAGCTAGATGTTCAATTGAGGTGATTTTGGTGGGTTTGGAAAGCTTAATCAAAGGGCTACAATTTCTATTTCTAGTGCGAGGGACAAATTTGATTCTATCTAGCACGCTCAACAGTGCCCAAAAAATGATGTTTATCATCAATAGCTCACTGCTAAGTACCGCAGCGCTCAATGCTCAATGAGCACTGTTGCGCTCATACGATCACAGAACAGCTCATTTAATCAATTTTTGGGCTCATTTTGACCTATTTTTACAGAACAATATATATAGGATTATTACAAAGTTTTACCCTAGCTTTTGACTCACTTTCAGGCTGTCACTTTAGTTGCTATTATTTTTTCTCTACATCTCTCTCTTCTCATTCTCTATTCTTCTCTCTCTTAGGGATTCTATTAGTGAAGGTGCTCTGTCTTGGAGATTGTGGCAAGGATCGTTGCTATTATTTTTAGGTTCTTTTATCTTTATTGTTGTAATCCTCCAGAGATGGAGAAGTAGATTTCTTTACTAGTGTAGGATCCAGATAGATTTGGATAACATTTGAGACCCTTTGTTTATATTGAATATATTGGTTTTCTTAATGTTCTCCAGTTTCTATTCCTTTAATTATTCTGGTGATTGCTATAATCTTTATTGGAATAACTAAATTGGCGATTATCATTTAAGGAAACCCTTCGGGTATAAATTGATAGATCTATTGGTTTATGTTTGAGGGAGAACACTATAATTAACTTTCCAATTGGCGGTTAGGCTATAGCAATTGGTTCATTAAATTAATGTGATTTCTAAATAAATTGAGAATTCATTTATTAGTTATTTGCATTGATCAAATTCTAGAGGTCGATTAATCACTAGTAGAATTATCAGTAATTTATTACTAATTACCACCAATAGGTTCAATATTTGATTAATGATAACTAGTTCTAATCCTAAGAATTCCTTGCACTAGTGTCTTCTCTATCATTGCTATTATCTTGTTGCTATTATCTTTCGATTTAAATTATTTGCTTTAATTCTCAAAACCCCCATCTTCTTAACTAAGTATTGAAACTTCCTTGAGAGATGACCTAGGTTGTGTCATTTACTACATTTTTTTTGCAACTTAGCACTTTATAAATTGTAATTTGTTTGTGAGTCATGACAGCATCACTCCCCAAACCTCAAATCTTATCAAATTGTTGTAACGGTCTACCATTGCATGGCATGAAGCTAACTAGTCCATGCCCAAGATAACAACAAAGTTAGACATGTCCAACATTATGAGATCTACTAGTGTCTCCATGTTACAAACTTTGGCTTCGCACGGTCTATACACTAACTGACTCTCCCACAGGTACCCATATAAAGAAAGACTTATCTAAATCGGAAGGGCATTTCTCTAGCCACGTGGCAAAGAATGGGAACACATAAGAATATGTAGACCCTCGGTTGATCAATGTAAAAGCATCGAAAGAGCAAATCGTCATAGTATTTGTCATAACTGCATTGAATGCCTGTGCATCTTGGCATGTCAACACGAACAGTCCTTCACCACCCTAGCCTATGCTACCTCGTCCTCTATCATCTGGCCCTTTGCCTCCTGAACCTTTACCACCATGGTCTCTGTGCAAAGCTCCCTTACTTTCCGAGCAATAGAGCCTGGGTTACTAATTGATAGGATGTTGCGTGTGATAGGGCTCACCGACCCTTCACTAGAAGCTCTTCCCCGCATAAGGCAATCTCTCCTCATGTGGCCAGCGGCCCCACTGGCCATAATTATAGCAAGCGTGGAACCTCTCGTGAACTAATCCAAATTTATCTTCTTACAAGTCAAATAATCTGCATAAGATCGACCTGAACTCTGCCAATCAGGTTGACTGTCTCCCACTCTGTGTCTTGAAGCGCGGGCATGCCGGGGTAGGCTCTAAGAAGGTTGGCCTTCTTGACTAGCCCTGCTATTGACCTTACTGATGATGACTCCTGCTTGAGTTAGCTTCGTCTAAGAATGAGCCATGAATCTTGGCTTTCTTTCTAGTCGCTATAATGATCTGCACTTTGCCAATATACTTCAGACCAATTGATGTGTCAACCACTTGAGCATATTCCATATCCCAATGTGCGGCTATAGATTGATAAACATATCCTAGGGTAGTCCTTGAACAAAACATCTCACTCTGTCTATTTATATAGGCAACATGCTTGAAGTCGCCAGAGCCACATAGATAAATCTCTCATCGTACTCTGCCATTAACATCCCTAGAGTCATCCTAAGCTTCTAAAACTCATTTGCCATCTGGGCCCTTTAGAACTATTATCAGAATGCAACTCTAAACTCTCTCCAAGAAGGTGGGGCTAAATGACCATGCCCTTGAAGGACTCTCATACCATAAACTCACTTGGTCTCTCAATTGGAAGCCAGCCAAGTCTCCTGCTCAGCTGAACAATGAATGACCCTAGTGATCTTTTCAATCTCCCTAGGAGCTTCTACAGGTCCTCTATCGTGAGTCACCCATGGAAGATAGGTAGATCCATCCTCTTAAACCACTCAAAGGTGAGTCATCTAGGTCTTAGATTGGCGCGAACTATAGGCTAAACTAGAGGTTGTAATATTATAGCCTCAACCTACACTTTCGAGAGGTTAGCCATCGCTTGCTCTAGAACCCTAAAGCTAGCTCTTATGCTAGAAGAGCTACTACTATGGTAATCACATAAAGGGTATGTCTAGGAGTGGCATAATAACTCCTGAGAAGGTGAGTGCATGGGTAAGATTATAGGGCATAAAGAAAAGACATGACTCATATTGAATCTAAACATGATTGACTCTTCTTAAAGGGATCAAATAACATTGTTAATCCAAATGGGCACGTTTCTATTCACATAAATGTTATGATATTTGTAGACACTTGCTCGAATACTATGCAGTGAAACCTATGGCTCTGATATCATTTTGTCACGACTCGATTTGGGAACAAGACTAGCATATAGGGAACCAACCCCATGGAAGCCCTTACATGACATGTTATGCATAAAAATCTCATAATTATCAAATAAACAAGATTAGAGTAAAAACTAGATAACCTTCTCATAGCTTACAAATTAATATCCATAAAAAATATTCAGATTAACAGTTGCTCAAATCTTAGGTCATATATATGGTAAACATAGTTACATATTTCTCAAAATAGCATAAAATAATATAGATACATGATCCATGAATCATGCTTGCAATGTATTGGAGTGTAACACCCTAATATTTAACTCAATACACCTAGGATGTATTCAAGTTAATTATTAGTTATTACTCCTTTGTCTCAGTTCTTAACTCTGTTTTAGAAAATACTTAAGAAAATATAGGTAAAATTTTTCTTTGAAAAATAAGAAAACGTGAGCCATACGCACGTATAAAGTAAACTACATCGTTGCCTTGAAATAATTAATAGGGAAAATCATGACATATCAACTAAAACATAAAACCATAAATGAAACAACATCACAGTTAGACATATAAATAGTTATCAGACAAGCAGTAGTAGTTAATACAGCATCCGTGCATAACATGAAGAAACATAAAGAAAATACATCAGAATCTCTCATCTACAACAGTGCATCTAAAATAGATAACCTTTAAAAGCAAAAGAAGGCTATCCTAAACATGTACGGGTGTGTGTGCACTAGAGTCAGCTGCTAGCTCCTACTCCTACCCATCAAAAGAAGGTATATACCTAATCCACTAAGCCAATTCGGTCGGGATAGCCAAGCGGTGAGAGGGTCGGGCATGTGCTCCATGAAGGGGCACTATCATCACCCTGCCTTGAAGGGCTGCGTCCAGGATCCTCGCTACCTAACTCTATGGGTATGGTGGGGGAGGAAGCTGGATGTGATGTCTGTCTCTGAGGGGTCGGTCTAGAATGAGTCGGGGGTGAGCAGGGAACGTACTTCGAGTAGGCGCAAATGGCAGAGGTAGCATCAGGGTACGATGGATACGCTCTCCTCAAGGGCGTATGTGCTCGAAAAGTAGGTTGTTGGCGAAGGACAAATCGACGAGAATCGAAAGCTGGTAACTCGCGGGCAACGGGCGATCGAGAAATACGAACATGCGCATAGAACAACGACCTACAAAATGGTACGACTGGTGCGTGGCGTCAAAATGAAGCTCCCATGTCGGCATGTCAATGTAAATCACGAAGGCTGTCATCGTCCTCTAAAGACGTGACGGAAAGAAAAGATAGAGGAGTGAGAAACTTGGTAAAGAATCTTAGTAAGGTATTCTCCTATCTTGGTGTCATCATCTACATCCTAAGGAACCTGGTTTCTTTATAAAAAGGTGAACATGCATAAGATTCAATTTTAAAGTTCTAAAGTACCATTTACCGAGTCCTGTTTATAAGTATGCATCTTGGATGTCATGAATTCAACATACTTTATCATGAAATACATGGCAATGCAAGGTATGATATACTAATTCCAATCACAAGAGATGCTCATAGATCATAACAATTATAACATGACTTTCTTCTACTTATCTTTTAGGTGACTTAGATTAATTCTTTCTCTCATTTAGGGCCACCCTATTTCTCTCGTCTTTTGAGAGTTCTTGGTTATGAGCTCATACCTCACTAGTCGTCACTAGCATAATCTTATCCTATGATAAGTTAACACCTGACTCTTGGAGTGCGGGATAGGGAGCAATAGGATCACCTTTCATACCTTTAATTTGGAGTCCAAAGGATCATTTCCTTATTGTATCACCTCTCATAACCTTTAATTTAGAGAGTTTAGATGATCATTTCCATATATTTTTATGTCACCTTTATATTAGCATATTACGTTAAGATGCAAAGCCATAACCATATCATATACTTTTCTCATGCTCTTTTGAACCTATGCAACTTTAAAATATTCCAAGTGAAATTATAAACGCCATATCCATTCAAAATCCAATAACTAAACATGTAAGACCTCAATTTCACATAATCACAACACTTTATAGGATAAGTGCTTTCATCGCCTCACAAACGATTTAACTTCTAAATCGGGTAGACCCAACTTTCATATTTTTAATTCTAGATTGTTCTTATAAATAATTCGTATCCTTATGGCAACACAATAAGTAACCTTAGATCAGTAGCAAAAATTAGAGAGCTTAATAAAAGGATGTATATATATATATATATATATATATATATATATATATATATATATATATATATATATATACCCTGAGTCAAAGTTCTCATGTGAGTTGAAATGGTGAATCTTGAGCACTAGGTTAATCAAGTGATGACATAATTTTACATATGCAATGCAAGCTTCGTTTTTAATCTTGGCATTATAGGGTGATGGCAAGAAAGAAACATAAGTACGCTATGCAAAGCTTTGAATTTAAATATGAGAATGCAAGCTCTAGTTTTTAATCTTTAGGTTTAGGTGATGACTTGAAAAAAAAATGCTAGACAAGAAATGTAAACATGAATGCAAGTTTAATTCTTTATTTTAGTGCTCTAGGCCCCTTAGAGTATTCACTCTAAATCAATAATCAACTTTAAGGTTGAAATAGGTAGGCTTCGAGTTAATTATTTAGGTGATATGAAAATGCAAGCTCTCATTTTAATCTTTAAGTTTAAATGATGACTTGAAAAAATAAATATGCTAGCAAGAAATGTAAACATGAATGCAAGTTCAATTCTTTATTTTAGTGCTCTAGACCCCTTAGAGTATTCACTCTAAATTAATAATCAACTTTAAGGTTGAAATAGGTAGGCTTCGAGTTAATTATTTAAGTGATAACATAAATGTAAACATGAAATACAAGGCTTAGATATAAATATACAATGCAAGGACTTGAAATATAAATATGAATGCACTCCTTTTATTTCTTTGAGTCCTAGGCTTAAGACTACCATTTAACATAATATCTTCATTTGCTAAATACTCTTAAAAGTGAAACCTTAAAGTTTTATAGGTCAAATAAATGATGGTTTTGCAACCAACACCCAAGATCTTCATCATCAAGCCATGGTTTCTTCATTATGTAGGCCACCAAGGCCGAAAATAAAGAGGAAAGAAAAGGAAAATAAGGAACCAAAAATGTGGAGGAGGAAGGAAGAATCAATATTACAACATCTTAAACCAAAGGTAAAACAAAAGAAAAGAATATCAATCTTTAAAGCAACTCCCTACCAAAGATTTTTTTTTTTTTGAAAAGAGAAAAGCTTGGTATTGGAAATGTGATGAGAAGAACAAATCTTCCTTGGTGCTAATGTAATTTCGGCCAAGAAGAAAAGAAAAGGAAGAAAAGTTTGTCTTGGGTTTTTGATCTTGGAGGTGGAGAGGTTATGTGTTTAAAGGAATATTTATGGTGGTTGTGTGGTGGTTTGAGGTTAGGAAATGGTGGAAGATGGTGGCTCTTGGAAGAATGAAGAAGAAGGAAAATAAGAACTCTTTGAGTTTAAAGAAAGAAAACTTGAAGTTGTAAGTATGAGCAAGTGTTTTTGCAAGCTTTTCTTAATGCCTATTTATAGAAAAATGAAACACAAGGGGGTGAATGGGGGGAAGGTGGCGGCCTTTTGAAGGGCAAGGAAGAGAAAAATATATCTTTGCATGACATGGCTTTGGGTATGGCTAGGTATGGCTCAAGGCATGACTTAAGGTATGGCTAAGTATAGTTCAAGGTATGGCTAAGTATGGTTCTTCAAATATATTTTAATTGAATTTCAACATGTGATAGATGAAAAAAAATGGAGAAGAGAAAATCTCATTTTAATGTTAGTTTATGGGTATGTTTAGAAGTTGATTTAGTTAGGTCATGAATTAGGGGTTCTAATTTAGTGTTTTAGGTGAGAAAATGAGAAATTAAGGTGGCTCAAGACAAGATTTAAGAGTGCTCTTGCTTGATTAAGGCAAATCCACCTTTATTAAGGAGGAATCTCATCATGTGACTATTTCCATAATTTAAGGAAATTGGAATAGGGATTTTACTATTTATAAAAATGTGACATAAAGTCTTAGATCAAGAAAAAGATTTTGAGTTTTTCTAAGTAATCTTAGGTTCTAATTAACCTCAATTAAATATTTTGACTCGAGATTAGTAATTAGGATTTACTAATCTTTAATTAGAGCCTAATATTGCTTAGGTTTCATTAATCGTATCATTAGGCACAAAATGCACTTAGCTGGGGGAGAACGATAATTTTTACAAAAACCTCTCGGGGCTACCTGGATTCAACCCAATGTTAAACATTACTTAAAAACATCATTTCAAACCTTTGGATGAAGTCGGGCTAAATCGGCACTTAATTCTGTTACTTAGCCAGGGGCATTTTGGTCATTTTGCGTAGTGGAACTCAAAAATGAGATTCTTCTACTCTATTAGCACATGTAATCCCCCTTTCAACATTAAAACATCCCTGGAGGATGGCCGGGCTGGCGATCCTCATTTTCCTGGAAAAATGACCTCTGAGGCATTTTGGTCATTTGTACATGGGAAAAATTGGGCGTTACATGGAGCACTACTAAATATAAACTGAGAATACTCCACACCAATATGAAACTTACCCAGGAATAAACTAACAGCTATTGAAGAAGAGGTAGCTGGGAAAGCTCTAAATCAACAACTATATATCTAAGGGAAAGAGAGGGGTGAGTTTTATTCAAAACTCAATATGTGAATTCTCACCTATAGTCGTACATACGATAACAAGGAAAATACATATATAATAATGCAATAGTCAAAATTCATTTATATTCACAATACGTGTTAATAATAACGATATCATTTCGTGTAAAACATAATAATAATAATAATAATAATAATAATAATTTCTTCGGATTAAATGAGACGATTTTTAAAGGATTATAAAGGCGAGTCCCTTGCAATCAAGATCGTCTCACTAAGATCTTTAACGGTTCCTCATGAACCGCGTCTCATGGATTAATCTAAGTGTAAAGTAATTGCCCTCGTGAGCATCATGGTATAGCAAGGTTAATAAATTTACTGTTGTTAATTATAGCTCTATCTCTCTAATTCCTATCCAACATCACTCACAGTCAACATGCTAAAGCCTTAAAGTTAAAAACCTCAACATAATACTTTCCATTACTCCTAAGTTCACATATGATATTCTAGAACAACAATAATCTTTTTATAATTTGCTGGAAACGTTTTAAAGCATGGTAACATAAATGGCATACAACATTGATAATGGTCCCATGTCTTTTCTAAAAGTCATATATTTTCATGGAAGGCTATAAAATCAAAAAGTTCCAATTTGGCATAATTTTTAAAACATGTTAATAGCATAATAAAGTATCTAGAATTCATGGAAGTTGCTAATAGTGAATAGAAACTATTCATAGTGGCCGATATTAGAACCATGAGCTTAAAACCACTTACTTGAAGGGGTCAAAAGGGAGGTGTTCGACCAACTAAGCTCTAGGGAATGGGAATGGCACCAACATCTTGAAGCTTGGGGGATATAAGATTGAAGGAGGAAGAGACTGACAAGGTAGAAGGTGAGCAAGAGAGAATGGTTCACAATTCTTAGTTAAATGGGCATGACGAAGGGTTTTTTAGTGCTTGGGGTCATTTAATTGAACTACGTCATTTTGATGTATTCTAATGTTGGGGGTATCGCCATAGTGATTTATGACCGCCAAAGTGATCAGTAGGGAAAAACACCACAACATGCACACACATGATGGCTATAGTACTCTCCAGGCGGCTGTACTTCCTCGAGCCACAGCCCGCTACCGCTATAGTGATCCCACTTGAACAAATTACCGCTATAGTGGTCTTTGACACTATCACGGAAAAAAAAATCCTATTTTTGCATCTATTGAGGTTTTCCATGCATCAGGGCCTCCTCGGCTACATGAGTGGTTGATAATTGGCATTTTTGTCACTTATCTTACTACCAAACCTTAGATTTTTGCATGATTTTTATTGTGTTATTAATGTAATTAATTAGGATTTTGATTTATTCTTCATTATGTGATTCTAATAGAATTATTAGCTTTTGAATTGATTTTGGAATAACTTGTAATTACACCTGTTGCTTTTGACTTGTCTCTTTGAGTATGGTTTTGAGTACAGGAACGTTGGATCAAGTGCAAAATATTAAGAATAAGGCTGGGCACTCTTTTGAAGAAGCTCGGAGTAAAAAGGAATAAAAGTCGTAGAAGCTCACATTCGAGTGAACGCTGAGCGCTCGCAGAGATTTCCATCAAATTTTGGGACTCAGCATTCTGTTGAGCGCTACGAGCACTGCAGCGGTGGTGCGATTGCGGACATCGTTTAGTGATCTATTTTGGGTCCACTTTGGCCCATTTTTAGAGAGCATATATAGAATTGTTATAGATTTTTACCTTAGTTTTTACTCATTTGAGGCTGCTACTAGCCACTATTATTCTCCCTCAACATCTCTCTAAGGGTTCCATTGGTAAATGTGCTCTGTCTTGAAGATTGTGGCAAGGGTTATTACTATTATTTTTAGGTTATTTTATCTTTATTATTGTAATCCTCCGAGATGGAGGAGTAGATTTCTTTACTAGTATAAGAATTTCCGGATAGATTAGGATAGCACTTGAGACCCTTTGTTTATATTGAATGCATTAGTTTTCTTAATGTTCTACAGTTTCTATTTCTTTAATTATTGTGGTGATTACTATAATCTTTATTGGAATAACTAAATTAGCGATCGTTGTTTATGGAAACCCTTTGGGCATAAATTGATAGATCTATTAGTTTATGTTTGAGGAAGAATATTAGAATTAACTTTCTACTGTTAGGCTATAACAATTAGTTCATTAAATTAATGTGATTTCTAAATAAATTGAGATCTCGTTTATTAGTTATTTGCATTGATTAAATTCTAGAGGTTGATTGATCACTAGTAGAATTGCCAGTAATTTATTACTAGTTGCCACCAATGGGTTTAATATTTGGTCAATGATAATTAATTTCCAATCCTAGGAATACCTTGCACTAGTGCTTTCTCCACTGTTGCTATTATCTCATTGCTATTAATTCTTAATTTTAATTGCTTTAAATCTTATTCTTACAAAACCCCAATTTTCCTAACTAAGTGTTGAGGCCTCCTTGAGAGACGACCTGGGTTGTGCTCTTTACTATATTTTTGGTACAACTTAGGATTTTATAAATTTTAATTTATTTGTGAGTTGTGACAGCTCGCATTAGTGGGTCCTCAGATCCTAAGGCCATACTGGACTTATTTAGGGATACATGGACCTAAGACTTCACACATTATCTCAAATGAGTAAAAATCCTATATTGTTCTACAAATATAGGCCAGGGACCTTGTCCTACCTTTAAATAACTCAAATATGGGACCTACAAGTCGGCCTCATGGTGTAGCATCCTCTCAGTGATCTCTTATTGATTTGGCCTAGATCCCCTTTGATTGGGCACATATATGGTTAAATTCTCTATAATCTAGCAACAATGCAAATTGGGAGCATATTCCCTTAATGATATGGAACCCATTCACTATTTGCTAATTCCTACGGAATCTCCTTATCAAAGGAAACATATGGAAGATCCTCTTAGAATTTATCCACTGGTCAGCTCACTATATAAAGGGGCTCTAAGCCCTCATTATGATCTAACACATAATTATTAGTTCTATCACTCCTTGTCTAAACTCTTGATGACTTAAGCATCAGAGTGTAATTGTAAAAGGAGCAAAACAACAGGATCATGGCCGAGACCAAGGGCTTGGTTGAGAATAAAAGGTTGGCCGATTAAATGCACAAAGACAACCAAGAAGCCCAACCCGAGGATGAGGACGCAAACACTGAGCATAACAATGGCTAACATGACAATATTAAGGCATCCCAGCCCAAGACCACAACATACAACGACCAACTAACCGTTATCCATTGTGGGTCATTCTATGATGAGCTCATGGCCATGATCTACCTCCAAAACTAAATATTCCCACCTCACTTTAGCTATATGATGGACGGGTGACCCCCAAACATACTTAACCATGTTCAAATCCATGATACTATCAACAAAGCAACCTATTAGATACTCTACTTAAACTTTCCTAACTATTCTTAATTGAGGACTCCTGTGGTTTTCCTTTCTGCTACCTAACTCTACCTACCACTTCAAAAGACTAGCTGGTTTGTTCTCAACTAGTTCTCATCTTCTAAGATCTACACCAAAGCTTGGACTCATTGGGGCATATCAAACAAGGCCTTATTAGGTCCTTGAGGGATTACATCATATAGTTTAGCCTGGTAGAAATGCAAATTCTAAACCTTGATCCCATGGTTAAACTCCACCAAGATCAAGCTCAACTACCGCCTAGGCCCATTGAAGGAGAACTTGGCCATCCACAAACCATGGACAATCCCAAAGCTCTACAAACAAGCTATCAAGCACATCAACACTAAAGAGCTACAAGCAATCTAGAAAAACGGAGGTATGCAAGATCCTTGCTAGCAAAAGGATCACCATCTTAAGAAAAAGGATGGCTAGTCCAAAGATCAAAGAAGGCATGATGAGCCCAAATAAACCAACTACATGTCAATAAATGCTTGGTAAAGCATCGTTAAAGGAAGATATGCAATGCAAGCTCGTCCGACTACCAAGGCCAAGTACTAGGCCTTCCTTAGGAGGTGTGGAACAAAGCAAGAAGTACGAGTTTCACTGCTCCTTTGGCCACATAATTGATTAGTGCCAAGCCTCAAAGAGCAAATAAAAAGGCTCATTAGAAGTGGCTACTTAAAATAGGTCATCCAAAATAAGAGAGGGCGAAGCAAAAATTGAAAGGAAAAGCATCACCAGTCATTTTTGAGAGCAAGGAAGACTAACCCAGGAGAAGGTCAGGATCCAAAGGGTTATTGATTGATAAGTACGCATTTTATACATATTTTTACTATATTTTTAGTATCCTAACTCTCTTTTATGCTTAATTATATGCATTTGCATCATATTTGAGTTTGGACATTAATTTGACCATTAATGAGAATTTTTTGCATAATTGCACTTTTGGCATTATTCTGCATTTTTTAGCATAAGTGGAGTTGTAGGCCTTTAAAAATTATGTTCTTTTGGTTGTATGATAGTTAAGAGGATTGTCTATGACTTTCATGGAAAGTTTGAAAGCTAGATAAGAAGTCTAGCTTGAAAAAATAAGCCTAAAGTTAGAACTGAGGCTTTGAATTTTTAGATTGGGAATGCTTCAATAATTAGGGCATATCTCTCTCATCCAAGGTAAATAAGGTGTCCATTTTCAATAAAAGAAAAATATCTACAACTTTTATAAAGACACCAAAAGCTAATTCTGTCATTTCAAGAGCCAAAACTTGAGTAGACTTGTTATAGCGAGTCACAGTCACTATAACAACCCCTGATACTATTTTTCCTAATTTTTGGTTCAGATAGCTCACTATGGCGAGCCCCCAAAGTTTACAACACTTGTTTTATGCATTTTGGCCCTAATTTTGGGTCATTGAATACCATGTCTCAGCCCCAAACAATAAAAAAAAATGACCCTTACCTTAATATCAGGTTAGATTAGGCTTAGTTTTAGGATTTTCCCATCTTCCACTCTTCCTTTTTCCCCACATTTTTCCTTCCACTCTCGCTTTCCTCTCTTCTCTTTTTCTTTTCACTTCTTCTCTTAGTTTTAGTTTCAATTTCTACTTTTGGTTTGTAAGCTTCCACTAATGGAGTAGTTTTGTATTAGCTCAATGATTCTCCAAGGGCTTAAGGGTTTGTCTTAAGACCTTGCACTTTCAAAATAATATATGGTTTACTTTCCTATTTTTCTCTCTCTTTTACATTCTTGTCACATCTTATTTGTTTATATTGATTGATTGTGATATATGAATGCATGAGTAACTATTGATTGAGTGAATACTTGGTTATTGATATGCATGAGCTTAATTGATAGTTGTTCCTAATTTTGGGACTTGGTTGGATGATTATAGAAATAGGTTCTTTAATTGGGTGACCTCTCATTATGTTTTTTATGCCATGAACTTTGTTGTGGGTTGAATGCATGATTAGGGTTGTTGATTAGGCATAAATTGATTAGTTAATTGATGATTGTCTAATTAGCCAAGGAAATAGGGATTGATTCTTGATTAAGGATTAGGCCAATGCAATTGGTGCATAGGCTAGCATGAACACATAGGTGTTAAGATGTTAACAACTTGTATGTGTGTTAGTATAATCACTGGCATTCATTGAGTGAATTGTGGTGTCAACATTGTATGATGGCATGATTTAGGCACATGTTACTCACCTGCACATGTTTGATTAAATACATGAGTTGATGACAAATTAATTCTAGGCTTTAGGAAGTCCTTGTGCTAGATTCTTTTTATTTTGTAGTTCTTGCGTGTTAGCTTTCATTTAGTTTGTGTTAAATGTTATTTCAAAAACCCTTTATCACATAGTCTATTAATTCATTGATATCATTAGGAGACGTCCTGAGTTGCGTACTATTATACTACATTTTTTGGAATTCACTTTTAAATAAAATTGTTAATTTGGTAAGTGCAAACTATGACATTCATGCTCATCGTCAACCGCATTACAAGAGGCATCGTCGACGAAGGAGAAACTAGCTCGACTAGAAAGAGATCACTCTAAGCCTTCATGTCCCTCATGGCCTAACACTTAAAACCCCGTAATATATTTTTTAGCTTCTAATTTCAAAGCCATTGATGAAAACTTGCATGATCTTGTTGTAATTTCTATTGTTGCTAGAATTTCCTTATCACGAAAGTTTTGGTTGATCAAGGGAGCTCGGTTGAAGTGTTATTCTATCCCATCTTTAAGAGGATATAGCTCTTCGAGAGCTCCATGCTCCCACATAATAGTGACATCATTGGATTCTTGAGGCAGTGTGTTTGCGTCCTTAGATATGTCTACCTGGTAATCGATTCAACAGCCCTTACCACATGATCATTGGACAACCCACCTTCAATACTCTCTGAGTTGTTTTCTCAATGCCCTATTTGGCGATAAGGTTCTCATTTCAGAAGCTAAAGTAGGCAAGGTGCATGTTGACTAGAAAGAAGCCTAGCTTTGCTACAATGAATACCTCAAGCGGAGTTAGTAAAGCCACAAAAAGCATCTTTCACATGTATCAACTCGTAGTAATTTTAGAACTTGACCCCAGGGGTGAACTCTAGGAATGACCTCAGCCTACTAATTCCTTCACCCTTGTCTAGATTGGAAATTAGCTCGAGAAAGTCACCTATGTAGGAGCAGACCTACCTACCTATCTCTCGACCAAACTTAAGTCACTTCTCCTTGCCAATGTTGAACTTTTCACTTAGACACTCGCATACATACCAACAGTTGACCCTGAGGTTATATGTCACAAGCTTGTAGTCGACCTAGAGCTTGACGATTACCCAGAAGAAGAAAACCCTTAGCATCAAGTAATAGCAAGCAACTTTAGAGGAAAACAAGAAGCCTCAGGCAGGCCTTTGTTAGAAAAATCAGATACACTTCATGGCTTGCAAATGTCATGATGGTAGAAAAAAGCTTGAGCAAATGGCGAATGTGTGTAGGCAAACATCAACAAGGCTTATCCAAAGAGTCTTACCCATTGCCAGCATTGATAAGCTCATTGACAATACCTCAAGATTCCAATATATGAGCTTCATGGATACATGTTTTGGGTATAACTTGATGAGAATGTACTATGAAGATGATCACAAGATGACCTTCCTAAATGAGTATGAAAATTTCTACTACAAGGTCATGCCATTCGGGTTTAAGAATGTAATCGCCACCTACCAGAAGCTCATGAACAAGATCTACAAAGACAAGATCAGAGAAAACCCATGGTCTAGGTCAATGACATGGTGGCCAAGATGACCTCCTGCAAGAACCATGTCCTTAGCCTAATAGAAATCTTTAGACAACTTAAAAGATACTACATGAGGCTGAATCGTGAGAAGTGTGCTTTCGTAGTTTATGACAACAAGTTCCTTAGATTCATGCTCACCCATAGGGAAATTGAGGCTAACTCAAATAAATGCCGAGCTACATTGGAGATGAAGAACCCAAGCTCGGTCAAAGAAGTACAACAACTCATAGGCTGGCTACCGTGTCTTAATTCCTCTCTAGGTTAGTTGAATGAGCCGTCCCATTCTTTAAGACATTGAGGAAATAGACTAACTTTAAATTGACTAAAGAATGTGAAGATGCATGCACCGAGCTCAAGGCTTTCCTGACAACTTTGACTAGTGCTCACCATAGCCCAAGTTGGGGAGCTCCTAGTCTTGTACTTATCCATGATTAAGCATGCCATAAGCTCGTCTTGGTCACAAAATGGGAGCAAAAGCAACAACCAGTCTACTTTGTAAGCAAAATGATTCACAAAGCTGAGGTATAAGAAGATTGTGAAGCTTTCTTATGTCATGGTCATAAGAGCCAGGAAGGTTAGGTGGTACTTCTAAAGCCACTACATTAGAACAAAGCAACCCGTCATATGGGTGCTGGCTTGTCACGACCCAAAAATTATGGCTAGCACATAAAGGATATTGTCCCTTATGGAAGCCTTCTGAATTAATTTAATATATTCATGCGTAGTAAATTATTAAATTAGTGCTAATAAGAAATCATAAAAATAAATAAATTCCTTAAAACTTCTTGAAAACTTTATTAATAAAATGCATAAAATATTTAATTCCTCAAAATTGTTCCAAAATCCATAATTGAAACAAACAATCTTAAATCATGTTCTTGAAAGAAATTACAAAAAATATCATTATGATAAAATAATATAACCTTAAAATAACCATGCATGCTAAATGATGTCCAGGACCTCATATACACTATTAAAGCACTCTATTCTACATGATCCTAATTTAAATTTCACTACAAAATGAAGCTCACCACTAGAATAGCTATAAAGCTACCCAGTCTAGTCTAAATAATAACTGGATTTGCAACTATAACTGGAAGGAGGAGGAAAAGGAGGGTTTAGTTCATCAAAACTTAATGAGAAACTCCACTCACAATCCACATGGGACAACAAAGATAATACATAAATATACATGCAGCTAATACAAAATTTTTTTTTATATTTAAATACATACAACTATTCCTGAAAATAATAATTTAACTAAATTCATAGTAATAACTAGTAGAGAAACATGAATGATTCTGGACATAAATGTCTAAGCTATATACCTAAATCTGAGCCAATAGCTAATCTAATGGATACCTAACTAGGTCCCACAAATGGACACCACATTGGGTTCCTTACTGGGGTGAGCTAGTCTCAGCGACCACTTGATACTAAGGTTAATGATCAATCCTAGCTACAAGTCGTTAACTTACTATTTTGTTTCTCACTAATTACTCAAAAAAATAATAACCTACAATTAAATTGAACAAATCTAAAAGCTCTGAATTCATATAATTTTAACAATATGATTTTAGCATAACTGAGGTTCTAAAATCATACCCAAGGGATCACCAGTTTGTAGACATAGTGATTTCAAAAGAATACAAAGTATGTATCTGGCAATTGTTATGGATCATACTTTGTTCAACACTTTCAATAAATCATAGCTGATGTTCTAAAATCTTAATAGGAAATCCATAGTCTGAAAACATGGTAATCAATATTTCTGCTATAAACATTAAACAGAAGTCTCATAATTTCATAAACTAGGAAAGAGATATTCTATAACATGCAAGGTATCAAATATGGTCCCATGAGCTTTCTAAAATAAGGTTTTCATGATAACTGTGAAAAATAATAATTTTTATGAAAATTGGCATTAATCCGTAAAAGCATATATTTGGCATAAGTTACTCTAGAATTTCATAAACAATTTATATAATGCTAGAAAAATACTAATAATGACCAAAAGTATGGTCATGAGCCTAAACTCACTCACCGTTCGTTGGGAGTGCCTAACCACTACCTACATGATACTTGGAAATTGAAATAGAACTCTCAACTGCAATGGAATTATAGAGAAGAATCATGAATAATTTGGAATTGAATAAGAAGATAAAACTATACCACAATAACTTAAGGATTCGCTAAACTCATGACCATATAAGGATAAGGGTGAGAGCACTAACCGAAAGAGATTAATCAAAGAATGTTAAGAGAAATTACGTCTTTCTCTAGGGAAAATTCTTGGGCGAAGGTTCCTAAAAGAATGTTTAGAAGTACTATAATATGCTAAATATATACTAGGAGATGAAAAATATCACTAACAAATTTTATTTTATTTTTTTGCATTCTTTTATTTTTTTATTTTTTCATTTTTTGTTTTTATTTTTTATATTAACCTTTCTTAAGTTTGTAATTTCCACTGTGGTTAGAATTTGGCTTCAAGGCTAGAAATAGCACTTGTAGATAATTGAGTTATCTTTCTAATGCCACAAAACTCACATCAATTGGACATTTACAGCTCAAGATATTTTAAAATAGTAAACAGGGTCATACTTGACACCATAAGAACAAGGCTATATTAAAAGTCTTTTATAGATATATCATAACTAATTGTGTGATATCAGCAACAATGAAATAAGGATAATAGCTAAACTAAATCTAATCATATCTTTTGCAACTACTTGGATAATTCAAATTCAAACTACCATAACATATATGTACTTGTTTCTCTTATGAAACAACAACAACAACAATAACAACAACAATAGTAATGATGATTATGATGATGATAATAATTTATATGATGAACAAATTTTGCACTCATTCTAATAGTTAATAACTTCTTAAAAATATCTAATAATTCTATAAAAATAATATCTAAAAAATTATTTTCATAATACATGTTAAATATAAATAATATCTAATATTTTCAAGTAAGTATCAAGTGTAATTCGACAATGCTTAAAGAATCATTTTCAAATCACAATGGTTATGATTTTGGTTAACTATCAATTACTTTGAAAATCTTCACTATCGATTTATCTATATTCAAATTTTCAGAAAACTGATATGTATACATGGAAACATATTTTTCTAACATATTCATTTAATTTTATATATTTATATTTTTGAAAGTATTTGACTATTTTATAATGTTTAAAAAAATTATATTATTATCAATAAAAAATACTTTAGGCTAACATCATTATTACAAAAATAGTCTATGTGAATAATATATATATATACACTACTAATCAAATTTTTATAGAATAATTACAATCTCTAATGAAAGGGAAAAACAATCTCAAATTGACACTTTACATTACACACACACACACACATATTCTCAAATCTTAATTGACATTTACACTATAAATATAAATGATAGATATCTAATTAAATCATAATCCTAGAAAGGATATAAAAATTAATTTATAAAGAGTATATGTGATAAAAAGGAAAATTTAGTATGCTATATCTTTTCTAATTCTAACAATATCTACAATATTAATACAAATATTAATATAAATGATAATTATAAACAATATTGAATCTAATAGATTTGATAAGATAACATTTTCAAAGTTTAAAAATCAACAGGATCGATTATTATAAACAATATTGAATCTATTTCGATAAGATAATATTTTCAAAATTTAAAATCAAATATCATGACACAAACTGAATATTAGAAAAGGGTTAAATATCAAATTCAAATAAAAACTAAACATTGGCATAGAAAAAGATTGATGCACAAAATTATTATAAATTTTATATTTTATTTTCTCCTTTTGGGGATTAATATTTTCTTTTATAATCTAGATTTTGCATGATTTACTATTTAACATAAATTTAAAATATAGAGATTTATATCTATTCATTCTTTTGATTTATCTATTTTCAATATGCAATCTCTTCATATTTTTTTAATGCGTTTAAATGTCTCTTAGGCTTTATCCAACTCTTTCAGAGCTTAGGCATATCATTTCTAAAGGCATCCACTTTTGGGATATTACATACTACCTCCCTTAAAATAAAATTTGGTCCCCAAATTTAACCTTATGTATCCTAGAAATCAAAGTTCATGGTACATAGTTGATGACATAGTTTATCATGAGAATAGGAACTTGGAATTAGGACAAGATTGCCAAAATGACATTGACTCTCTAATGAACCTAGACATGACTAACTCTTCTAAAGGTCTCAAATAACACTACGTTAATGCAAATGGGCGCGCTTCCTTTTACATAAATGTCATGCTATTTGTGAACACTTGCTCCAATATAGTCAGGGAAACCTAATGCTCTAATACCATTTGTAGGATCTCCTGCTTTATGGATTGGCAACTATTCCTTCCATCCAACATAGGTCTTCTCAACGTACTTTGTCCTTACTCACACACTTCTTGGAAAACTTTCAGGAGGTTACCCATCCCAAAATTTCTCCAAGTCAAGCACACTTAACCGGGAGTTATTTAGTGATGGACTATCGAAAAGAATATGCATTTTGTGAGTATAGGTAGTACCAATCAATTCATATAACCCATCCTCAACTGTATAGTCCCATACCTACACAATCTCAGGATCTCTCTCATTCTGATGTGTAATTGGTTCATTCATATACCCCTTCGCTTAGAAGCCTGACAAGAGTCACTCCTTGTCTGTGCCTTCTTGCATTGACGATCACTCCTCGCCCTCGTCAACCCTAGGCGTTACATGCCTACCAGCTTCTACTTAGTTCATTCCCGAACCACACCATCCTGAGAGGTGTTGCTGATACCACTTTGTCATGACCCAAAAATTATGACTAGCACATAAGGGATATTGTCCCTTATAGAAGCCTTATGAAATTAATTTCATGCAATCATACGTAGTAAATTATTAAATTAATGCTCATAAGAAATCATAAAAATAAATAAATTCTTTAGAACTTCTTGAAAATTTTATTAATAAAATATATAAAATATTTAATTCCTCTAAATCGTTCCAAAATCCATAATGAAATAGAAAATCTTAAATCATGTTCCTGAAAGAAATTATATAAAATATCATTATGATAAAATAATATAACCTTAAATTAACCATGGATGCTAAATGATGTCACACCATCATGTATGTACATATAGGTAGCACAAGCATTAACTCGTTCCATGACTCACACCAAACAAACCACTAAGACGTAATATGCCCATTAGCAAGGATTGGGCCGGTTACACTCATTACATGAAACATAAACGGTATATATACAATCACTAGGATCATCCTCCTGATGGCGCTTGCCTGGGGAGGAAGGTAAGGGGTAGCGAGACGCCTACGGGATGAACATGAGCTCCCTAACATGGACGGGTGGCTCTCTCCTGCATCCTGGGACTCCCTTATAGCTGCGTCACTGGCCTCTCCATCTCGGCCACCACCCACACCTCGGGAACGGTGGAGGCGGAGCCGCCTGAAAATGCTGAGAAGGAGACTCCTCCGACGAATCCGAATTGAGCACGATTGGTCAAGGTGTGTACTGGGAAATCACGGATGGCGGATGCGCAGTGTGACCACGAGAAGGCTACTCAGGACGCGGATGGGCGTGCTCGAAAACAAAATCATTGGTGAAAGGGGTAGCGGTGGAGAACCAAAAGCTAGTAACTGGGTGTGTGAAAGGACGGTCTAAGAAACGAACATGCAAATAGCACATCGACCCACAAAATGATAAGACTGGTTGGTATGATCGAAATGCATCTCCCAAGTGGGAGCTTCAAGATAAATCACGAATGTGGCCATCACCCTCTAAAGACGAAATGGAAGGAAGAGAGAGATAAGAAATCTAAACAATCACGGGATGACTCTGCCTCCAGTCATGTATCATCATTTTGGTCTTCAGGAACCTGGGTTTCATTATGAAAATAATGGACATAATAAGATTCATTTATTAAGTTAAAAACCATTAGCCGAGGTCCATATCTTTTAGCATGATTCTTAATGCTATGAGTGCATCATATCTCATCATAAATACATGTGAATGCCATGTGAACACATATCACAATAATCATAATAAATCAATATGGAATAAAGAACACAGGCTATCATAACTTGATCTTTCTTATTAAATAATCTTAGGTGACTTAACTTTCTTGTTCTCTGCTAAGGGCCACCCTACTACTCTCTTCTCTCGAGAGTTCTAGGTTATAAGCTCATACCTAACTAGTCGTCACTACCTATACTTATCGTCTCGATAAGCTAATTCCTGATTCCAGAGTGCGGGGTAGGGGGCATGGGATCACCTTTCATAACCATTAATTCCTGGAATCTAAAGAGTCCCTTATTGGATCACCACTCATAACCATTAATTCCTAGAATCTAGAGGATCATTTCCATATGTCTTGTGTCACCTGTTAATCTTAGCATATTATCAAGAGATGCAATATATGAACATATAATCATAGCCATCATCCTAACTTATGAATTAACATTTTATGTACAAAATAAAGAATTAAGGAAAGTCAAATAATACTAATAATAATAATAAAGAAAAAGGATGATAAAATTTTAGGAAAATTTAATTTTGGCTTGATAGTGTTCATTATCCTGGGTATTCCCTGGTGCAATGAGAACCAAAGCTACATCGTTCTTTATAAAATATTTTATTGATTTATTTCCTTTGGAAAGAAATTAAGAACATCACACTATCGACCAAGATTATTAAGTACCGATCAAAAGAAATTTGCATCAGCATTGCAGGATACCTATAAATCTATAATAATATTATAATATCTGCTGCATCATATTGTCATCATATATAACACCTAGTGCAAAACAGAAAATATATAGATAGGCTAAAATAAAATAATAAAACAATTAACACCCAGTGCCTCTCACACACACACACACACATGAAAATTAAGAAACTTAGGACTTTCTCTGTCTCACCATTACACAGACAGCACACTCAACTCACTTCTCACTTTTAACTCATCGAGAAGGGAAAGAAGGCACAGGGAAAGAAAAAAGAGAGTGGAGATGGGAGAGAGAAGGGGTGAGCCTGCGAGGGGGGGTCCCCGTGGCGGTGGGCCGCGATCGGGGGCCGCGGCTCTCAGCGCATGAGACCGGCGGCACGATGGCAGCTGTGCTGAGAGAGAGAGAGAGAGAGAGAGAGGGGGGGACCAAGGCGGGGGACGCCGATCTGCCGCGGGAGGGCGTGGCACGGCTGGGCGAAGGAGATCGGAGAGGTAAGATTGGAAAAAAAATAAAAGGGGGTGCACGATCGGGCTTCCGATCGGCGACGGGGTCACGGTGCTGGGGGAGGAGACGCAGTGAGGCTGTGTTTTTCGCAGCTTGCATGCAGCGGCATATGCAGAGGAAGGGTGCGCATGGCGGAGAGCCGTACCGGCTTACCGGCGTGCGGCAGAGATGGCAGCGCAGGGGGCGCAGCCACCATGGTCGAGGGCCTAGATTGGCCAAAGGAAGGCTGCGACCTCCCTTCTCCTCTTCAGTCTTCAGGTTCGGTTTTTCCCTTACATTTTGATTTGAAAAAAAAATTGGACTTAATCTTGTATATTGTGTCTGATGCATAGTGGTTGTGTTTTGCTGCTATGAGTAGGTGTTAAAGCCATGGAATGGGGCTAGAATGGGTGGTGCTAGTGGTGCTGATGGTGGTTAAGGGTGGCGGCAGTACAGGAAATACAGGGAGAGTGATATTACCCCCTCTCCCTTTTTCATTTTTCAGTTTGGTATTTATGTGACGTTGGTTTTTCTTTTGCTGTGTTTCTCTGATTTGATCTATATTTTGCATGGTTGGTTGGAGTGTGGTATTTGTTCATGATTTAGTTCTTATGGCTGTATTTTGTTTTGGGACATGTAAACGGACTGCGATTGATATTGAGGACAGTATTGATTGGGTTATGTTAGCTAAGGTTATGTATGATATTAAGACATGGTGTATTGTGTGTGCGTGTGTATGTTAGCTTGCTAGGAGCTTGTAAATCTGTGAATTATGATCTAAGAGCCAAATGAAAAAAAAAATATCAAGACCAGGTGATAAGAAGGATGAAAACAAAATACCATTGAGGCTATCCAACTTTAAAATCTCTACAATGGTAATTGAGCTTTTGCAAGAGAATAGGAGGTTTTGAGATTGTGCTAAAGGATCACCCCATTCTCCTTTTATTTATGCTGCATGGGGAGGTAGAAGGCAAGGAGCCCATCTCTTGCCTGCCATTGCAAGGAATGGAAATGGTCTGCAATGTCTAGTCTTCTTTTATTTTTCTTTGATATGGAGAAGATGTTACAAAGTTGCTTTTAGGACAAGTGCAACACCATTATTCATTTGGTCACTTTAGTGTTCGGATACGTGGCTTCATTATGATGTTTTCGATGATGCTATAGTGAATGGTGCAGCCAAAAGAAATGTAAATTTATTCTTTTGCCATACTTTACAATGTGCATTGTCAGTGCAAACACTTCCTTTAAATAAAAGACAATAAAACTAAGGAAAGGAACTCAATGCAGGGTTTATGATGACGGAAAGCTTGAAAAAAATATGCTAAAAAAAAGTTTATATTCAGAGTCATCAAACTAAGTAAAGAAAGTGGTTATGTTATGTAATAAGGTATTGAAAATAAGGTTAGTGTCTACATAACTTGATTGGAATTGGAGTTTAAATCCAATGCGTAAATATTTTCACTGTATATATATTTACAATGGCGATCTATTTTCAATAATTTGGTATATTCTAAAAATTGAAATTTGTATGTAATAGTTATAGAAATCAAATTTACTTTTCAATAATTATATAATTTTAAAAAATGTTGTACTCATGTATACTTTATCAAAATTAGTAATGTCATATATAAAAGCACCAAAGTAGTTTAAATCAACCCAAAAATTCAGTTAAACACTATTTTTCACACCCCACTCACTCAAATAAATTTTTATGTTAATGATAAGTCTTGAGATTGGGCTTTGGGAGAGAATATTTAAATTTTCATAAGGTAATAATCTTGAACTTTAAAATAATTAAAGACAACAATTAACATAATCATGCATTTTAATAAATTTCGAAGGCTAAAATTAATTAGGAAAAATTAATTATTCAGGAATTAATTAGTTAAGGTAATCAACTCTTAATTTACCTAGCTAATCTTAATTAATCACATAATTAAGACCAAATAAAAATCGGGGTATTACATTTTGCACTAAATATTTTTGAATAGTTCAAGGTTAAGCTAAGGTACCAATGAGTGATCCTTTAACGTTAAAACCAAATACGAATCGAGTGTATTTCGTTATACATTAGGGGGTTACAACTTCATTCAACCTCAACTTATCTGTTCAAAAAGTTGGCCACTATCTACTCCAGAACCTTGTTGAAGTAAGCATAAATGCTGGAAGAACTTACTATGGTGGCGACAATGAAGAGGGGTGTGACGTAAAAGTGGTATGGTGAACGTTAAAAGATAAGCACATAGGCTAAGATACTGAACATGAAAAAAAGCCAAGGCTCACACTGAACCTAAACATAACTTGATCATTCCTAAAGGCCTCAAATAACACTTCTTTAATGTAAATGGGTGCGCTTCCATTTGCATAAATACTATGCTACTTGTGGGCACTTGTTCTTATGACATACAGGAAAACCTATGGCTCTTATTTCACTTTGTGAAGACCCAAATTGGGTCGTGATTGGCACATGAAGAATCTCACCCTCATGAAAGCCTCGAGGCCACTAACTCATGTTAAATGCGTGATTAAATATAATTTCCATTTTCAAACATAATCAAACTCATATTTACAAAACATAATCAACATATATAATTTCATTTCATAAACCAAGTCTAAAACCCATATCCAGAAACAAGATAGATACTCTAAGTTGCTCTATTACAAAATCATGAAAACCAAAAAAACCATAAATACACATCCAACTAAATCATAGTATCCAAAATAATGTATATGCATTGTCCAGGACCCTACCCGCATTGTCACTAGAGTACACTACAAAACATGACCAAAAATGCTTCACTGCGAAGTTGAAGCACTACAGCCCTGACGAGAAGGCTGAGAGGATCTAAAGCGAGCAATTGTATCTATAAAGAAAAGGAAAACGAGTGAGTTTCATCTAAAACTCCTGAGCAAATTCTCACCTTAACCCTTAATAGGATACCAATAGAGATACATAAATAATAATAATAATAATAATACAACAGTAAAATAGTTTCATATTTAAATACATAATAATTCAAATACCAAAATTTATGTAAACCATGTAAAATAGTAAACTAGTAGGGAAACAAATAATACATACATACATATATATATATATATATATATATATATATATATATATATATATATATAGCATAATAATAATAATATACATAAATATACTCTAATTTAAAGGTCAACTAACGAGGTCTCAATGGACATCTAACTTAGTTTCGTTCTCTAAACACTCTGATAGGAGCGATTGGCCTCTAATGAACAACTTGATACCAAGGCTAATGATTTTATACCCGTTAACTCATTGTCCTTTCTCTATAGCTATCCTATGAACTAAAAATCATGAAAATCAAGAAAGTTTCTCTAAATTTCATACCTGGGGCCTTATATGCAAAAATCTCATGAATATATATTTCCAACAATATTGAGGTTAGGATAGCAAATTACTAAGCCTAGCCTTGAAGTAAGCATAGCAAACTATTAGAGTCCATGCATTTTTTACAAATTCTGCATAATCTGCCCTGAGCTTGGAGGAAGGCACAGTAAACTAATAGTATCCGCATATTTTATTCAAATTCTAAAGAATCTATTCTTAGCTTGGGGAAGGCTTCTCAACCCTAAGTGGCCTTTGTACGTGTACCTTGACCTGGAATTCAACATGAGGCTACAGAGCGGCAACGTTCAACTAGTACTTGATCTCAACCAAGCCCCTGAAGCCTGGCCTTGAAATTGGCCAGCCTTATTCTTCGCAAGATAAGTGGCCAGTTCACTATCAGAGAGCTAAGGGGCCATCTCAGTTGCAATGGGAAGAACACAATACCAGTATTGTTGGAACAAAAATAATGCAAAGTCATCAACAAAGCTAAGTAAACTATAAACTACCTATATGCTTAAGGTTTTTTTCTTTATTTGACTCACACCTTAAGTTAACATAGAACAGGGGATAGTTTAGATCCATCATTTTCTCTAGGTAATTTGTCATTGTCTGATCCTCGAAGGAGAGATAGCAACCACCCCTAGTATCCGGAGAGGATTATGCTGTAAGTACAAGGAAACGGCTCCCAACCATATTCATCCAAGAAAAAGAAAAAAGTATGTGTCAATCCTTTAAATACTTCTATCTAAAATAACCTAAAGTGGGGCCTAAAATAATTTCGTCATCACACAAGTATTATAAGCTCTGCGCTAACCAAAACGGTGAGCTCGAGGTCATATCTTGGTGCTTCTGAAGCACTACAACACTAAATGAACTCTACAACGCTCACTCGAGAGTGAACTTCTGGGATTTTGCTCCTTTTTAACTTGGAGGCTTCTTCCCAAAAGTTCCCAGCCTTGTTCTTGACAATTTGCACTTAATCCAAAGCTCATATGCATAAAATCATACTCAAAGAGACAAGTTAAACCTAATAAACTGTAATTACAATTTATTCCCAAAATCAATGCAATAGTTAGAGAAGTGGTCAAGATGGTGGTCGAAGTATGGTGGTGGGGGAAGAAAAAATAATAATTTTAAGTGATAGTGCATAGATGATCTTCAAAGGAGAAATTTTATGTTGTTATAAGTGTGTCATACTCCCTACTCTGCAAGGAACATGACAGCTTAGCCCACTTTTCTACCTTGGTTACATGCCAAAAAGACAAAATTAAGTGCACTTTTTATTTTAATGTATTGATGTCAAATAATTATTCATATCAAGTTAATTAAATTAAATCTCAAAAAACAAAATTAATGATAAAAATTTACATATGACATGATTGTATATAAATTTCAAATGGGAGAATTCATTCTCAATTAAGACAAATATGAGGTAGAAAATACTGAAAAATTATAGAATTATATTTTAACTAATTTGATCATATAAAAAAGCATACCTAAAAGTCCTATATAATTTCTGATTTATTACATGAAAAATAAAAAAAAATTATTTTGACATCTAAAAGGTATGGATATCTATTTTTTTACCATTGAATATGACGGTGATCCTCATTCACCCTTTTTCCATTCATCATATCTAATAGTAAAAAAATAGATGTCTCACATGACACCAAGTTTTTGGATTTCAAGGTAACACCACTCAAAATTGCGGGCCGCTAGTATTGAATAAAGAGTAATGTTATTTGTCCACTGTGTTGACACACTTAACTACCATTGGATGAGATGTACCAAACTAGGGTATTCATCAAATGATAGATAAATGTATTGACAAATCTGAAATAATGAGTTCAAATAACATTCCTACTGAATAAAACATATATTGAGAATGAGAAACTCCAAGAACGCATGCTACTAGTAGAATTTACATAATCACATACACGAAAACACCTTCCATAACAAAAATACTTAGAATCATACAAAATTTAGGGGTCGAGTGTCAGTATACAGTGTCTCCTTCAGGTAGATCCCAATTATCATCATCCTCATCCTTCTTGGTTGATGGGACATCCTTTTTGTTCTGTGCTACGGATTTTGACTGGGTGCGCCTGAAAATGATATATAGCACAAAAGTATCAAAAAATCTTGTTAATGGAAAGAAAAACATGTTACCTCTACCATCCCTTAACACAAGCACCAATCTTTCTAGTCATCCAGTGTAAATACCAAGTAACAGAAGAAATTAACATCACAGATCCAATCATCACCAAAAACATTGGAGAATAAAAAGCTGTCACCTAATTAAATGCCTATCTCTCGAGTACCAAAAAAAAACAAAAAAATGCTCATCTCTCTAGTTGATGATAGATTGCACAATTCACACTTAAGAAAAAATATATATAATTACTACATTTCACAGAGAGAAGTGGACATACACTTGAAGACCATGGTTTCTCAAAGACATGGATATGGAAGAAAATTTTGATGCTATTAACCCATATATTCTACATTAACTAGCGGGTTGTGTTTTTTATACTTATTGTGTATAAGTGTTAACCATATCTCATTCTTCATTGAATAGGGTGTAAACCCATTTGAATGAGACCACACACCCATCTAATAGTGAATAGGGTATGAGTCAGTGATGTTACACAATAAGGACAAATAATATTTTTATTGACCAATTATTGTGAATTGCAGCCATCCATATTAGCTAAACTCTAAAACTAATATTCAATTTGTGCTCTTGCCTGTATACTCCAATACCCGAAGCTTTTGCCCAATGCCAACTCTTGTTCCAAAAAGCTAAACAATGACACAAGAAAGCTCATATAAAACATCCACCCTCAATCTAAGGAAATGATCACCGATGCAACAAATTACATCTTTGTATCAATTTTTTCAAGACTACAAAATATTATATCACGAGTTAAATCTATTTGAACCCGGAAAAAAAAAAAATCTATTTGAACAGTGTAAAATCCTAATCCTTGATCAAGCTCTGCGCTTTTTTTTTTTGGCCTTTGGTAGGTGATCAATCTTTGCTCTAGGTAATGAACTCGCGTCAAATAATTTATCAATTTATTTATTAAAAATATATATTTTGATGCAATTAAATCCTAAAAATAAACCCCTTAACTAATGAGTAAGGCTGCACCTGGCAACTGCCCATCAGATTCTCCTAATAAAAAACCAAAACAAAGAAACCCATTTTTTTCCCCGTCTATTTCCAACATCTTGCATTTGAACATCAATTAACGACAATAATACCAATCACGGGTCACAATCAACTCATACATCCAAAACAGAAAAGTATAACCAAAGGAAAAGGAAAGAAATTTAAGCGAAACAAAGGAGAATAAGAAGAAGAAGAAGAAGAAGAAGAAAATAAGGGGGAAAGGACCTTCTGCGGTTGCGCTTGGCAGTCTCACGTGACTTGCGCTTCCTCTTATCCTGGCTGTCCTCATGGTACCTCCTCCTCTTGCAATCCTGAATGACGCCAGCCTTCATCACCTCTCTGCGGAACCTGTTGAGCAGCCTCTCCTCTGGCTCGTTGTCATCCACCACCACCTGCACGTTGTACGCTGACTTGAAGAATAGCGTGTTCGCGAAGGCCAGAGAAGGGCACACCACAGAGGACAGGTCACCCCTAGTAGAGAATCAGAAGAGGAACAACCACTGGCAGAGTAGCAAGAAGAAGATGAGGAGGAGTGGTCGTGGTCTTGGGGAACCAGTGGCAGTGGCGCCACGTGGCGTGAGGATTTATTGTTGGTGTGGGAAGGGAAGGGAGTGGGTGGAGGAGGGAGGTTGAGGTTGGGTGGGGGTGGCGGTGGCGGTGATTTGGTGGGTAGGAAGAAAGCGTGGAAGTTGCAAAAGGTCGTGGATGAGGCAGCCATGCGTTTGATGAGAAGGTGTTTAGTGGGAAGGAAGGATGGCTAATTGGCTTAACTATCAGAATGAAGTTCGTTGAAGGTCAGCACAGAAGGATACAAAAAGGAAGTTAGTAGAAGGAAGGAATAAAAGAGTATTTGTGTGTGTCAAAACTTGGGGCTGTTACCCACAGATTTTTTTTTCTGAACAAATAGTGCTGTCGTTAGCCCATTTCCTATCTTATGAGTTATGACATCCTAAATTTTTTGTTTTTTTTGGTCGAGTTATGACATTCTTATGATTCATTGCAACTTGTATAGATGACGCCCAGTTATATTGGCTGATTTAAATCCCACAGTTTTTGCCTAGTTTTTGACAAAAAAAAAGCCACTAGTCTCGACCGAAAACACAAAACCTCTGATTACCAGTAGATACTCATGCTACCGATCAACACGAACGAAAAACAAAATAGACCATTAGATGCTATCTGGATCGAGACTTATGCACCCCATCACTCATAAAAAAAGAAAAAGATCGAATTGGCTATTTGCCCATGGTCTGGTGGTTTGTCTATATGAAATTGGATATTTCTAAAGATCGAATTTTCTCGTTGTTTGATTTTAGGTGTTTAATAATACCGAGTTTCCCATTTTATATTTTTATTCTTGACGAATGATATTATAAGGATTCAAAATGATGTTAAATCCCTAACTACTGAACATTAATTGTGTGCAAAATTATAGAATTTATTCATAGGCTATAGGCCAACTTATCATTTTCTTTTTTTGTGCATAATTCATAAAATTGATTTTGGGACATACGTAGAAATCACTCTTGTAAATTTGGAGATGTGTAGATTCGAAAGATCATTCCAGCTTGATGGAGAAATTGTGAGAAATTACAAAGTCAAGCTTGTTTTTTTGCACAAAACCAAGAAAAATCAAAATGCAATTTTTAATTGTAAGTATAAAATTATTCACGTGTCTCTTCAATAGCCTAAACTTTCAAGAGAAATGGGTCATGTCATGATGTTAGTGTTGGAATAATTTTGTGGACTAACATAAATCAATATTGAATTTAATTTTGGACCCAAATTAATTGAATGTCAAATAATTAGGGTTTATTGTTTAAGTCCAATGATTTGTGATCACTATTATTATTGGGCTAATCATTGTTAAGCACTATTTATTGTAGGTATGTTTATGGGTCCTTATATATGGGCTTTGCTGATGGATGGATTGGCTTATCACTTTACTGAGAAAGGAGAGCTCTCCTCCTAGCTATATATATAAAGTACTTAGTTGCCCCATTGATACTAGGACATATAATACCTAATATGGAATAGGAGGAGTAAATCTCCTAATATCCTTTATTGGAATTCTCTTTGATTTCTTGTGATTTTATCTGTCATGTAAGAAGATGGTTAAGGAATAAGAATTAATCATCATCCTTAATCCTTCTAGGTAATTCTAATCCAATCTTTTATTGTTATTGCACATGTCATATTTACGATTAAATTGGTCCTTGGGATGTAGGAATTTCATATGTTATTTATATTATATAATATGCAAAATTCCTTCGGTTGGTATTAGAGATATGTGAAGAAAAAAGCGTAATAAACCCTATGTCACTCCAATTTGGGATTTCATGTGTTAACTGATTAATTTCGAAATCAGTTAAGGGGCTTTTATATATCTTTTGATGACAAATCTAAAAGGTAATAGATTGTGTAATCTTGTTGTTAAATGATGGAGAAATTATGGGCAGTAGTGAATCTTCATCATGGTCACGCAACGTAGTGCGTCACTGCAGCATGTGAAAATGAAATGTTCTAGTAGTTCTTAAAGTTAAATGTTCTTCATTTACACGGAGTTGTGACCAAAGGTATCACTGGATGTTTTTCTCCTTGATCTCTTTTACATTTCACATCTTTTGATTTGTTTTATAACTTGTCCCAAATCCCTCGATTTTGAAATTGTGAATGTCCAAATCTATGGACCACAATTCATAAGCAAATTCAGTAATCCTAAAGATGATGGGACAATCACCACAAGAAAAATAGATATTTTCAACAGTTCTTATAATTAAAATGTCGATAAAAGTGAAAAAGTAATTTTAATATAAAATGACCATTGAAAATACTTATAAACTTTTATCAATAGTTAATATATGTTGAAAATATCCAAAAGATATATTTTTGACATGTACTAATTGTTAATAAAAATTTATAAGTATTTTCAACAGTCACTTTGTGTTAAAAGTATTTTTTTTAACAATACTTTTATTAACATTTTAATTATTAATAACCGTTGAAAATGCTCATTTTTCTTATAAATTGTCTTGTGTATTATATTACATACTGCAGGGTTAGTTATAAGATTTGTTATCCTTTTGATAGCATAGTGGGGATCGTTTTTTGGTGATATGGAGTGCAATTTCATGGTCTGATGATTGTTAAACCTTCCTTCGTTTTTTTTTTAACTTTTGGATGCCACAATTATTTATGGTGGTGACAAAGCTCCTCGGCAGACATTTTATACTTATATGGAGAATCAATTGCTTCTTAGCTTTTGCTGCTCATGAATTGTAATACTTTACTTTCGGATGCTGAAGGATTTGCCTTTCCTTTCGAATTCCACTAATTAAGGCAGGGCATACAATGTCTATATATATATATATATATAAAAGCTTTTTCTTCATAATTGAGTTATTTATACTGTTAAGTTATTTTTTTGTTTAAGTTCTATTTCTTATCTTTCTGAAATGTGTTGTTTGTTAATCTAATTCAAAGTCCACTGTAGAGGTGAGAACGTTTATACATTGATCAGCCTAGATAGTAGTCCCATAGTAAGTCCTGTGAGGTAGTGAAACAGTTGGCTAGCTAGGGTGGTCTCGTAGCAAAAAACTCTAACAAGATTAATGACAGCTCTTCTTAGAACTTTAGTAATCTGAACTTAGGAAGGAATAATGAAAGAGTAGTAAGAACAAATAATGAAGAAGCTTCAACATACAATAACAATAATAGATCCTCGTTAGAATTAAAAATTGTAAAAATAGAAGAAGATTGCATAATTAGTCTATACCAATAATTAGAAAAAATGAAGTTCATAAAAGTCAATATTTTTTGCAACAAAGAGATTAATAGTGAAGAAGAAGAAGTAATAGATAATGAAATTTATCAATTAGATAAAAATTAATCAGAAGAATTAGAAATAGAGGAAGAAGAAAATTATTGTTTAGGACCAGGTTTATGTAATTGCGAAAATTATATAGGAAAAACATTGAATGTCTTTACAAAGACCAAACATCAATTTTAATATCAATAATAGATAAATTAGAAGACTCGCTATTAAGAAATGAATTCTTACAACAATTAAATGAATTAATTACAAAAGAAGAGCAACATAAAAAAGAAATAAGACCAGTAGAAGTAAAAGAAGTTTATAATAGGTTTAAAGTTCCCAAAAACTAATTACAGCAAAAGATTTACAAAATAAAATTAAAACATTGAAACGAGAAATTTTGGAATATAATTAAAGCAACAAAATATTACATTAGAATTCAGACTATTAAAACTAGAAGAAGAACAAATTATAAAAGTAGAGAACCCAAAATCAATAACTATAAGAGAATCTGAAGAAGATGAAAGTTCTATACCTTTTATTAATATATTAAGCTTAATGATTACTCATAAATGGTGGACAAAAATCACACTTATTGTAAAAGAAAAAAGATTTGAGTTAACAGCCTTAGTTGATTTAGGCACAGAGATTAATGCTAGACAAGAAGGAGTAATACCAACTAAATATTATGGAAAGACAACTAAAAAAGTTTTAGAAGCAAATGAATCGGAATAAAAAAATAAATTATAAACTTTCAAATGTAAAAGTTTGCAAGAATAGGATCTGTTTACAACCTCCTTTGTATTAGTAAAAAACATTAATACTATAATATTATAAACCCCCTTTATAGTCTTTTTGTATCCTTTTTGAACAAGACAAAGGAGTAAAAACATGGGGTACCCTCTTTGAATTTTTAGAACCACCTAGAAAGAAATAATTAAATTTATTACCAACAGCTTCAATATCAGGAAAAAATAAATAAAAGGAACATTAATAAATAAAAAACAAAAACAAATTAATTTATTAAATAGAGAAATCAGTTAGAAAAGAATAGAAGAACAAATACAAACTCCCAAAATACAAAAGTTAATAAAAGAATTAGAAAATAAAATAGTAAAAGAAATTTGTGATAATAATCCAATGACATTCCATCATAGAAAAATACATGAAATATCTTTACCATATGAAGAGGGATTTAAAGAAAAAGATATATCAACCAAAGCAAAACCAATACAAATGAACGAAGAATATATAAAATATTATAGAGAAGATACAAGAGTATTTAGAAAAGGGATTAATAAGGCCGTCCAAATCTCCTTGGAGTTGTTCAGGCTTTTATGTTATGAAAGCGTTCAAGTTAGAAAGAGGAGACCCTAGATTAGTAATTAATTATAAGCCATTGAATTAAGTTTTAAAATGGATTAGATATCCTTTACCTAATAAAAGTGATCTAATTAAAAGATTAAATAATGTCAATATATTTTCAAAATTTGATATGAAATCAGGATACTATCAAATATCCTAAAAGAAGAGGATAGATATAAATTGCATTTGTAGTCCCTTTTAGACATTATGAATAGAATGTAATGTCTCAAGGACTTAAGAAGACTCCAAGTAAATTTCAAAAATTATGAATAACATCTTCTACCTATACATGGAATTTTCTATTGTGTATTTAGATGATGTTTTGATATTCTCTATAGGAATTAATCACACATACAACATTTAGAAAATTTTATTGAAATTATAAAAGAAAATGGATTAGTTGTATCAGCTAGAAAATGAAAATATTCTAAATTAAAGTAAGGTTTTTAGGATATAAGATTTATCAAGGAACAATTACCCTAATCAAAAGATCAATATAATTTACAGTAAAATTTCCAAACAAAATAAAAAAATAGTTACAAAGATTTTTTGGATATTTTAATTATGTAGCAGATTTTATTCCTAATATAAGAACTATTTGTGTCCCTTTATATAAGCGTCTTAGGAAAAATCCTCCACCGTGGGATGAAGAGATAAGTCAAATAGTTATAAAAGTCAAAAGTATTTACAAGAGTCTTTCATGTTTAGGAATACTAGACCTCTCTGCATCATTAATAGTTGAAGCTGACGCCTCTAACCTTGGTTATGGTGGTGGTGTTCTTAAACAAGTCATTTCAGGATCAATAAGTGATTCCCAATAAAAGAACAAGTCATCAAATATCATTTAGGTATTGGCATCCAGCTCAACAAAAGTATTCAACAATTAAGAAAGAAATTTTATCTATAGTACTATGTATCACCAAGTTTCAAGATAATTTATTTAATAATGATTTTTAGTTCTACAAATTATAAGGCAGCTCCCAATATCTTACAAAAGGATGTTAAAAATCTTGTTTTAAAGCATAGTTTTGTAAGATGGCAAGCACTTTTATCATGTTTTGATTTTGAGATTATACACATAAAAGGAGATAAGAATGCTCTACCACTTTTTTACAAGAGAATTTTTGTAAGTTATAGTTTCTAAAGTCCTTAATTCATAAACTATCATTATATCATAATAAAAGGATCTTGAAATTCATAATTCTCACACATAATAATTTATGGAGTCCAAGAACATATCTTGATCCATCATGAAGATGAAGAAAAAGCAAATAGAGAAGATTGAAAATTGTCCAAAAACTAGATTTCTATTCCTTGACCTTCTCCTTATTCTCTTCTTTCATTAGTAATGGTGAAAAAAATAAAGAGAGACTTCATGGGTAGGAATAGGACAAGTTAATGGAATAAAAACCTGCAGAAAACCAACTTCCATCAAGTTGGTAACCACCTTAATAACTCCCCTTTAGTAATTTTATTATTTATTTATTAAACCAATAAAATAAGACACATGTTTAATGCCACATGAGACATATTTTCTTACATTCTCCCATTTGGCTCATGTGTCATTATTTCACCTTATGGTTTAATAAATAAAATTATCATAATGCGCATTAAGTAATTACACTTGCTACATCATTCATCATAATCAAGAATAAAACTAAAATGAGTCATGGCGGTTGTATGTCATTTAATCGATATAGTCCCTTCCATGTACTATAAGGTTAGTCTCATCCTTAATATGATCTATAAGTGGGAAGCACATAATATAATTAGTCCAACAATAATGTCTTCACAAAAGACAAAACCTGTTATCATTATTCCAATTCTATCATGTATACAAACTCAGAAAGGTAACACAGAAACATCTATTCATGAGCTTAGAGTGTCAAACTACATAAAACACAAACAATATCATAATATTTACAATAATGCCTATTTAGCAACAATGCCAATTCTTTCAACATGTGCATTGAATGTTTTGGGCGTAACGCCCCAATTTTTCTGTAATTTTTACTGTCATTAGAAATTACCAAATTACCGTAGGTAAATATTATATAAAATTTGAGACCAAACAATTCTCAATAAAGGAATATAACGTTAGAAGAGAAGTTAGGAGCAATTCGTACAAACATTGCAAACCCCAATTCTGTATGTGTAAAATGACCAAAATGCCCCTGAGGTTATTTTACTCGGAAAATGAGGATCGTGGGCCCCACCCATCCTCAAGGGGATGTTTTGAGGATAATAAAGGATTGTTTGTGTTATGTGTGTTAATAGAGGAAGAATCTCAATTTTGAGTTCGACGCGTGAAATGACCAAAACGCCCTTACGCTTTTAACTCCGATTTGCATGCCGACTGAGTCCGAACCTCACTAAAATATTTTAAAAGGTGTTTTTAAGTTATGAATGACCCTTGGTTAAGTCCGATGGTCCCGGCAGTTTTGGGTTAAATCCGTTTTGCCCCTGTCGTTGTAAGTTTTGCAAATTTTGAGATTTTCGATTTGTCTAACGAAACCTAAACAATATTAGGCTCAAATTAAAGCTTATTAAATTCTAATTACTAATCTAGAGTCAAAATTATTTATTTAGATTGATTAGAACCTAAAATTGCTTAAAACACCCAAATTGCTTAGTAATTCACTTAAGCCCTTAACCGTAAATTCTCTAAATTGCATGAATACCTTGCCTACACCTAAATAATACATGGAACACACAAAATCCTCTTCCACAAGGCTGTAATGGCTGAAATTATTGAGTAATAAGTCAGAAAATTATTACACAAAAATCCAAAGAATGAAAACAAAGAATCATGAAAACATGGAAACATGATTCCATGTTTTAAGCCACCAAACAAAATGATTTTTCTTCCTTATTTTTTTTCTCTAATTTTTGGTCAGATTTCCTTCCTTCCTTTGTCCATTTATGAGCTGCAAAATCTCTATAAATAGGCATGCTTGAAGATAGTTTAGATGCTTAGTTCATAACTTACACAAATTCTAGTCTTAGGAGCACCAAAAGCTTTCTTTCTTTCTTTCTCTTGGCCAAATTCTCCCTTCAGCTTTTCAAGGATATTTTGCTTCATTTCACTCAAGGAAACCAAGTTCTCTTCCTTTCTTTCAAATCAAATTAGGTAGGGAGGTGTTTCTAAGTTCATTTTATGCTAAGACAAGTTATGTTTCTAGCTCAAAAATGATGTTTTCATGAGCTTTCTTTTAAGTTTTCATTTTCAGTTTCTTCTTCCTTTCTTTTTAAAGTATTTCGGCCATATGGCCTAGCTTATGATGAGACCATGGTTTGATGATGAGATTCTTGAGTGTTGGTTGCAAAGCTTTCACAAGTTAGATCTCTAAAACTTGAAGGTTTCACTAGTTTCCAAAGCTTCTAAAATTTCAGTTTTTCTTTCCTTATTTTCCTTTCATGGTTTCGGCCAAATGGCCTAGGAAGGAATGAAATGATGGCTTGATGATGAGGACCTTGAATATGGGTTGTAAATCCATCACAAGTTAGGCCTCTAAAGCTTGAACATTCCATTTAATGCAAAACTTTAAAGAATAATGTTTTTATCTTGAGGTTTGAATATGAAATATGTATTTTTTTACTTTGTCTTGCTAAGATACATATATTGGGTTGAAATCATAATTTTCTTAAAGTCTTGAAGGAGCTCTAGTAAAGAGATCAAGTGAACTTGCATCCATGTTTAAGTTTATGTCTTGCACAGCCATATTTATTTTATGTCATAACTAAATTCTCAAGAATAAATAAATGAACTTGCATATCTCATGTTTAAATTTCAAGCTTGCATTTCATGTTTAAATTTCAAGTTGTCACTTAATCTCTAAAGATAATAAAGAAGTTGCATCTCATGTTTATTTTATGCTCTCACTTTATTTTATAATGGCTAAAAGAATCAATGCATGACATGTTTATTTTATAATGGCTAAAAGATGTCACCTAAATCTCTAAAGCTCAAGACTTGCTCCTTTTATCTTAAGTGAAAGATTTAACTATGAACATTCTTTCGAGTTATAAATCGGTCCCATGGTTAAGTTAGGCCTAAAGTCCTATGACTTCTTTCAAGTTTAACAAAAAGAATTAGTTCTAAAAGAGTTTTAAAACTTTGTAAGAATTTTATGGGAAGCTAGTAATTTTATGTGTACTTAAAATGTGATTTGATGCTTATCAAGAATTTGGTGTCATTGATTGATTCCCTGGTTTGTATGTTATAGTTGCTGTTGCAAACAATGAAAACTTATGCATGAAATAAGGACATATTTTGTTCCTGGAAGAAAGTGTATTACTATAAGAGTGCAATTTGGAAAGATTCTGGCTAAGGAAAGATTTGGTATTTAAGCGTGTCCATTGTGACCCACCTCTCTTTCCTGGAATCTCCAGATGCATGATTATAGTTGATATATATTATTCCAGAATAAGACTGTAAATAAGAAAATGTTAGAATTATTATGAATTGCGAGTTGTAACATGCAAAGACTTATTGGTGACTTAAAATTTATAAGAAAATGATCCTGGACCCATCAAACTATAGGTGGTGAAAAGGTGATTCTAGCCCCCTAACCTGTTCTCTCAAAAGGGTAGAGTCAAGACTTTAACTTATCAAAAAGGATAAGTATATGCTAGTGACGACTAGTAAGGTATGAGCTCATAACCTAGATTACTCCCAAAAGGGTGGAGTATAGGGTGGCCCAAGGAAAATAATGAGGATGATAAGATTTTAAAGTCACCTAAGGTACTAAAGAAATAAATTATGTGCACCATGTCCATGTGTAGCTATTATGATATTCTTCTGTGCATAACATACATGAGTTGATGATGAGAAATATGATGTTCTTCTATGCATGTTATATTAATGATGATGATGAGGAATATGATGTAATGATAAAAGAAAAGTTCATTATAAATATGACATGTTAAGATTATGATGCATTATAAGACGCATAATTAAAATTGGTCGAATCTCGGTAAAAGTATTTTCTGAACTTAAAATTTAATCTTCGTATGTTCACTATTTTATAATAACCCCGAGATTCCTGGAGACTTTGATGATGACACCGTAGAAGGAGATACCCTCCTGAGAATTCTTTAGTAAGATTCTCACTCCCTTTCCTTTATTTCCGTCATTGTCTTCAGATTCAGATGGCGACATTCGTCCTGTTCGTTGACACCCCTACTTGGGAATTCCACTATGATCCGGTGCATCATTCGTATCACTTTGAAGGAAGGTGCTCGGTTCGTGTTTTATTTACGTAGGTCGTCCATTTGCACATCCTGTCCCTAGTTATCGTTTTTCTCCTACTTCTCCCTATGGCGATGAAATGGTTTTCGAACATGCACGTCCACTTGATGAAAGAATGTTACGTTCTTATCCCGCCTCATCTCCTGTCCATGGTTTTCCAGAGTATAATCCACGAACGAATATTCTGAACTGATCCTTCAGAGGACCCTCCTACTCATGCTTATTTGAGAGCTCTCTCCTACTCTCCCACGTGTAAGAGAGGGTAGTGAGGAAACGGTTGTTCAGCCGAGGTTAGCAAGAAGACCGTCCATGCGACCCGCCTGGTGCATCTCGTGTGCCCCTTCCGAGGAAGCTTGTCGATCGGGTTTCTTCCCCGTTTCCAAGACAGTGGCCCTAGAGAGTTTTTAAGTAGTCTTAAGAGTGTTATGCATCCAGTTTTAGAGTAGCCTTCCTCAGCTTTTAAGGTTATCTAGTTTAGGGGCATGATTTCCTTATAAATAGTTTCCTATGGTGTGAATATGTAAGATATGATGTATGAACTTAACTCACCTTTTGAGTGAGGTTATTGTATATATGTTGTGATGTGCATTATGGATGTTATGTGATGGAGCCAATATGATATATTTAGATTCTTAAATGTCTTATTTTACTACCGCTTAATCGTTTATGTTATGTGCGGCTCACGATTTCAATTATGTTAAAAAAAAAAAGGCTCGTAATTTCACTAAGTATTTTCAAAATATGATGAAAGAACCAAAGCAAAGAGTAAAGTCTAGTCATTAATCAAATTCAACCTAGGTGTATTTGGTTAATTACTAGAGTGTTATAGCAACCTTTTTGTTAATGGATCAGCAACCATAAGGTTGGTGCTAATGTGTTCTATTAATGCTCTATGTTTCTGGACTTCTTCTTTAACGGCAAAGTATTTCAATTCCATATGCTTAACACCCTAGAATACTTGTCGTTTTAGAGAAGAAGGCTGTGCAAAATTATCACAATAAATTTTCAACGGCCTAGCAATACTATCGACTATTCCAAGCCCTGAAATAAAATTCTCAGCCACTTAGCCTGAACCATGGCCTCAAAGCATGCCACAAATTCAGCTTCCATTGTGGAAGTAGTAATTATTGACCTTCGCACTCTTCCATGATATCACTCCTTGGTAAAGATACAAATAGCCAAATGTGGACTTTCTTGTATTTACACAACTGGCAAAATATGAATCTGAATATCCAATCACCTCAAGATGATCAGATCTCCTATAAGTAAGCATATGATCTTTCGTCCCTTGCAAATACTAGCTTTCCAATGATCCAATCCAGGGTTACTTTGATATCTGCCAAGCATACCAACTGCAAGCGATATCTAGCCGAGTACATGTTTGAGCATACATCAAACTCCCAACAACAGATACGGAATTTCTTCCATCTGTTTTCGTTCCAAATCATTCTTTGGACATTGCATGAGACTAAATTTGTTTCCTTTCTGAATTGGAACGGTGACGTTGAGCACTTTTCCATTCTGAATCTCTCTAAGACTTTATTGATATATGCCTTCTGAGACAAGCCTAACAGTCCCTGTGATCTATCCCGAAATATTTCTATTCCAATCACATAACTTGCCTCACCCATATCTTTCATTTCAAAGCTATTAGAGATAAACTTCTTAGTCTCACTTAATAGACCAAGGTCATTAGATGCAAGCAAGATGTCATCAACATCAGGACCAAAATTATGAACTTACTCCCACTGACCTTTGGATATATACACCGATCAACATGGTTTCCTTAAATCCAAAGGACATGATAGTATCATTAAACTTGAGATACCATTGGCGAGAAGCCTGTTGAGTTCGTATATTGATTTCTTAAGTTTACGCACCATGTGTTCTTTGCACATGACTGAAAACCCCATTGGTTGATCCATGTAAACATCTTCCTCTAAATTCTTATTTAGAAATGCAGTCTTTACATCCATTTGATGCAGCTCTAAGTCATAATGAGCTACCAAAGCCATGATAATCTTGAAAGAATCTTTCTTGGAAACTAGTGAGAATGTCTCCTTGTAATCAATGCCATCTTTTTGAGTAAAACCCTTGGCAAGAAGACGAGTCTTGTAGCGTTCAAGGTTACCATGAGAGTCGTGTTTAGTCTTAAAGACCCATTTACACCCAACTCTCTTGCAACCTTCAGGTAATTCCGCAAGGTCCCATACACCATTATGTTCCATTGATTTAAACTCATCTTTCATGGCATCCAACCATTTATCAGCATTATCACGATCCATGGCTTGGGAAAAAGAACTGGATCATCATCAACACTTAAGTCATTTTCTGACTCATGTAGATAAACCACATAATCATCCGAAATAGAAGATCTTCTTTCTCTTGACACCTTCTTAACACTATTTCCTGTGGTTGTTCTATTATTGGCTCATTGTTAACCATGGGATCAAGAACTTGTTATTCTTCTTGATTGTTATGCGATTCAACAACATGAGGAATAACAAATCTAGAACTAGAAGCACAAGGAAGAGAAACTTGTACTCTAATTTACTTAATCTCCATATTGTGTGAAGCTTCACTCCCACTGGTCTCACAATTTTCAATGAACGAGCATTTCCAGTTTCAACAATTCTTGTACTATGGGTAGGACAATAAAATCTATACCCTTTAGATTTTTCTGGATAACCAATGAAATATCCATGATTGTTCTTGCATTTAGTTTCTTTTCTTGTGGATTATAGACTCTTATTTCTGCCTGGCATCCCCAAATATGCAGATGCCTTAAACTAGGTTTCCTACGGTCTATAATTCAAAAGGAGTTTTTGAAACTGCCTTACTAGGAACATTGTTCAACAAATACATGGTAGTTTTTAAAGCATACATCCACAATGATAGGGGTAAAGATGCATTACTCATCATGCTCCTAACCATTTCCATTAATGTTCTATTACACCTTTTTGATACACCATTTCTGGCATACCTGGCATTGTGTATTCAGCACATATGTCATGCTTTTCTAGGAATTTAGCAAATGGACTTGGGTATTGTCCAGTTTCATCATATCTTCCAAAATATTCACCACCTCTATCATATCTGACAATTTTCACCTTTTTGTCTAACTGGCTTTCAACTTCATTCACATAAATTTCCAAGGCATTAACTACTTGAGATTTATTATGTAGCAATAGACATAACCATAACGTGAATAATCATCAATAAAGGTGATGAAGTATTTTTCTTTATTGAAAGAATTTACATTAAATGGCCCACAAATGTCAGTGTGTATAATTTCAAGAAGCTGGGTACTTCTTGTGACTCCTTTCTTTGTGTATTTTGTTTGTTTTCCTTTGATACAATCCAAGCAAATATTAAGATCAGTGAAATCCAAATCTAGAAGGATGTCATTCTTTATCAACCTTTCCATTCTTTCTTTAGAAATGTGACCCAATCATTTATACCACAAGTGAGCAGAACGTTCATTCACTAAACTACATTTAGTGCCAATGTTATGATGCAGGGTCATAAGTGTTTCAACATACAACCTCTAATTTCAATTTATATAAACCATCACAAAGTACACCAGATCCAATCATACAAGTATGCTCAAACAAACTAAAACAACCATTATCAAACTTAAAAGAGTATCCAGCTATATGAGTTTAGATAAAGAAACCAAATTTCTTGAAATACTAGGTACATAAAAGGTTTCAAACAAATCTAAATGATGTACAATGTCTAGGATTAAACGATAAGTCCAACAGCTTCCACTAACTTTCTCTCCATTGCCCATATAGACAAACTTTTCATTTTGGCTTATGGTTTGGGTTGTAAGGAATCCCATCATATTAGAAACATGAGTTGTACATCTAGAATCAATCCACCATGTATTATGGGGAACTACAATTAAATTTGATTTAAACATACATAAGCATAAAGCTTATTACCTTTCTTTTTGAACCAAGCCTTCCTTTTTGTGCAATCATTCTGGAAATGTTCAGATTTCCGCAGAAATGACTTTTGTTCTTTGATTCTTTCTTCTGGATCTTGAGAGAGGGCTTAGCAATCTTTAATGGCCCCTTTCCCTTTCCATGTTTCTTTTCAACTTTCTTTTCAGCTCCTTGATGGTTCATATAATGAATGGAGTGGTTTCCTGATTCTTAAGTCTGGTTTCCTCTTGAATTAACATACTATGTAGTTCATTCACATTCCATTTATCCTTCATGGTGTTGTTGTTCATTTGACAAGAACCATACTTAGATGATAATGAATTCAAAATGAACCGCACAAGGAAATTTTCATCCACTACCATTCCCAATGACTTAAGCCTTGCTGCAATGTTTGTCATTTCAATGACATGCTCATGCATACTACAAGAACCATCAAACTTTATCCTGGTTAAAGTAGTTATTAATGTCCCAGCAAGAGACTTATTAGCATTTGAGAGCGCTCTTCCATAAATTTCATAAATTCTTTAGCACTTTTAGTTTTGGGAAGAGTAGATTTGATGTTGCTTGCTATGCTCATTCACATAAACATCAAACTTAGTCTGCTGACCTTTCTGAAGCTTTATAATGGGCTTTCTCCTTATTGCTACTATCATTAGTAATAGCAGCAAGTTTCTCAACTTGCAATGCTAAATCAAGATCCAACACACCAAGATGGAATTGGACTTGTTCACACCAATCAGAAAAATTCAGCCCATTAAAAATTGGAACGACACAAGCATGTGAATGTAATGATATAAGGATAGTTACTGCAATTAACACATGCTTAACATTAATGCTTTGAGTCATAAAAAAACATACTATATAGATTCAAATAACAAGTACAACATTCAATGTATATCAATGATCTCCTTTGGGTGATACATCAACATATAATTAACATAATGATGCTAATAAATTTAAACATCATTTGGAAATGATGCATGCACTAACTAGAAATATTTATTGTCTTTGGATATATAAATAAAACTATTAGTGTACTCACACTACCAACAATCATGTTCAATAATTATAAGAACAATTAATCAACCTTTGGGTGATCCTTAAATGTCTTATAACAATGAACTTCAATTTACTCATACACAAATAACCATCATTTAGCATCTATTCTATGAGTAATTGAAATAAAACATTATGAATTTGGAATTATTAAACAACTTTCAGATTTGATCACTCTGGTGATTAACAAATCTCACATACAATAATTCCAAATCCAAATATTTCATGCTTTTATAGCATTCACAGTTAAAAAAAAAAAATTGCTTTCAAATTTTACATAAGCTTCCATGTGATGCATGTTATATGTCACATATATGATGACTAATGAGACACCAAAATATACCATGTGTGCTATATAAGATGTGCCTTAACTTGATCCATAATGTTGAATGGTCATTTTTCCATACAAGGCAAAAACATGACTTTAGGTACACTGGACTAATAAATTGAAACCTTGCAACTTCATTTTGAACTTGTGTAACCGTGAATGAATTTTCAAAAAAGGTTTATTCCTTTCTCAATTCAATAATAGAAACAACATCATAAAGCACATCACATTAAAATTCCCAATTTCAAAGGGTTTATATAAATTGGAAAAATAATAATCATTAATGGAGAATCACAAATTTCACAACAATGTTGTGATATCACATGTAAGTTATAGTTTCTAAAGTCCTTAATTCAGAAACTATCATTATATCATAATAAAAGGATCTTGAAATTCATGATTCTCACACATAATAATTTATGGAGTCCAAGAACATACATTGATCCATCATGAAGATGAAGAAAAAGCCAACAGAGAAGATTGAAAATTGTCCAGAAACTAGATTTCTATTCTTTGACCTTCTTCTTATTCTCTTCTTTCACTAGTGATGGTGAAAAAAAAAAAAGACTTCATAGGTAGGAATAGGACCAAGTTAATGGAATAAAAACCTACAGAAAACCAACTTCCATCAAGTTGGTAACCACCTTAATAACTTCCCTTTATTAATTTTATTATTTATTTATTAAACCAATAAAATAAGACACATGTTTAATGCCACATGAGACATATTTTCTTACAATTTTTGCATGGCAGAAAGCAAGAAACCAAATACGAGAGATATCCTACATTGGATTATAATAAGCAATCTATACCAGCTTTATCCTCAAAGCCTATGACTATGGCACAGGTAGTTAAAAGCTTTGTAACACCATCAATTAGTAATAGCTCTGTTGAAGTACCATTACAAAATAAATTTTTAGCCCCTCAACCTTTAAAATCATCAGATTTATTTACTACCAAGCCCTCAACCTACGAAGATTACCTTTATCTTGAAAAGCCTCTATCCTAATTAGTCTTGCCCATAGAAAAAGAATGGTTTACTTTAGATAGAAAAACCATGTATATGTATATGTTCCCGAAACCCTCTCATTACCTACCAGTCCATCCACAAAAAACTTAAGTTTTTTATAAGTTTATTTTAGTTAACGCTAAGTCCATAGAGGTAATCCATATATCTGATAAGAAAGACCCAAATAGGATATCTCATTCCAAGATGAAAATCTTAAAAGTCTTAACCTTGAAAGAATGGAACCAGAGCCTTTTTCAAGTAAAAGAATTTAGTAGAAAATTTAAGCCTCTGCATTATAATTATTTTGATTATATAGAAGCCTGGTATCACATATTACACTTTTCTCCAAGCCCTCGTTCATGATTCTTTTGGTTTAAAAAGGGAATCTCTTTACAATTCCCTAAATGGTTTTTAGAGTTTGATCCAATACTCGCCATTTTCCCAAAAGAATTAGCTATTGGATATGAAAATTTTAAAGCTAAGGCCTCATTTGTACAATAAATGAAATTAATATCATTTGTAGCATCCTTTGGAGTAACCTAGATTATGCAATGGGATTATGATTCAACTAAAATGGTAGAAGACACAAGCATTCAATATTTAATCAGAGTCATTAAAGTCAAATGGCAGGAATCTTTTATTTAAATCTAATTAGTAAAAGTGTCATTGACGTGTAGATATCTTATTCACATAACAAGAAGAACAATTCCTTAGAAGGCCAAGCATCTACAAGCATATCCAGGTAAGAATTTGAAAAAGACCCAATTTTTGGCATAGAAAAATAATTATTGGCAGCGCTAGCAGAGCCATTATTTTGAAGATCCTGAAGACTAATACAACTTTTGAAGAAAAGAAGAATTGTAATAATAAAGCAAGCATTGGTAGCATCCTCGAACAGAAAAGAAAGCCAAGACAAAAATTATTAGCATCCCTCAATATTAAAAGAAGATGATGATCAAATTTCTTAAAAGCAAATGCCACAAAAGTCAAGACCTACTCTCTGCAAGGTAAAATTATTAAAGTCCTTCAATAAGAAAAGTAAAAGGTGATAAGCAATTGTCTTCTAGCCATCATTGTAATAGTTGAATAGATCCTCTATAAATGCAGTATTGTAATCAAAAGAAAGGGAAGTGAGAAAATACTAGCCTCGACTCACTCAGAAAAACCTTGTATCATTCCCTCTACTTGTATAATTCCAAGCATTCAATAAAATCTCTGAAATTTCCAAGTTTTCAAGCAAAATATTTTGTCCTTTTGTATCATCTATCTCGTTTCAATATATATTAGAGAACTTTTCCAATATTTGTAAGTGCTTCAACTCTTCTGCAAACTTTCGATCTTGTTTTTATGATTCCTTTTTATGTGCTCAGAATTGCATAAAGAAGATTGATAAAAGATCAAAAAGAGTGTTAGAAACTATTAAAGAATTTGAAGCTCATTCTTTTCCAAGAGATCAAATTTTAGTAGATCAATTATATGATATGTTTCTGTTTCTAAATTATAATTTAAAGCGTGTAGAAAAAGAATGAATTGTCTAAGTCGTGCTTAAATGTTTCAATATATTGCTTAAAAATGGAATGTAAAGGGCTTAGCTGCATAATTACTCTATATTTTTCATATTTTAATAATCTTAATCTCTATGTATCATATTTTAATAATCTCAGTACCTTTATTTCTTCATGATTATTTTTTAACCAATAAAAGAAATATAAACTGATCTATTCAACCTTAACCTTATTGGATTATCTCTCTTACCTGTGTATTTTCAATTGTTGTTGGTTCTATTACATCTTCTAATAACCATTCCTCTGGGACATACTTTATTACTTCTAAATGTTTAAGTTTCTTAGGAACTTGTATTGTGGTTTTTCTTAAATTTGCTTCTTTCGCTGACTACTAGGTGTTTTTAAAGGATTTATTCTATATTGTTGATAAAATGTTCCTAATTCTTTTCATTAACATATATATATTATGTGCTTTGTGTCAATCCTAATTTGTAAAGGATGAATGTGGTTAACTACCATGTGATATAAGGGGAAATTATTATTAATTTTGGGATAATATAATTATGAAATGCTCTTGAATTTTAGAAGAAAATTCTATGAATATTTATGTTATTATCGAACATTTTTTGTTAAGTATATTTTCAAAGTTGGTTTATTTTACTTATTAAAATAATTTTTGAACTTCTTATGTTCATGTTATTGCACAATTAAATTTTGTGAGATGTCTTCTTTGTTGAATATTGTATAATATTACTTTGAGAACTTCTGTTTGAAAAAACTATGAGATAGCCTCTAAATTTTAATTGAGTTGTATCGAAAATTTTGTTATGTATATTTATTATATCACTGGACACATTATAATTTTCACACCCTTAGAAGTATTTTTTATAATTTTTTAGCCCTCTATATGTACATAATATTGTGTATAAGGATTGTTTGATTATGTGCAACATTGTTATGAGAGTTATTGTTTAAGAAATTATGAAATATTTTATTTAACTCTTGTATCATATTTTATCTCCAGAAAAATAAATTTATACCTTTTAATTATTTTGATGCTCTGGAATTATTTGTTTTGACTTTTCAGATTTTATAATGTTAAAAGGTATGGCACAATCCATAAATCTTGAATAGAAAATATTATGAATATTTGTGATATATCTAGTCATATCATATTTTATGCACTCACATAGTTGATATATTTTGTCAACATATTGAGAAGATTTTGGGCCTCTTTTGTGTATATATTAGTTTTGATTGAGCGTGAGAGGTGTATGGGTTCACTTGATGAGTCTAAAATTTTTTGTATACTTTTGATATTATTGGACACATTATAAAATTGATACTCTCACATTATAAAATTTATATAATTTAGTCGTATGTTGTGTTTGCTATTTTTCATGATTGCGATCTCATGCTTGTGAGACCAATTGTGATAAATGTTTCTTTTTTTTTTTTTGGTTACATGGTAAATGCTATTTTGTGCACAATATCATATAATTTGCTCTAAGATATTCTTTCGAGAATTATAAAATATTTTATTTAAGTATTGTGTCATGTTATGTGCCAAAGATATATTTTGATGAATTTTAATTATTTTTATATCTTGGAATTATTTAGATTAAATTTCAAGATTTAAAATATTGAAATTTATGAGACATTTCTTGAATTTCAATCTGAAAAATTGTGAATATTTATGAGAGGCTCTTAGATTTTATATATTTTGACAATTAAAGTATTGTTTGTACCTCTTTTATGCATACAATAATTTTGTAACATTGCAATTATACATTTTATGCAATGTTATTCTAGAGTTATTATTGAAGATATTTTGACACTCTTGATGAATATATTATAGTTTGCATACTCTCAGAGTTAATATATTTGATTATTGTACTTAATATTGTGTGAATTAATTATGAAATAATTATTGTTGAACTTTGCACGATGTTATTCTAAGAGTTCCTGTTTGCAACCTTTTGGAACTTTTGTTAGGCATTTTTCATGATTGTGAGCTTATCTTAACAAGACCAATTATGACAAAGTGTTATTTTGTGAAAATGTTACATGGTGTAATTTTGGAAAATTATGAATTATTGTATCTAAGTTTTGTATCATGCTCCAAGTCAAAAATTATGATTGTGCATTGTAATTTTCCAAGAAATTACAATTGTTTGATCTCATTCAATATTGTTCTCAAATTTCTCTTATATATAAAATTTTGGAACATGATTATGTTATTTTCTCCCATATTATGTGGAATAATGTTTTCATAAAATTTCATCATCTAATTTGTGTAGTTCAAGTGGGAGAGTATTTGACTATTATGTGGATTGTGTGGATTTGCATAAATCAATATTGATTTAATTTCAAAATCCAAAATTATTTTAAGTGTGATATTAAAGCATATTGTGGTTTTGAAAATATTGAGTCTTGTGAGTTTCCATTGCTTAAATGCAAAATTTGTGATAGTCAAAATGTTATTTGATTTTGGCTAAAATTTTAGTTGACATAAAGAGAAAATTATTTTAGATGCTGGAATGCTCCCTTATGAAATTAGCAAAATAATTCTAAAATTTTTAAATATCTTTATGCTTTATTTTACAACCAATGTTATTTTATTTTGAGGGAGTTTTGCTCACAGTTTATTATTGTGTGCTCTTTTGGACATTGTGAGCATTTTGGATATACTCAAATTTTATTTCTCTTCCATCTTTGGCTATATTGTTTTGCCCTTGTAGCTATTTTATTAATGATTATTGATTATGAATAATATTGTAACTACTATGGCATTAAGAATTACATGGATAATGAGCTTAACTTTCGATTTGACTTCATTAATATAATTCTTAATGAATTGATAATTGTGTTCATGAAGTTTTTAGTATCTTCTCAAGTACTAGCTTTATGGACAATGTAATGTTGTAAGAGTCTACTCATGTGTTAAAATTGTTAAGACCCTAAAAGGTATTACAATTGCATGAGAGAGCTTAATTTTGGGCATTTTTCCTGCAATCCAATATTTTATAAATTTTCACTCTCATCCCTGGTGAATTTATTTTATTTAAATGGATTGTAAATATAGTTGGATTATATAGATAATGGACAATTGGTAATACCCTTCGGTGTGACATTATTTGACATAATCATTGTGTAATTGAAAATATTGTTGGATTATGTGGATAATGGATATACCCTTCGACATGATATTATTTGACATAATCATTATGTGATATTGCAAATATTGTTAGGTTATGTAAATAATAGACACACCCTTTGATGTGATAGAGAAAAATAATTTAAATAATTATATTATTTAATAATTTTATATCAATGTCATTATTATTTTTCTCTATCAAGTTTGAGAGTTTTGTATATTGTGATCCATACCCTTTGAAGGATTACAATGATGCAAGGACTCTAGTTCAATTAATCACCCAAATTAATTAAACGTGAAAATTCAGTTAATTTATGCTAATAAATTATAATATTTTATTGTGTGGTTTTCTCTTTCCTTATTGGTCTGTCACCACTCTGTTATTTAAGACTTATATAAAGGACATTGTTGAGTTTCTTAGAGTATCTAGTGATATTACTCCCATTAATGTTGAAATTTTATTATAGTGAGAGTTTGAGACTTCATGTTTTGTTATGTCCCTATTGTTGATTTATAGGTCTAACCTTCTGCTAGTAACTTACTTATGTGCTCAAATTAGTGTTTGATTGTTACTGTTTGAGTTTGCAATTCTAGAGGAGATATTTGTTGTAATATTAATTAGACACTTATAACCTCCTCAAATTTTTTTGGCAGAGTATGTTAAGCTAATTTTGTAAGACTCTTTTATAAATAGAGATATAATTTTGCACTTATGCGTTTCTCTCTATTTTATACTTTTGTTGTTAGAGAACAATGATAAGTTTTATACTTACATTTAGTACTCTATTCTCGAATTCTAAAGAACATATTGTTATCAATCCCCTAACCAAAGGCTGGTTAGTAAATGTTATTATTGATTACATAACTCGTATGAGTATACCGAGGTCTCTTGGTATTTTAGGTTGATGGAAGTTAGTTCTAAAGATTATTGTGACGTCTTCCTGTTATTGATGCCATTATAAGTCTACGCAACTTAATTATTGATAAATTTTGTAGAATGACATATTGTTGATACATAATGAACTTAGTCTCAATGTGTTGTTATCCTGAGATATTTTGTTGAATCTCATGGAACATCTTAGTTGGATGCTTATGTTATCAAAATTTGTTGTTGTTGCTATTGTTGTTATTATTTGTTATTGGCAATGTTGTGCACACTCTTATGTTAATATAGCACATTATAGAGACATGTTGGACCGGTCTCATTTTGTTGTGCTGAAATTTTGCACTAGCCCCTCCTATTTGTGGCAATTTGTAACAACCTTTGGTTCAATCGAAATTCCTCTACTTTTAACGCTGATGGTGTAGTATCCCCTCAGGACCTATTGAATAAAACTCTCTTCCTAGCAAAAGACTTCGATCAAGTCCTGCGATGACAAGTAGAATGGGGAATTAAAGTGAAATCCTTCAGGGTGATTTAGGTAGCTTGGTCCCCTCCTCTGCTGGGTTGGACAAAAATAAATTCAGATGGCTCTCTTTTGTAAAACACGAGTGCAGCATCATGTGGTGGGTTTTGCGTGATTGTCATGGGAATTTGCTACAGGGTTTTAGTGCTATTTTGGGACATTGCTCGATAACTTTTGCTGAATTGTGGGGTGCATTTCTTGGACTGAAATTTGCAATTGGTAAGGGCTGTTCTCACATTCTATTGGAGTTGGATTCTGAGTGGGTGGTGCAAATGTTGTTGGATGGTGTTGGGGACAATCACCCTTGTGCGCCAATGGTTCTTGCTGCTAGAAAGTTGATGATTGTAGCTGGGACAGTTCAAATTGAGTATCTTTATAGGAGGTAAATGCCTGTGTAGATCTCTTAGCCAAACATGGTCATTAGGTGAACAGCGAAGCATCCTTATTAAAGCAGAAGGTGATTGACTAAGTTCAAACGGATTAATGGGGGACTGATTTGAATCGATTCAATTAAATAAATAGGTAAAAATATAATTTTAGTTAACTAAAGGATGTAATATATATATAATGACGCTGCATATATCAAAGACGCATGGCTTAGTGGCCGAGAGTGACAGTTTCTCCGTGAAGAGCTGGGTTCGACCTTTCACTATGCAATTTTGGAATTTTCTTCCAAAATTCCCAAGCACATGAACTGGCAGCAGGTACACGCAGAGGTCAGTCACGGTTTGCTCGCCGGTCAACTCGGTCCGGTTCTTATAATTATGCACGGGAGTTTTCCCTTTTAACCATATTCCTAGTTTTATTTCCGTTTAATTTCAAGCTGGTAGGTGTCAGGTTAATTTTAACCGTATTATAGGAGACTAGTTGTGTTTTTTTGCTGGGCGCTGAGTCCCATTTCCAATAAAAAAAATTAAACTGGAATTTTTTTCAATATTAATTTTTAAGGTTTTAATGCATTGAATGCATTGCAAATTTAAAATCCTTGTATTGTTCCACTACAAGAAAATTGCATAGTTGCGGCAGAATTGTGATGGGTATCGGATGCTCGCCAATTCTTAGTCTACTAATGAGTTGCGCGACTGGTCACTTCTAATTTGCAGCGGCTTTAGAACCTTCGTTAACAAAATCCATTTTTTAATTATTTATTAACAATATAAATTTTTTTACAATGACTGTATATCATGATTATTCTAATTAATTAATAGGATAAATTTATGAATAAAATATGTTTTATTAAAATAATAAATAAAATTATTTCTATTTATTAAATATTAAATATTTATTTTAACCAAGCTATATTTATTTTCTAATAAATGCTAAATCTTCCTAATTTATGTGCTAAAAATTCTCCAAACTCAAAAGCTCACTCATCTTTATTAAATAATTCTTAGACATTGTAATCTTTTTTCATACTCTGGAAATTACATTGATTGCAATTACATTTGAATATAGAACATCATGTATACTACTCAAACTCCTCAGACGTTGTAATTTATGTCATAGTTGGAGTGAAAATTTAAATTAAGCAATTTTTAAGTTGAGTGTCAGAATGATATATCAACACTTTTTTTTAAACTGGATATATCAACACTATCTGGATATCCATATTTGTTTATTACATCCTGATTTTTTTTCCCTTAACTGCATGCATCTTAAGAAAAATGAATTATTATTTTTTCTTAGCAGAATAATTAATTAAGGTGGACGTTACCAAGCAAAAGGAGAAAAGTTCGATGTGCCTCGCCCTTTTCAAAATGTGATCAATCAATAAAATAAACACAACTAAATACAATACGATTATTGAAAAAGTTAATTTTGATTTGAGAGGGGTTGCTGCCTCTTACATATCCTCTAATTTACTAGAATATTCAAACCCATATCGTTTATTCAAATACATTTACTGGTTGATTGGAATTCTTCTAATGCACTATAAAATTGTAATTGAAATTGGAATTAAAAGTTGGAACTCTTTAATTATAAAATAATCAGATTTTGCTAAGACTTAAATATTTCAAATAATTATTTATGCTTGTAATTTATTTTTCAAGTTAAAATTATAAGCTTTTGATTATCATATATTTTTGAAGTGTATCCAGACATACACATTTTCCAGAACAACCTTTTTTTTTGTGAAAAAAGGTTCCAAAACCACAGACGCCTAGAATTCAACAGTACATATTACAAGTCTATACTGAGAGCCCGATTAGTTGACGGCCATATGAATCCGTAACGGTTCTTAACTTATTCTACTGTTTTTTTCCCCTACTAACATCAAATATTAAAAAAGTGCACTTTTTGTTTCTTTGGCTGCACAAAACACAAATTGGCCCGCTCCATCAAATTTAAAGGAAAACAAAAAACGAAAAAAGAAATTAGGCCCATCACGGGAGTTCATCTTTTAGCAAGGGTATACGTATAATATTTGCAAATGAGCTAAGAGTGAAGAGTCACCAATGGTAAAAACAATTGTTAGATACGAAGAACTAGAAAATAAGAAACACAGAAAATTAGATGAATAAACTTTATAATTTGATGTGTGTCATATACAAAGTGGGTGGCGCCTATTTATAGGCTTGAAGTAATAAATATAGGGAATAAAAAAAATGAAACCAATCTAATCCTAAATCAATTTACAATCAACCTAAATCAATATACAATCTACTTATATGGTATAGTCATATCATAACATCCCCTCAAACTCAAGTGGATGGTGAGAAACCAACTTGGTTGCACATAAACTTCTTTGGTCAAATCACTGATGAGAAAGGCATTTCTCATATCTATCTGACTAAGAGTCCATTATTGAGTGGCTACAATAGTAAGGAGAGCTCGAACAAATGTGATATGAGCAGCAAGAGTGCATCTCCTCATAATTAATATCATATTCCTAAGTGAAACCCTTAGCAAAGCCTTATATTACTCAGCAAACCTGTTAGAATGAGTCTTGATCTTATAGGTGGCTGATGGAATTTTTTTATGGTTTTAATGCTTTATGGACAAGATTAGTTTGCTCTAACCGAATTCACGGATTCAACAACTTCCCCATAATGGACCTATCAGTGTATGGAAACAACTTTTTGATCTATCTTACTTCGGTACCGATGTCATGAGAGTAGTGCAGAGTGGCGTCAAGGAAATAGTAGGCAATGGAGCATTAACCAGGTTTGAGGTAGACGTGTGGTTAGGAGGCACGTGCTTGAACAACGGATTCTAAATTCTATTCTCTATGTCGAGTGAAAAACCGTTGACTATTGCAAATATGGGGTAATAGAAGGATGGCGTGAGGTTTTGGAATTTGTTATGGAGAAGGAGGTTGTTTATTTCGGAGGAAAAACTAGTTTTGGATCTTCTTCTAGCCATTAATCAAAATAATTTAATTGAGGGCGAGGACGATGAATGATTTTGGTGTTACAACCCTTTTGGTTCTTTTTCTTTTTCTTTTCTTCATTGCAGATATTCAAGGATATATTTGAGGTATGTTCGGAATAGCTAGTAGGGAGTAAGGCATGAAGAGGATTTCCTTCTCCTCGTGCTTAACTCCCAATGTGGTTTATTTTGGCATTATTCTCCTAACTAGTGCTGTATCATTTGATTTTTTTGAAAAAAATAATAAAATATTTGACTATTTTATTTAAATAAGTCAAATTTTAGGTTAAGCTTAGTTTGCTCAAATATATGAAATTTGAACCAAACTTATTTAGATTGCTTGTGACATAGCTTGATTATTTTCATTTTATATACTAGTTGTTTGACTTGTGTAATGTATGAGGTGATAATAAAAATATTTTGTTAACCATTACTGAAAATAAATAATTTATTTAAATATACCTTATAGAAAATTGAGTATATAAATTTATTTTGAAAATAAGTTAATAGTTAAATAATTAAATAAATTGACAAAATATAAATATGTCATTCTATTTTATATCTTATTTTGAATATCATGTTTATAAGATGGAAAAATCTCAATAGATGACCTATATAACTAATAATAAAGAACATATTTTATGAAAATTTTGCACATTTCAAAAGTTAAAATTGTTGAATAATGAAAGATAATAAATAAATAATTTTATTATATTACAAGTCATTTATAGGGATGACAATATGTATCCATGAAAAGTGGACAGATCTTACACCCATCTCCATTTAGAATGTTGCCTCCCATCCCATCCTCATTACCATAACGGGTTCCCATTCCTCATACCTCATGAAAATTTGAATCCCTACGCATATTCAGAGTTTATTAAAATAATTCATAAAAGAGAAAATTTTTAAAATATTTTGAAATTCAAAATATAAATATTCATAATAACAAATACTACTAATGCAACATAATACAAATTAAAAATTAAAATGCATACATAATGAAAATCTAATATAGATAATTGAAAAACTAAAGATGTGCTATCTTCGTCCTGTCTTGTTTAATAAATGAGGACTTTACCTCTCGGCCATCTCTATGAAGACAAAACTCGTCCATATTCCCATCCTCATTAGAGGTAATCCCATCCGCATGTACCCACTTTAGCAGTTTTTTTTTTCTTTTTGTCATCTCCAACCATTTACATCTTTTTAACAAGTTAAAATATTTAATTTAAAAACATAAAAATATAATTTCTAGTTAATAAAAAATAAATTTAACTTGTGTGATTTCAATTACACATCCTTTCCTTGTACATCCTTTTAGTAAATTAAAATATTAATTTTATAATATATGTTATAATTAGTAAAAAAAATACATATAATCTTAATTTATATCGTTTTAATTATTGGAGTACTATATCAATTACTCAGTTATTTTCAATAAAAAGTGATGTAATCATTTAAGTTTTTTAAAAGAATTAATAAATAATTAATATCATTATCAAAGAAGTGTAAATTATGGAATTGATTTTTTTTTAAACATTTTAATTTGAAAAATTGAAGTTTTTTTTTTCAAAAAAATTAATATGAAACAACTATAGAATTGATAAGTTGGAATGTTTCAGTTGAAAAAAAAACTAAATATAATATAGTGAGATGGATAGATATATATTTTTTAGAATTTTTAAAAGCTCTATATTTAAAGTTAGAAACTCCCCCTCGACCCTATCCTCGTTTAGAATTTCATTCTCATTCCCATTCTCGTCATGGGTTCCTACTCCTCTTTCTCAGAGATTAAATCCCCTGTTATGCATGGGTTTATTAAAAAATTTCCAAAACAAGGAAAAATTTCAAAATAGTTTGAAATTTGAAATATAAATATCCATAATAACAAACATTACTAATGCAACATAATTCAAATTAAAAATAAAAATATATAGATAATTCAAATCCAATAAAGATAATTAAAAAAATAAAGATGTGCTAGGATTTTTTTGTTACCATTAATTATTGTAATTATAATAGTTTTATTATCATTAATACTATAATTTTAATCATTAATTATAATCATTATAATTATTGTTAACTATAATATTTTTTTGGTAACGTAATTATAATAGCTTTGTTATAATCATTATAACCCTTCTCATTTTGTTTATATTATTTGTTATTTGTTAAATAATATTGACTGAACTATTTTGTTAAATAGTTTTAATGGAAGAGAGATATGAATGTATGATTAGAAAAAATATTTAATAATTAAAAGGAAAATTAAATCCAAAAACTTACTTTAGATATTAAGATTATGAAAATGGTGCGGCATAATTTTCTCTATAATAACACATGAAAAATTGTCCATATAATGAGTTTTAAACATTAGTATTATATATAGATTATAAATTACATTAAATCCTTTAAAAATATGTTAAATATGATATTAATTTTTATTAAAAATATCAAAATTAATATAGTATAGTGTGTATTATTATATTTTTATTGTCAATACCATTACAGTATAATGTGGAAAAATTTATATATTATAATAATTTTTAATAAATTTTATATTATACTAATTAAATCTAACATGCAAAAATAAAATGATATGTAATTAATATTAGTCTTTAAATTTTTAATTTAAATTTAATAGTGATTAATTAATTAGAGAGTGACTGATTGATCATATTTATGTGTTAATTTGAGGTATTTATTAGTTATAATTTGTTGACCATAATAATATTTGTTGTGATTTTAATAAATAAAATAATTTTAAATTAATATAACTGTATGTCAATGATAGAACAAATTTAAGGTTGACTCTAGAATATTTTACATTCTTCTGTAAATTCATGTACTTATCTGAAACTAACATAGATTATGATTAAAAGATATATATTTCATTAATTTTTACAATATATCATTCCGATTATTTAATTTTAATGCATTATTAGTGTAAAAAGATATTACACAGATATTCAATTTTATAAAATTAAAGTATTCAACCACTAATTACCATATTTAAATGTAATTTGAATATAATAAAACATAAATAATATCATATTTAAACCATATTGAAAACCCTAAAGACTGGCAAATCCCATTTAAAATAAGTGAATAACTTCTATACTTGAAACTTTCATATTAAAATTGAATGATGATAGAGTATATGTGAGTTTATAAAAAATACTCAAGCATTTAATTAAGAAAATTTTTGAATTTAAGTCTAAATAAATATATCATAGTCAATATTTTATATTTTTAGAAGTAAAAATATATTTCAAAAAGTAAACTAAATTATTTAAATCAGTATTGAATTAATTCCATAAGATTTTAATTTATTTATCTTGATAGGTATATTTTTAAATAAAATATATAATTTAAAATATCCATCTATTATTTATGATTGATATCATTGTGGTAGATTACATTAATTATAAATTGATAATATTGAATGAAAAATATCATATAAGTTAATTTCAAATCACGCATTCATTGATAATATATAAATCGCGTGTTCCATATAGAACTATAATACATTTGAAAGAAAGCATGACTATATATTAAGCCAAGTAATTTTTTTATAAATAAGTGAAATAATATAATCATAAAAAACAATTTGAAATATATTAGAATGAAAAAAAATATTTTATAAATTTAAACTATAGAATAAAAGTTTGCAAAGTCAACAATTTTTTTTTTTTTTGCAAAATTATAATTTAGAACTTGAGAATGCATATCCCAAGCAAAAATACACCAATTTACATAACACATACTACCTAAACTTACAAAGGACTATTACACGAAAGAAAAGAAAATGATAACAACTTATAAAATCAGTTATATGCAAATAATAATAATAATAATGAATCAGCTAGTAGTTATTATCCATCCATTGTCTTAACTCATGTGGTGGGAAATTGAGATGAATGTAGAGAGTAAATTGAGTTTAATCACTAGGTGTCACGACTCGGTTTGGATTATGACGGGTACGTGAGAGCTCCATCCCCACGTAAGTCTCGTGATCGCTGAGTAATACTATATGCATATTTTATTCATGAAACCAAATTCAATCATAAATTAAATTCCATATTTAACTTATAGTAAATCTGAATAACCCTTTTCCATAAATAAATCTAAAACTGTAATATACTCATATTGACTGCATTTACAAAATAGACCATGAATGCTATATCATGTAAATACAAAAAAGAATCGTGGCTATTCAAAATACTATGTGTAACACCCTAACTTTTAACCTAATACGCTCGAGTCGCATTTCGGTTAGTTATTAGTTGTTCGCCTTTGTTTCAGAACTTGACTTATCTTTTAAAATACGAGTAAAGAAAATATGACTAAATTTTTTTTTCTTTTGAACTTAAAACTTAAAATGCGAGCCGCGCATGCACATAGATACCGATTAATATACATAAGACATAGCAATCATATACACTTCATCATAGTATACATGGATAAACCATAGAATAATCATAACACACATCATATTAACATGCCATAATCATAACATAATACCAATGTCCTATGAATATAAAGGCACCTTAAGATACTAAACACCACAATCAAGGTCGAGTATACACTAGCTCAAAACTTAAACATAACTATCATAGAATTAGACTAGTCTTCACGTTTCCGCTGAACCTCTCGATTCAGTAAATGACATGACCTCTTTTACCCGCTCCTCAAGGAAGATCATGAACACCCACATCATTCACGTCTGGAGACGACACGGAAGAGGAAAAAGGATGAAAAGCTTATTCAAGATTCTCAGTAGGGCTCTCTGACTTTAACACAAGTGTCATCGTCCCAAGCCACTTCGGTTTTTATTATGAAAGAGGTGTGCATGCGTAAGATTCCATTTTAAATTTCTCAAATCTTATTATTCGAAGTGGGTGTCTTTTAGCATGGGTCTTAATGATATGAATGCAACAGATATCTCATGTATGCATGACAATACATTAAAAGCATAACCAACACATATAAATAGCACTTGTCACATGATTAAATGCACCAATAGGATAATAATGCAACCTATATATATATATATATATATATATATATATATATATATATATATATGTGCATCTTTCCTTTACTTTTCATAATTGAACTTTCAAGTTCTTTTCCACCCCGTACATGGTCACCAAAAGCCACCCGTTTCACCTTCCTTGGTGATTTTTCATGGTCACCCAAACTCCTCCTATTCTATCGCTTAGGATGAGCTCTATCTTAACTAGTTGTCGCTAGATTTAATATGGGGTAATAGAGGGGAAAACACATCACTTTCTTATCATGAGTATGCAACTTTATCATTCATCATTTCATGCTCAAAGTTTCATGATTTTTCTAAGTTAACAAATTTGGTGGAAATCAACAACATTACGCTAAAGGGATTTCCCAAATTTGCTTCCTGCCGTATAGCATTCAAACATGCATCTCAATCATAACATACCATATTATCATAACAATCACGTCATAAGTTCACATAGTCTCATACACATGCCGTTAATACTTTCATATACTCTGATATATCAAAACTATGTGTTCACTCGGTCATTTACTCTCATCATCTTCCCTATCTTATAGTATCTTATGCTTTGACCCTTACGGGTCTTAAACTTGTGTGCTTTGACCCTTATGGGTCTTAAACTTGTGTTCTACTTATCCTAACACCCATAACAGATCTTCGATGCACCTAAAGGATTATTACTTGTAATTATCTCTAATTTTTATGCTTATTGACACCTCCAAACAACATTGCAGATTGGGGTATGATGGTTATTATTCGATTACGAAGTTCTAGAATATACGTTTTTGACCCTTTCTAAGTTTTGTCTTCGCCTAAGGCTCTATATTCAATTATTAAACCAATTATCAGGGATTTCTTTACATATCCACTAATTATAAAACTTTTTCCCTAAGTTTAATTATGCTGAACAGAATTTATAATCCTTGTGCTTAAAGTGTTCTAGAATCCTCATTTTAAGTCTTTTCTAGTTACTTATTCTTTCCTAACTTCCCTAAATCGGTCCTTGCTTCACTCAAACATAATTTTACATATTTTAACTCCATAAAATAGAATTAATACAGTGGCCAAAGGAACAAGGCAGAAACTAAAATGTGTATCACACATAATCACATAAATTCATGTTTTAAGTGCATATAAGTTGCAAGTTTTCTCTTGGAATAATTTTAGGAACTCAAAACTCTTTTAGAAACTAATTTATCTCATTAAAATCATGTAAACATGAGTAAGGGCAGTAGCTAATTTATTTTGCCCATAAAAAGGATTTAAAACATAGAATCATATTCATAATGCTTTCTAAGTTCACCTAAGCTTAGAAAAATTCCAAGACATAGGTTATTGGCACTTATGAGTAGATGAACTCATATCAAGTCCATCATCATCATCATAAGGCCGAAATGGCACTCATGGAAAGCTTCCATTTTCTAAAACTTTACTTGTGATACTTGGGCAAGTCTTTGAGCTCTAGAGTATTTAGGTGATGACATAAACATAAACATGCTATGCACTTTGTTTTATTCTTCATTATAAAATAAAGTGAGAGCATAAAATAAATGTGAGATGCAACCTCATTATTATCTTTAAAGATTAAGTGATAAATTAAAATATAAACATGAAGTACAAGCTTGGAAATTTAAACATAAAATGCAAGTTCATTTATTTATTCTTGAGAACTTAGTGATGGCATCAAAAGTAAACATGATATGCAAAGCATAAATTTAAACATGAATGCAAACTTATTTTATCTTAACTAGAGCTCACGCAAGACTTTAGAGGAACACTAATAGCCTTAACCCAACATGTATCTTAACAATATAAAGTGAGCTTTAGAGTTCTTAGCACCAAGTCTTCAAGAAGTCTTTGGTTTGAACTTCATCATCAAGCTCAAGAAAATGGACTAAGAGATAAACATCAACACTTATCAAGGCAAACAAAAAAAGAACTACTCATATTCTTTATTTTATTGCTCATGGGCTTCAATCAAGAGTAAACTCTAGAACGGAACCAACTTTAAGGTTGGCAAGGGTAAGCTTAGAGCTTTTTAAAAACATGTAATTAATTTTCTTAAACAAAACCTTTAGTGAGCTACTTAACATTTTTATCAAACTTTGTACAAATAAAGGAATGAAAACCAAAATCATAGAGGGAAAAGGAAAAGAAAGAAATCTTGAGTAAGGAAAGAAAAGGAAACCAAAATCATATATGGTTCAAGACCAAGTTTTCAAGCTTTAAAGGTTTCTCACATGGCATCACAAGGCCATTATCTTGAAACCTCATCATCAAGCCAAAGCTTTTCTCATCACAAGGCTCTAAGGCCGAAATGAAAAGAGGAAAAGGAAGAGCTTTGAAAACTAAGAGAAAACTAGAGCTTTTCTTAAAGAAAGCAAAAAAAACTTTGAAAATAAACCCCTAACAAAGATATTTTTCTTTTGAAAGATGGAAGCTTGGTCTTGAAACAAGATGAGAAGAACAATTCCTTCCTTGAAGCTCAAAGGAATTCGGCCAAGAGAAAGAAAAGGAAGAAAGATTTTGCTTTGAGTTCTTGAGCTTGGAAATAGTAAGTTTATGTGTTTATTGGAAGGTCTGTGGTGTTTGTGTTTAGGAAATGTTAGAGGATGATGATTCTTTGAAAAGATGAAGAAGGTGTAGAAGAAGAACTCAAAGAAAGGAAACCTTGAAGCTTTGCACAAGTGAGCAAATGTTTGCAAGCTTTCTTGCATGCATATTTATGGAAAAATTGCTACACATGGAAGTGCCTTTAGGGAGGAAGGTGTCGGCCATGGATGAGAGAAAAAGAGAGAAAAATATCTCTTGCAAGGCATGGTCTTGGGTATGGTTCAAAGCATGGGTAAGTATGGGCATGGATATGGGCAACCATGTTCCCTTAAACATATTTTAATAAATTTTCAACATGTGATGGATATTTTTGGGGAAGGAATGGCCGATTGGTTTAGGAGCATTTAGAGGAAAGAAAATCTCATTTTAATGTTGGTTTACATGTGTGTTTAGAAGTTAATTTGGTTAGGTCATGGATTAGGAGTTGTAAGTAAGTGTTTAGGTAAGAAAATAGGTAATTAAGGTGGTTCAAGACAAGATTAAAGAGTGGTCTTGCATAATTAATGCAAACCCACCTTTATTAGGGAGGAATCTCATCATGTGACATCTTCCATGATTTAAGGAAGTTGATTGGAATCTTACTATTCATGAAAATATGACATAAAGTCTTAAATCAAAGAAAAGGATTTTGAGTTTCTCTAAGCAATCTTAGGTTCTAATTAATCTTAATTAATTATTTTGACTCTAGATTAGTATTTAGAATTTACTAATATTTAATTAGAGCCTAATATTACTTAGGTTTTGCTAATCACCTCATTAGGCCTAAAATGCACTAAGCTAGGGGCAAAATGGTAATTTTTCACAAAAGCCAAGGTTACTCTTAATCATCATTTAAAACCTTTTGGTGAAGTTTGGGCTCAATCAGCACGTAAATCGGTAACAAACGCCATAGGGGCATTTTGGTAATTTCGCATATCGAAACTTAAAAATGAGATTCTTCTCTCTATTACCACACATAACATATATAATCTCCTATCAACATCAAAACATCGCCTTGAGGATGGTTGAGACCAGCGATCCTCATTTTCGGGTAAAATGACCTCAGGGGCATTTTGGTCATTTGTACACTAGAAAATTTGGACGTTACAATATGTCATGCATGTCCAGGACCTTGCTCACACTACAACTAGAGCACTCTATCCAAAATAAATCACTTCACGTCGATGTGAAGCTCATCCAAAAGTAAGAACTCCTGCTAAGGAAGGGGAGGTGGACGATCCAAAGCTAATGCTGTATGTTTGAGAAAGGAAGAGAAGAGGGGTGAGCTTTGATACAAAACTCGTGAGTGGATCCTCATTTATAACCGTACATGGGACAAAAAGAAATTCACATAAATAATAATAATGTAGCATTCACAAATCATTTCTATTTATTTTATATAATAACTATAAAATTATAATTTGGTGGAAACATAAAAACCATATTATTTCTCAAGGCATTACAAAGAGAACAGATTATCCATAAACTAAAAGGTGGTACTCAGTCCCTAGTGAATAAGAGCCCATATGAGATCTTAACGGTCTATGGCGAACTACGTTCTTGGTGGACTGATCTAAAATAAGAATAACTTTTCCCTGGCGGGCCTTGGTATACCAAGGTTAATGAAATAATTGCTATTAACTCAGTGCTCTTTCTCTCAATAATTCCCTAATCTAAAATCAACTGAAGTCATAAAAGGGGAGTTCTATATTTCTAAGTTCAATATTTCTCAACTATTATACTTAAACATAAGCTTCACATATCCTTTCATTAGTCAAACTTGCTCTCATAATCAAAATCAATTCTAAAGTCATGAAATAGCTCATACAATATCAACTTATTCCAAGAATGGTTCCATGCACTTTGAAAGTTCAATCATTTTCATGAGAAGCTTCAAAACATAATTTTCTAATTATTGCAACATATATATATATATATATGTGTGTGTGTGTGTGTGTGTGTGTGTGTGTGTGTGTGTGTGTGTCATGTAAAAATTCGCATTTTAGTTTGCTAAATACTACAATAAGCTAGGAAATATACTTAAAATGATCAAAATAGGGCCATGAGATCAAACTCACTCACCTGGTAGGGTGGAACGTGATACCAACACCACAAGGACTATGGGAGGAGGGATGACACCAATGTCTACTATTTCAACCATAAAACTCAAGATCATACTCTAATAATCTCTAGATAATTCTATTATAGCTTAAACAACATTGGGGGAACACTCCACTTGACAACATTGAGAAAAACTAACACCCACCCTAAGAACATGGAAGAACGGAGAGAAAGAGATATAATCCAACTACATTTATTCACCTTGAAGCTTGGGGGAGGTAGATCAAAGTGGGATTGAGAATGGAGGGAGTGGAAGAAAGGGGTTGGAGTTTTTGGTTCAAAAATGGGGAAAGAAAGGAGTGGGGGAAGGGATTTTATAAAAAGGGAAGTCAGGAGTGGAACGATGCTACGATACTATTCGCACTTAAGGAGGACCGCTATACCAGTCAAGGAGCTTGGGCTGCCTGCCTGCACCACAAAGGGACCGCAGATAGAAAACCCAACGCCCAGCCCCTCCCCAAAAAAAAAATCTGTGATCGCTATAACGGTCCTAGACCGTTATAGTGGTGACAGCGAAACTGGTTTGTACTTTTGTGTCATTTTGGTATTTGGGGCTTTTTTGCCACACAGGGTCAGGGAATCCTAAGACTTATGGAACTTATCTATAGACACATGTATGCGAGGTATTACACTAGGTCTTTGCCTGGATGCAAAAAACTACCAGACCTCTACATTGAAATGCTTAATATAAGAGTAAATTGCTACCATGAAGCAACAATAATCAATAATTGCTATTCTATGGATGTTCTCTCTTGGATAAAGAAATCAAGTTTAATCACCTACATTTAAAAGGTTGAAGACAAAAAAGTAGGAGGCAATAAAATAGTTGAGACCTATTACAATAATAATAATAATAATAATAATAAAAAAAAATAATAAGAACAAAATGAATGCGATAAAAGAATCAATAAAATAAATATTAAAAATATTCTCAAATAGAAATAAAAATTAGAAATAAGAATAAGAATGTGATGGATGATATGGGAGAAAAAAAATTCAGAATTTAAAGGAGAAGTGATATTGGTCTATCAGTAACGGGTTTTGAAACTGAGTTATGAAGTGAGAGTGAGATTATGATTTATCATTGATACCTCATAATTAATAATTAATTATGATTAATATTATTGATATTTATCAATTAACTGTGATGAATATGGATTGAGGATCCAAATTTCAAATGAAAATTGTGAGTCCTAAATTGCTCTAGAGGCGACACTTGTAAAAGTTTCTTTTATAGTAGTCTAAAATATTAGTATTATTACTAGTCATTTGACCTGTGTAAGCATGAGATGATAATAAAAAATAGTTTACTGACCATTACTGAAAATAATTAATAATTTATTCAAATATATCTCTTATAGAAAATTGAATATATAAATTTTTATTTTAAAAATAAGTTAATAGTTAAATAATTAAATAAATGAACAAAATATAAATTTGTCATTCTATTTTATATTTTATTTTGAATATCATATTTATAAGGTTGAAAAAATCTCGATAGATGACCTTTAACTAACAATAAAGAGCCTATTTTATGAAAATCTTACACGTTTTGAAAGCTGAAATTGTTGAACAATGAAAGAGAATAAGTAGATATTTTTACTATATCATGAGCTATTTATAGGAATGATAATGAGTATTTATGAGATAGGGGGCATGTGTTCCATCCCCATTTAGAATTTTGTCTGTCATCTCTATTCTCATCTCCATCATAGGTCCCTATTGCTTATTCTTTCAGGGATTTGAATGCCTATAAGGATTCATAGGTTTATTAAAAAAATTTCAAAAAGAGAAAAATTTTAAAAATACTTTGAAATTCAAAACATATATGCCAATAATAACAAATACTACTAATATAATATAATCCAAATTAAAAATGAAAATATATACATAATGTAAATTCAATATATATATATATATATATATATATATATATATATATATTAGTGGATTTTAAATCATTTATATAAATGAGGAGTTGGCGAGTTTCATGAGGTGGGGACCTTATTTCCATCCATGCCTAGTTAACAAAATAGGGACTCCGCCATCTCCATAAAGACTAAACATGTTCCCATTTCCATCCTCATTGCGGGTAATCTCTTCAAATACTCGCCTTTGCTAGTTTTTTTATAATCTCAAACCATTTACATCTTTTTAGTAAATTAAAATATTTAATTTATAAAAATATGAAAATATATTTTCTAATTAATAAAAAATAATGAATAAATTTAATTTATGTGATTTTAATTACACCTCATTTCCTTGTACATCATTTTAATAATTTAAACTATCAATTTTAAAATATATATTATAATTTGTAAAAAAAATTATAAATAATCATAATTTATGTTATCTCAATTATTTGAGTAATGCATCAATTACACAATTATTTTCAATTAAAAAAGTAATGCAGTTACTTGATTTTTTTAAAATGTAAAAAATATTTAATATCATTATCAAAGAAGTGTAAATTGTGGAATTTATTTTTTCAAAATATTTTAATATTGAAAAATTGAAGGCTTTTTTTCTGAAAAATTGAAGGCTTTTTTTCTAAAAAATTAATATGAAAAAAATTATGCAATTGATAAGTTGGAATGTTTAAGTCAAATATGCTGGAGTGAGATGGGTAAATAGATAATTTATATTTATTTATTTTATCATTTTCAAAAATTCTAGATTTGAAGATAGAAACTTTTCAAAAAGAGAAATAATTGAAAAATAGAATGTTGATATAACTTTTTAGGAAAAAAACTGATTTAGGAGAAAATATACACTGATTTTGGAAAGAATATGCATGTAAAAATTAACTATGCAAAATGAATCCTAATACATAAAAGAATGAATATTTTTTAACATTTAAGTTGAGGAATGAATTTTAAATTTTTGGTCTGATTTATTATTTTTTATGATGGTTTTGAAAATTATATTTGTATAAAGGTGGCTTTTTTTTCAAATATTTGATTGTGTTTATTTTTTATGCTTTTCCATTTATTTTTATTTTTTATTAATAATATTATAATATTTTAATAATATAATACCTATCATTTAGTGTTAAATATAAGTAATTAAAATTTTCAATTATACTAATTTAAGACTTGTAATATTTTGAATGATTAAAATTGTGAAATTGATAATTGACATAATATTCAATATAGAGCATGTGTTAATAAAAGAGAGATATGAAAGTATAATGAGAAAACTAAATAATAATTACAATGCAAATAAAAATTTAAAATCTTTCTTTAAATAGAGATGTTGAGAAAATGGTGGAGCATAAATTTTTCAATGAATGACACATGACAAAATTTTTCTTGAAATGAGTATAAATTATTAGTAATATAGATTATAAATAGATTATAGATTAGGATATTATCCTAGAACTAAATAAAGCAATCATATAATGCTAGCATTTCTGTATTAATAATCTATTGAATACAAATCTTAGAGAAAAATTACTCTTGACTTTTATTCTTCTTCAGGGCAAACTACCATTTTGAGACCTAAAAGATTTTATTGCTAATAAAATAGTCTTAAAAAATTATATTTACCTATAGTCATAAAAAGATTTATCTTGTTTGATGAATTCACCTAAAGGACAACTAATCTCCATTTTTATTAATAATTGTGATTATGTTTTATGTTTTTGCCAAATTCACATCGTAAAACTACTATTTTAGTCCCAAAGGTCATATCTTTGAAAAAATAGTTAATTTTAAGTTAAGTTGATATTGTAGAATGACCACTTTAGTCCTCAAAAAATTATATCTTTAATTTGATAAAATAACCCTTGAAAGAATTACTTTTGTTAACAAAAATAGAGACCCATTGACATTTAGATATATTGGTCAAACAATATGAATCTTTTAGGGCTACAAATGAATATAGATTCTTTTAGGAGCTGTTTTTTCAATGATATGATCTTTTAGAGGCTCAAATGATGATTCTCCCATCTTTTTATTAATCATTATTTAATTAATAAACTTTAACTATTGGCTGAATAAATCCTTGTACTAAGAATTCACTAATGATAATAAGTAATGACATGTGGTAACATTTTATCTGCTGATCACTATTAAAGATTGCTGATTAATTTATTCTTTAAATGGTATAAGATTAAACAGTTTTTGTTAATATATATTATTTGTTTTAAGATTTTTTATCTATTAAATTTAAATTTAACACAAACTAATCGGTAGTCTAAGTTTAATATAAAATAGATGAATAAAATAATTTCACGTGGTATCATTCTTAGCGGGTCAATTAAATTGAAGGAAAAAATTTGTTGAAATTGATCTCTAGCATAATCGCTATTAGTAAATCCAACTAACTTTGACGGCTTCTCACTCGTTTTATAGAGCAATCCAAAATCCTTAATTCCTTACAAGTAACGAAGGATTCTCTTGGCAGTTAGCAAGTGTGTTTCAATTAGGCTTTCCATATACTTGCTTATAAGACTCACTGTATACATAATGTTTGGCCTTGTAGCAGTCAAATACATCAAAATTGCTTACAATTTGCTTGTAAAGTGTGTTGTCAACCTTCTCCCTTTCTTCATCTTTGTTCAACTTCAAGTTGAACTCAATTGGAGTGTTTACAGGATTGTAATTCTTCATTTGGAACCTTTCCAAAACCTCACTTACATGCTTCTTTTGGGAAACAAAAATCCCATCATCTGACTATGCTACTTCTATGCCAAGAAAATAATGCAATTTTCCAAGATTAGACATTTCAAACTCATCCATCATTGACTTCTTAAAATCACCAAACATGGTCGTATGGTTCCTAGTATATATAAGATCATCAACATATAAGCAAACAATGAACATTTTTCCCTCATCTCCATTTTTGACAAAAAGTGTGTGCTCATATGGACACTTTTGAAAACCTTCTTTTAGAAAATAAGCTTCGATATGAATATACCAAGCTTGTGGAGCTTGTTTTAATCCATAAATAACCTTTTTCAATTTATAAACTTTATGCTCGTTTCCCATCTTAATATAACCAGGGGCTTGTTCAACAAATACCTCTTCCTCCAAGTTTCCATGTAAGAATGCTGATTTGACATCTAGTTGATGAATGGCCCAAGAATTTTTGCCACCAATGCAACCACCAATCTGATTATGTCGTGCCTTGCAACTGGAGCAAAAACTTCTGTATGGTCAACTCCATACTTCTGTTGTATCCCTTAGCCACCAATCTTGCCTTGTATTTGTCAATCTCACCATTCTCTTTAAGCTTTGTTTTGAAGACCCACTTTACACTAATAGTCTTGTGCCATTCCAGGAGATCAGTTAACTCCCAAGTCTTGTTCTTTTCAATTGCTTGAATTTCAACATCCATTGCCTTCTTCCACTTTGCTTCCTTGACAACACTTTCAAAGTTTGTTGGATCATAGTCTACAAATAATGTAAATGTGTAATTTCATCTCCATCAATGTCTACCTCATAATCTTGCATCCATTCAGGTCTTTTTCTAACACGACCAAGTGCTTTAGTCGTTGTACTAGTTTCTTCTCTTGTTGTTGGTAAACTTTCAGCAACTGCTGGAATGGTTTTTGCTAGAATTTTAGATAACGGAGCTACTGCTTTAGCTTCGTTATCAGCAAGAACTTGAGTAGGCTTCTTCTTATCCTAACTCCATGTATTTTCTTCATCGAAAACAACATCGTTGCTTGTCACAATTTTCTTTGTCAAGGGATTGTATAGCTTGTATGCCTTAGATACTTCGCTAACACCAAGAAATACACACTTCTCACCTTTATCATCAAGCTTTTTTCTCATTGCATCTGGAACATGTGCATAGGCAATGCACCCAAAAATTCTAAAGTAATCTCCAGATGATCTCCTTCCACTCCAAGCTTCCTCTGGTGTCATATCTAGTATAGTAAGAGTAGGACTCCTATTCAAGATGTGGATGCTCTAATTCATAGCCTTTGGCCAAAACTCCTTTGGAATTCTTCCTTTTGCTAACAAACTACTAACCATGTTAAGGATTGTTCTACTCTTAATTTCTGACACACCATTTTGTTGAGGTGTATATGCAGCCATGAGCTTTTTTGATTCCATGACTATCACAAAACTTCTCAAATTCATTTGAGCAATATTCTCCACCATGATATATTTGAGAGTTTTAATGGTCTTTCTAGACTCATTTTCAACACGAGCCTTGAAATTCTTGAATGCATTAAAGGCCTCCGATTTCTCCTGTAAGAAAAAGATCCAAGATTTCCTAGAGTAGTCATCAATAAAGCTGATAAAGTATCTCTTATCTCTATTGGAAGTAGGAGTTATAGGACTACAAATGTCAGAGTGAATAAGCTCTAGGACCTCATTGGCGCTCCATGACTTGCCTTTTGAGAACTGAGAACATGTTGTTTTCAATGACACTCTCTTCACAAACTTAAGAGAGAATAGCAATTTCAGGAAGACTAATTACCATGCTTTTCTTTTGCAAGATTTTCATTCTATTAAAAGTCAAATGGCCATATCGAAAATGCCATAGCCATGAAGAATCTTTCACTTCCATCATCAAACAAGGTTGTGCACTCTCAATCTTTAACATGAACAACATTTTGGAATTCATTTGCACAATAGCAGCAGCTCCTCTAGAAGGATTTCAAATCTCACAAGCACCATTTCGAAGAGTGATAACATATCAATTGACCAACACTTAACAAATTGCTTTTCAAAGCAGGAACATATAGGACATTAGATATTGTTTCTAACAAACCATTCTTGATTTTATTTCTAATGTCACCCTTTCCCATCATATCCACAATGGAGCAATCAGCAAAACTAATTGTAGAGTGAAATTTGTCATTCAAATGAGAAAAAGAAGACTTACTTCCATTCATGTGGTTACTACATCCTGTATCCACATACCATACATCTTTCTCGAATTCCTTTTTAGCTTGAAACACCATCTACAAGGTCTCTCCTTCCTTGTTTTTAGCAAAAATTTGATTTTTCTTCCTTGTCATTAGGCAACATTGTATAACATTCAGATCGATAATGACAAAATTTATTACATCTGAAACACTCTACCTTGGATTTGTCAAAATCATGTTCTTTGTCACTGTTCATTCTAATATTTTTATTGCCATCTCTGCTACCTCCATCTCTATTTCCTTGATCTCCTCGTCCTTGTCCTCTATTTCTACCTCTTCCACTAAAATTGAAGGAATCGGTATTAGTAGAAGCCTTCAATGCTTGCTCTTCTAAAGTTGAATCTTCTATTCATGGACCAACAAGTAGCTTTGCAATTCATCAAGCAGAAGTTTATCTATGTCTTTTGACTCCTCTATGGAGCAAACAACATAATCAAACTTCGATGTTAGGGAGCACAATATATTTCCCACGATGGTGACATCAGCCATTTTCTCACCATGGAACCGCATCTTATTGTATACCTCAATGGTTATAGCGAAATAGTTAGAAATAGATTTTTCATCCTTCATTTGTAAGGTCTTAAAATCCCTTCCCAAGGCCCAAAGTTGTGCACGCTTTACTCTAGTAGATCCTTCATACTTCTTTTTCATTGAATTCCAAATATCCTTGAAAGAGATAATTTTTTGCTTTCAAATCTTTCAGCTTCTTTGCTTCAAATTCTGCCTTTTGAACTTCCGTCATATCTGCTTCTTTTGTAGGTGTTCCAATACCGGATTTGACAATTGGCCAAAACTCCTTTGATTATAGGAAATTTTCCATCAGCATGCTCTAATGGTTATAATGACCATAAAAATGACGAATGGCTGACTGCACAAAACTGCCTTCTAAGGCCATGGGTGATAAATAAAAACTTAGCTAGAAAGAATTTAGCTGCTGCTAAGAATGCACTCCCAAAAACACATTCCCAGGATAACAAGTTCTTGATACCACTATTATTCAATAGCGTAGATAAAACAAAATAAGATGCAGAGAGAGATAACATGGATTGTAAACTTTTCTTGTATGTTAACATGCACAAAACACTCAGCCTCATATAGGCTTTACAAAACACAAATACATGGTAGTAAAATACTATTCATGTAAACCACAGAAACAATAGAATTATATTAGTGAATTTCCTTATTCTAAGGGAATGTTTTGACTTATTTTTCCAACAAAAACAACTACTAATTGAAAAGATTTTAAAATTTACGGTGATATTTTAAAAAGTACAAAGTTAAGGATGCCTCATTACTTTTTGGACAAATTGCAAGTGAGCCTTCTAAACTATAGACCATGAACATTTTATACTTTAAAATTTTAAAAATTATGCAAATCGACCCTGAAGGTTTTATGAATATGCAAATCAACCCCTATTCACCTCCTTTTCTTTAATCTATTGTTAACAAAAATAATATATATTCAAACAAATGTAGGGTGTCAAGTTGCACATTATTTGTTAATTTAGAATATTGGATTGCATCTGACCTAAAATTTGAGGGGGTATAATGTATCTATTTTTTGCTAATAATAAGTGAAAATTTAATAAAAGGACTAAAGTGCACATTCAAACAATATTAAGGGATCGATTTGTATTTTTTTAAAGTTTTCAAACAAAGTGCACAAGATCTATAGTTCACAGGTAAGAATAGATATCTTTTGTCTCCAAATGGTGTCTCATTTTTTGTCCCTTATATAATTTATTGACACGTGGAAGATGTGTATTATATATATTATATATTTGGTAATTAATAAATGTTTAAATATGTTTTGATTCTCATCTTTCTATGTTGCAGAGGGACAAGAAATGGGACATCATTGGGGAGAAGATTTCCATTCTTGGGTAAAACTCACCCGGATTCAATCCACTTTAACCCATTGGGTATTTAACACATTACTTTGGATAAACTTATTTTCAATTAACATATACAGTAATATGGGTTTAGTAAGGTAATATAATAAGTTGAGTTCAAATACTCGTGCACTCAGAAAAAAAAGTGTTTTTTGTTCTATATATAATTTGATACTTTAATTTTGTGAATTTAGAGTTAAGAGCCTCTACGTTTTGCTAGATTTTTAATTAAAAACTGAAGTACCAAATTGTGAGTAAAATACTGTAAAAAAAATTATCTTACTATAAAAAGAACTGTAAAGTCTACAGTTTAATTCTACTGAATCTTTAAAGCGAAAGAGGATCGTACTCAACATGGCACAGAATTAAATATGAATAGTTTGGTTTCACTGAATATTGCTGGGTGTAGACCAAATTCAGTGGCAGGTCTTCTCAATGCCTTCAAGAGACAAAAAAACCTCCACTTCTAGCAAGTATAATATTCAAATAGCAGCTCCATTATACTGAGTGGTGTTTTTAGTAGCCGGCTTTGGTATCTTCCTATATCATCTATCAAAGATAGGAATTGAAGCTAGCCACCATTGGTATTAAAGAAATAATGCGAATTGTTTAGAACCCGCAAAATGACCTAATAACAAATCAGGTTTTGACTTGCTAGCTACATAGCAGCAGAAAGCGAAAAAAGTTTGAACAAAAAGAGGAAGATAATGTCATCTAAGATCTGTCTCCAGTTGTCTAAGTTATTTGCCTCTTAATTGGTACAATGGACTGTTGAAGAAGACTTGAAAACCTTAGAAACGCCATTATGCGGATTGAAGGGGCAACTGTTCTGGCTTGTGCGGACGGCGCACTTCTTTTGAATAGTTATTTGGGATGGAAATTGTGCTGCGTGTGAACGTGTCTGTATTTCCATTAACAAGCTGAGGTAAAATGCCACTACTAGTTTTACATTTTAATCAATCATTGTCATCTTATTTTCCGTATTACCCTAATTTAGTTGAGGTTAAAAATATTTTAATTTAGTATTTATTGTTAGAGTTAAATTAAATTTAAATGATTATAATAAAAAAATAGAAAAACATTAAATTATATAATAGAAAGAGATTATGTATTTTTACATTTTATAATTTATTAAAATAAGAAATAGTTATAAAATATTAAAATAAATAATAAATTAATTAAATTTTAAATAATAATAATATATATTATAAAAATTATTTTTAAATAGTTCATAATTTTTTATTTAATATTTGAGTATAGATAGAATTATATGTATACAATATAAAATATAGAGTCTTATACAATATGGCACCAAACTATATATAGGATTAAAATTTATCAAGTCTTATATAATCAGTTCTTATTTTATTAGGTCTCATACTATTAAGCTTTATCATCTCAAGTGTGCCAAATGAGCGTAGAGTCTTTTATTTGTTCCCTATAATTGGAGTGGAACAAGAAGAATTAAAAATTTGTTTAGGCTAAAAATAAATATTTTATTTTTTATCCTGAATTATATTAATAAAGTTATTAGAAAGTTTAAATTGGTTCACTATAACATAATTGATTTTTACTAATATTTAAAAATTTTTAATAAATCATACGCTTGTGTTAGTAAAACTCTTTACCAACATAGACTATATATACTACACTTGTAAAAGTGTTACTAAAGAGAGATTTTGTAAGCTCCAGAACCATTGGGAAAGCTTTTTATAGCTTGGTTTTGAGTGACAATAAATCAATATTTGAAATAACCATTCAAGAAAGATGACTAATAGTTTGTATGAGTGCCTTTTGAACGGAGGTTGTCGCCTATGTAGGTGTAGGTATGAAAGTGCACGAGAAGGGGGGTTGAATTATGCTTTTCTTCTTTTTGCGTATCTAAAACTTTTAACAAAGATACTATCAAGTATGAAACTTGTAGTGCAGCGAAAATTCAATTAGTGGTTTCAGAAAGTAGATTTCTGAAGTAATTGATAAATAACATGAAACTTTAAAACGTTGTGCCAGTATTCAATGTGAAATATAATTCATAGAGAGATTTTTGAAGTAAAGGATAAGAAATATAAAGGTGTAACACATTATATCAGTATAAGATTAACACTATAACATAGCAAAGTAAAGATGAAGGAGATCAAGAAGAAGAAGATGTGACACAAGGATTTTATATTGGTTTGGCAAACTGTCTACATCCAGTGCTCAACAAACATTGAGGTTCCACTAAATACCTTTCTCAAACTAGAGAAGAAAATTGGATAGTCTTTACATTAGCCTTCCCAAGCTCTCACTTATGACCAATGGACAATTCCCACTGTCAGAAGTTGAGTAGTGATTCACTGGCCTCTCCAAGCTGAATCGAGTAGTTATTTACTAGCCTCTTCAAGCTGAACTGAGTTGTCTTGCCCAAGCCTCTCCAAGCTGCAACTATGATAATAGACAACCTCTCCTGTCATGTTGAAAGTAATTATTCACCAACCTTTCCAAGATGCAACCCTTGACCAGGAGACAACCTCTACTGTCACGTTGAAAGTAGTTATTCACCAGCATCTCTAAGCTAAATCGAGTAGTCTTGCCTAGCATCTCCAAGCTAAACCGTAGCGCAAGAACACCTTATTGTCACATTGCAAGTAGTTTTACATTAGCCTCTCCAAGCTATCTCACAGTGATCACTACTAGATCGAGGATACGAATGTTTTGTGTTTGGGTTGCCACTCAAATTAATCTACACTTAAGTTTCCTTAACACATACATGAAGATCCTGGGAAAAACTTGAATGACTCCTTTCTATCATTTCTTCCTAAGAAGAATATATATCTATTCAAGAATGTAGAAAGAAGATTTTTATAAGTAAGGAATCTGATTACATAATGATATGAACTTTACTGGATGTGAGGAGAGATTTTTATAGAGTTTTCTCTTCAAGAGAGTCTCTCACTAAATGTTTGAGCACAACATCTTTTATTTATAGAAGGTCTTCCTTGTGACCATTGCCCTTGATCAGATCTCCAAGTGACACATGTTGATTATCCATTTGTGTTTTGGAAAAGCAGTCTAAAAGAGTAGGTTGAAGTTGTCAGCTACAAAAGCTGTTGTGGCGTTGAGGTTTCAGATGTCCTTTTAGAAACTACTCTTACTTTCGAATCGTGGTTTTGAACTCTTTCTTCAAGAAGTTGGGAAAAGTTGATCAGTTGGCAAAAGAGATGACATGCCAGTCTAACACTGGGTTTGACTTAAATTTGAATTTCAAATTTAAAATTTCCCTCATTTTTCCAGGAACATTCACACTCTATAGTGAAGTGAGCTTTCTAACGTGTGGTAAGACCCTTGATGATTCTTTAATCGTTAGGTCTTCAATCCAAGCTTTATGATGATGAAGGAATTGCGATCATGCTGATTGAAGATAGTGTAACACCTAGTTCTCAGAGATTGCTTGATATCTTCATTGTAAACGTACTTTTAATGTCCAGTGCTACTTTATAAAGTCTCAAATCTTAGTTTCTTGCGTGCTATTTCTTCTTCCAATTATTAGCTATTTTAAGCTTGAATAAAGGTATAATTTTACTTCCTTTTTGCTCCTGTCTCTTATCATGAGGTAAAACATGTTTGCACATGCAAACTAAAATATATCCTCGTTTGAGTAAGCCTTGCTCTTGTTAAATAATAGAACCTGTTTAAACTTACAAGAAACTTAAGACAACCATGAGTCGTTCTTCAAAGCATTTTCTTTAAATTGGCTTTGTTGTCATTCAAAACTTGTTAACGCTTCTTGGAAGGGTTCTAGGGCTAACAATCTCCCCATTTTTGATGACAACAAACCAATTTGAAGAAAATCTTTTGAAGAGATATTGAAAGAATATTGAAGGATAAGCATGATAATTCATATTCTTTCAACATGTCACAAAGAATGATTTTCAGGAAGTTCTTTTCTTAAGGCAAGATAAAAATGTTTAACAACCTTAAATGACTTGAATCATAATTGTTGTTATTTTTCTTGAAGCTTTGGATATGCTTAGCGTACTTTCTGAAGAGTATCAGAGCGGTATATTAAAGATAAAGATGCTTTAGCCTTGATTATACAAGCAACTTGATTTTGAGTCATTAAAAAGAAACTTTTTGAAAATCTACGTGCTTGAATAACTAACAAGAAATACTTGTGATATTTTATCTTGATTTAATCCGTATTGAGCACTTCTCTATCCGGATGATATTTTTGAGAACCAATGCTCAAAACATATGAAAAATTTTAATAGAGCATGCATGATCAAAAGAAAGCATCCTGATGCTTATGTAGTTTCTAATGCTCAAAGAAACCTTTATATAGAAATACCAGCATATTACATGCAGGGTTTTTGAAGTTCATTAGGGATCAATCTCCAAATATTTTCAACACAAAGCATAAAAAAGCTTCTTGTTTATGAGCTAAGAAACTTTTCTCATAAATATCAGAGCATGAAAGAAACTAATTTTTAAGAAGCAAAACTTGAAATATATGCTCATGCTTTTTGTGAGAACATATACATTGATACATATAACACAGACATAACACATTATATGCCATATAAGCGCAACACACTTTGAGAGAGTTCTGAAGCTCACAAACTGATCTTAGTTACATCAAAACATTGTAAGAACAAGTTTCTAAAGAACGTCAAAGACTATATACAACTATATTTTGATCAGAGCATATTTGAGAACATCTCATATGTGTGATAGAGAGAGTGTGTTTCATAGAAAGATTTTAAGCATATTATACACATCAAAGCACATAAGATAAATATGAGTATCAGAGCAACAATATAAGAAATTGTGCTTCAAAAGATACTTGCTAGAGCTAATCACAAATACACATGTGATCTCAATATCTTAGCATGCCAATGAGTAGGCCAATCATAATAGATGCTTAAGAGATAAAATAACATATTCAACAAGCATGAAGTATGATTAGCTAAGCATGATAAGCAGGCATCGATATGTATCATAGCTTTAAAGGAAATAGCGTTTCAAACAGATATGTATCAGAGCTAAAAGGATAGCAAAATCATGACATATGAAACAAATTTTATAAGACAAGATAAAAAGCAAAACATGTTTAAAAAAATCTAAATGAATATGCATGCTAAAAAAAATTTCTATGCTCTCCCTCAGCATATGCTCTCCTTGAATTCCATAGCACTTGATTTTCTTCATCTATTTTCTTTTCCCCTTTTGACATCATCAAAAAGGAGGTGTGCTTGAAATTAGAGATACCATCTTCATCTTTGTCATTTCAACTCTTGTAGAATCTCTTGGTTAGTTTGTAGAATCTGAAGCTCCAAGTTCTTCATTTTGTTAAGCTGGGTGCCATGCTCTATGATCGTTACCTCAACCCAATCCTATTCTGAAGGCTATCTCTCATAGATGGCATAAGATGATCTAATTGATTTGAAAGCTTGCTGGAAGCTCGGTTGAAGATGGATAATGCAGGTGAATGGGTACCGATGATGGAGCAGCTCTAGGAGAAGGCTCAAGGATATTTAAGGGTATAGTCTCCCTAAACTTAGGCGATTCAACTTGTATATCAGCATGTGTAGCAGCATGATGTGGAGAGGATGGTATGCCAACATCAGAGGCAATAGAGACAGAAGTAGGCTAAGAGTAGGAGTAGAAATAGTTTCAAACATCTAAGCCAAGGCAGAAACACTTGGCTTCTTCACTAAAAGGGGCACCAACATCTAATGCTCTATCCTTTTCCTCTTCTATCTAAGTAATACGGATAAAAGAAGGGGGTTGAGGCATCAAAAGGATTATAGCTGATTCTGGTCCATGTGCTTCCTTTGCTGGCTCTTCAATGATGAGCTCTAAGGAAGATTCTTCATAGATTGGCTCCAAGTGGAGAAGAGTTCAGGAACAAAGAAATTAAGTTCATCCACTCCTTCTTCTTCAGGTTGTGTTTCTAAGGCAATCGACTTTGTTATGGATTTCATCAAATCATTTATTATCATGAAGTCATCATTGTCACATGAAGAAGTTATTTTGGGCTCCATGATTGTTATCCTTATGGGGCCAGTTGATGGTTCATGAAAAAATTGGATTCCAATGCCATTATTCCCTTACGAGGACAGCTGAGATGGGTATAGAGGTAAAACTAAACGTTGAGTCATGGGTTTTGTTCATTGTTCTTAAATGATAACAAAGGGCTCAGGAGTAGTAAGCTTTCTTCTACTTCTGCTAGACCCATGAATCCCTTTTGTGTGCTATAGTTCTCTTGCTACTTCAAGCCTCTGCTTTTCTTGAAGAATTCTCTATTCTTTGAGAATTCTTTCTTCCGCTTCTTCATCTTCAAAGGATTCGAATTTTAGCTTCGAGTTTGTGCAACATTACTTATGTCTTTCAGAATGAGTGCTGCTTGGCTTGTAGTTCTTGGGTAGACTTTTGAATTTTGGCTCTCAGATTTTCTTTGACTCGGAAGCTTGTCAGGCTCCCTTAGGGTAGCTCACTTTCTGAGGATTCGGCCTGAGCTTCAGAGGATTTGGTTAACTGTGAAAATTTAGCTCATCTTTGTTTCTTATACAACCTTCCTTTTCCCTTTCTCTTGGGCTTAAGAGAAGATTTGAGATACTATTTTCTCAGATTCATTATTTGTTGCTTCTGTTATTTTTCATTTGAGTCACCTGCTCTCTAGCTGGGCATTTTCTCTTCTAATTTCTTGCATTTGCTCTATCATCATCTTTATCATCTTAGTCATTGTATGATCTAAAGATGGAGGTGTAGGGAGGGTCGGTTGCCTTAGATGAGGTGCCAAGTATTTCTACTATGAAGGTTGACCTTGTGGTTGACAGTTATTCCCACTTCAAATTGGGGTGATTCTTCCAGCTAGAGTTATATATGTTCCCAAATGGGAATTGGTCTTCCTGATTCTGAGGTGGATCTGGAAAGGGAGTGTTGTTGCTACCTAGTGGTTGAGTTATCTTGCAAAGCTGGGCACATGTTAGTGTGATGGTCATGTGAAGCACATATGCCACAGACCTTAGGAACCACCAGCCTGGCTAGCCATCATTGCTAAATGAGGCTAGAAGGTTGCTGGAAAGTTTGGGTCAATCCTGATTCTCTGGATAGGTCATTTCATGAAGGCCTCTTGTATTGACTATAGTCCTAGAATCAAATTGCTGAAAATTTGAAACATATTCTTAATTAAAGTACAAGCCTTTGCTAGAGTCTTATCTAGGAGTGCCCTTCCACTAGTAGCATCTATCATACATCTATCACCAGGTACCAATCCCTCATAAAAGTCCTGAAGGAGGAATTGCTCCAAAATCTAATGATTGGGGCAGCTTACACAAAGGAGTTTGAAGCGTTCCCAATATTCATGTAGGGTTTCATCAGTTAGCATATAGAATCTCTTTCTGATAGAAGCCACTCTTGAGGCTGAATCTCTCAGGAAAATCCTCTTCATCTTCTCCATCTGTTTACAATCCCATCTGGCAAATTAAAGCTTCTTCAAGTGCTTGGGGGTTCTCCAGATTGCCCATGAAATTTGGGCAAAGCATGTACCATATACTCTTTTAACTCAAAATCATTATCTAGCCTGGGGTACATAATGGCCAAGGGCTACTGGGTAAAATCAGGAGTGTCACATGTATTTCCTAGAACACTAAACAGAGGATCATAATGCTTAGATGGTTTAACTTGTTGACGCTTTGCCTATCTGATTTTTCTCAAAGTTTTCTCAATCTTAGAGTCAAAATGTATCAAATTTCCAGGAGATAGAGAACGCCTCATACAAGGGAATATAATTTTTTTTTTGTGCAAAATAAAATAAATAGAAGAAAATAAAAACAATAAATAAATAAATAAAATTAAAATTAAAAAATGGAAAAATAAAATAAAATAGAAAAATAAACAACTAAGTTTCAATGCCTCCTTACAATGGCGCCAACATTTGAATAGAGGTTGTTGCCTACCTCCTCAAATTAGTAATTTATTTTAATGCTATGTTGTACCAAAAATGTAGTAAAGAGCACAACCTAGGTTATCTCTCAAGGAGGCTTCAATACTTAGTTGGAAAAATTAAGGTTTTAAAGAATGAGAAATAAGCAATTTAAATCAAAAGATAATAGCAACAGTGAAGAAGGACACTAGTGCAAGGTATTTCTAGGATTGGGAATTAATTATCATTGACCAAATATCAAACCCATTGGTGGCTATTAGTAATAAATTACTGGCAATTATACTGTTGATTGATCGATCTCTAAATTTGACCAATACAAATAACTAATAAACGAGATCTCAATTTATTTAGAATTCACATTGATTTAATGAACCAATTACTATAGCCTAACGTCAAGAAAGTTAATTCTAATGTTCTCCCTCAAACATAAACCAATAGATTTATCAATTTATGCCCAAAGGGTTTTATTAAACGACAATTGCCAATTTAGTTATCCCAATAAAGATTATAGCAATCACCATAATAATTATAGGTATAGAAACTACAAAACATTAAGAAAACCAATGCATTTAATATCAAAAAGGGGTCTCAAACATTATCCCAATTCATCCGAAATCCTACACTAGTAAAGAAATATACTCCTGCATCTAGAGGATTACAACAATGAAGATAAAAGAAAACCTGAAAATAATAGCAATAATCCTTATAACGCCCCAATTTTTTTTTTTTGAGTACAAATGACCAAAATGCCCTGAGGTCATTTTTACCTGAATTCAAGGACAGTGAACTCCAGTTCTCAATGGGTCAACTCAATTTTTGAAGGGGATTATATCTATTTTTGATATCCAAGGTGAAAATCTCGTTTCTGAACTTTTGACTCAAAATGACCAAAATGCCCCTGCGTTTTACGCGGTAAAGGTGCCGTTTAGCCCAAACTTTCCAGAAAGTTTGGAATAATGTTTTTAAGTGGTTTATGATGTTTAGTCGGGCTTGGAGGTCCTAGCAGTTTTAGTGCAAAATTACCATTTTGCCCCTAAAACAGTGTCAAGTGAGCCTAATGACGTAATTAAGCAAACCTAAGCAATATTAGGCTCTAATCGAGGATTAATTTATTTCGATAATTAATCTAGAGTCAAAATAATTTATTAAGGTTAATTAGAACCTAAGATTGCTTAGTTAAACTCTAATTACATTCTTTGATTCAAGATTCCTAGTCATGGAATCTTGAATAGTGTTTTCTCTCTCCAATTCCTTAAATTAAGGAGCCCATACCTCATTTGACTAAAAGAATAATTTTAAATTGTTAATCTAGCAAGATCACTCCCCTAATCAAGTCTTGACAACCTTAATTAGCCATTACCTCACCTAAACACTTTCTTACAAGCTCCTAACCAAAACCTTAATCAAAGAAACACCTAAACACATCACTAAACCACAATTACATGAACAATTCTCTTCCTCCCTTGGCTGAAATCTGGCTGAATCTCACCCCAAGAAAAGTGTCACATGTTGATTTTTGCTTCACTCAAAGACCATACCTCAAGCCATACTTTGAGCCATACCTAGCCATGCTTTCAACCATGCCTTTTAATGACCAATTGTTGAAGATATTTTCCTCCCCAAAGCCAAGCAAGGCCGTCGGCCTTCCTTCCCTTGTGCAGCCTCCATGTTGCAAAATTTCTATAAATACCAAGCCTTGAAGAACTTACACTTTAGAAGTTTTGCCAAGTTCAAGCTTTCTTGCATTTCCTTTCATTTTTCTCAATTTCTCTTCATCTTGCTCTTCTTCTTCCTCCCTCAAAGAAACCTTTCCACCACCACAAACCACCACAAACAACCTTGAACCACCACTCCCTCACCTCAAACCACCTCTCAAACACTTAAACTTTCCATTTCCAAGCTTGCTTTCTCAAGGAAAAATCATCTTCCTTGAGAAACCTTGTTGGCCGAACCTACCCACACCAAGAGAAGATTTTGTCTTCTCATTTCTTCAAGGATCAAGCTTTCTTTCATTTTTTCAAGACTTCCTAGGTAGGGGTTTTGTTTCAAAGTTTTTACTTGTTTTCTTCAAGAAAGGTTCTAGTTTTCTCTTGGTTTCAAACCTTTCCTCCTTTTTCTTTTGGCCATGAGGCCTTTTCATGAGAAAAACTTTAGCTTGATGATGAGGTTTCAAGATAATGGTCTTGTGATGTCATGTGAGAAACCTCTAAAGCTTGAAAAACTTGGTCTTGGACCATACATGCTCTTGGTTTCTTTCCTTTTCCTTTGCTTAAAGTTTCAGTTTTCTTTTCCTTTCCCTTGAATGGTTTCTGTTTCCTTTTCCTTTATTTGAACAAAGTTTGTTAAAAATGTTAAGTAGATCACAAAAGTTTTGTTAAGAAAATTAATCATATGTTTTCAAAGAGCTCTAAGCTTACCCTTGCCAACCTTAAAGTTGGTCGGCCGTTCTAAGAGTTTTACTCTAGATTGAAGCCCATGAGCAATAAAATAAAGAATATGACTTAGTTCTTTGTATGTTTGTTTAGACAAAGTGTTGAGTTTTGTGTCCATTTTCTTGAGCTTGATGATGAAGTTCAAAACCAAAGGCTTCTTTGAAGACTTGGTGCTAAGAACTCTAAAGCTCACTTTATGTTGTTAAGATACATATTGGGTTAAGGTTATAATGTTCCTCTAAAGTCTTGTAAGAGCTCTAGTTAAGATAAAATGAGTTGCATTCATGTTTATGTTTATGCCTTGCATAGCATGTTTATTTTGATGCCATCACTAAGCTCTCAAGAATAACTAAATGAACTTGCATTATCATGTTTAAATTTCCAAGCTTGCATTTCATGTTTATATTTCAAGTCATCACTTAATCTTTAAAGATAATAATGAGGTTGCATCTCATATTTATTTTATGCTCTCACTTTATTTTATAATGAAGAGTAAAACAAGTGCATAGCATGTTTAAGTTTATGCCATCACTTAAATATCCTAGAGCTCAAAGACTTGCCCAAGTATCTTACATAAAGTTTTAGAAAATGGAGGCATTTCAAGAATGCCATTTCGGCCTTGTGATGATGATGATGGACTTGAAGATGAGTTCATCTAATCATAAGTGCCCATAGTCTAAGTCTTGGAATTTTTCTAAGCTTAGGTGTTTTTAAAGAACCTTATGAACAAAGTTTTATGTTTTAAATCTATTCCTTGAGCTAAATAATTTAGCTACTGACCTCACCCATTTTTGTATGATTTTAATGAGAGGAATTGGTTTCTAAAAGAGTTTTGAGTTCCTAAAATGATTCCAAGAGAAACTAGCAACTTATATGCTTTTAAATCATGAGATTATGTGATTATATGAAGCTTGTATTTTTGGTTCTGCCTTGTGCAATTGGCCACTATATAAATTCTGTTTTATGGTGTTAAAATGTGTAAAATTATGTTTGAGTGAAGCAAGGAATGATTTAGGGAAGTTAGGAAAGAACAAGTAACTAGAAAGGACTTAAAATGTGAATTCTAGAACACTTAGATGCACAAATTGTAAATTCTGTTCCAGCATAATTGGACTTAAGAAAAATGGTTTATAATTAGTGGATATGTGTAGGAATCCCTCATAATTGGTTTAGGAGTTGATTATAGAGCCTTAGGCGAAGACGAAACTTAGAAAGGGTTAAAGACGGAGATTTTAGGACCCCGTAAGCGTGTGATAATTTTCTGCCCAAAGTGATGCAATGCTGTTTGGATATATTAGTGAACATAAATCTTAGTGAGAATTGTAAGTAATGATCCCTTAGGTGTTATAAAGAACTATAATGGGAGTTAGGATAATTAGAACACAAGTTTAAGACCCGTAAGGGCCAAAGCATAAGATGTCTTAAGATAAAGAGGTGCGATGTGAGAATGAGATCGAGTGAGTATTGTTTTGATGTATGTGAATGTTTTAAATGCCATGAGTATAAGAATGTATGGATGTGTGGCATGTTGCTATGATGATGTGGTATGCTACGTTTAAAATGCATGAAAATATGAGATATGAATAGAGGATATGTTATATGATGTTCTATGGTTGTATGCTCATGTTGTATCCATACAAGATATAATAAAGTGGAAATGATCCCATTATGACTTCCAGAGTTAAGGGTTGTACGGAGTGATCCAAGAAAAGGGATATTTTAAAGAGGAAATGATCCCATTATGACTTCCCGAGTTAAGGGTTGTACGGGTGATCCAAGAAGAGATATGATTGCCCTCTTTTTCCGTATAAATCTAGTGACGGCTAGTTAGGTTGAGCTCATTCCTAGGCGATGGGTGTATTTGGAGTTTTGGTGACCATGAGAAAATTGCCTGGGCGGCAAGTTAGGTGGATTTTGATGACCATGATGAGGGTGGAAAAAGTTAAGAAAGGAACTCGAAGAGTTCAATTATGATAAAGTAAAAGATCTACATGCATATGTTCCGTGGTTGTTTCCATTGGTGCTCAAGCATTGCCATGCATACATAAAATATCTGCTGCATTCATACCATCAAGACTCATGCTAAAAGAAACCTACTTCGGGTAATAGGATTTGAGAAATTAAAACTGAACCTATGCATGTACACCTCTTTCATAATGAAACCCGAAGTGGCTTGGGGCGACGACGATGACACTTGTGTTAAGGTCGGGGGCCCTCCTAGAATCTTGTATAAGTATTCTCACCCTTTTGTTTTCCCTCCTGTGTCGTCTTCAGACGGGATTGATGCGGATGTTCGTGATCTTCCTTGAGGCGCAAACATAGGAATCACGTCATCTAGTCAGTAGAAGGGCGCAGAAGCATGAAGACTAGTCTAGCTTTGTTAATGTTTGTTTTGCGTTAGTTAAAGTTGTTTGGTGTAATTGATACCCTAGGTGTCCTTATATTTATAAGGACATCGTTGTTATGTTATGATTATGATATACTACTATAATTTATGTTGTGATTATTCTATGGTTTATTCATGTTTGTTATGATGACGTATATCTGGTTGTTATGTTTTACGTTTAATAATCGGTATCTATGCGCATACACGGTTCGCATTTTAAGTCTTAAGTCCAAAAAGAAAAATTTAGTCGTATTTTATTACTCGTATTTTAAAGAAAAGTAAGTCAAGATCTGAAATAAAGGCATAACAACTAATAACTAACCGGAATGCGACTTGAGCGTATGAGGTTAAGAGTTAGGGTGTTACAATCCTTGCCACAATCTCTTAAGATAAAGCACCTTCACTAATGGAATCCCTAAAAGATAGAATAGTAAAGAAGAAGAAGATATAAAGAGAATGAGAGAGATGTAGAGAGAATAATAGCAACTAAAAGTGGTAGCCTAAAGTGAGTGAAAAGCTAGGGCAAAAGTCTGTGTCAATCTTTTATTTCCTGTTCTCTAAAATGGGATAAAGTGAGGCCCAAAAATTGATTAAATGAGCTATTCTAAGTCACCACATGAGCGCTTGCGCTAGTAGTGCTATGCTGATTAAAATAGTTTTTTGGGTTCTGTTGAGCATTGTAGCGCTCATTGAGAAGTCAAGTTGGACATCTAGAATTTTAATAATCTTTCCAATGCCACCAAAATCACCTCAATTGGACATCTGTAGCTCCAGATATTATGAAAATACTAACTGGAGGTCAAGTTGGATAGCATCAGGACATCAACAACCTTTAATCTTGCAACTTGATTTTCACTAAGATGCTATTAGAACTGGGTTTTGAGCTGAACATGAAAGTTTTAGAGGACTTATTGATCTTTCCAAAACATCTTTATTTGTCTTAATCCAATCTCTCTAGAGAGATACAGATTTTGAATTAGAATGCTTTCTGCAAATGTGCTCAAATGAACTCAATAACTCTTCTATTTAGCTCCCAAATTCTCCAAAATTGATCGTTGCTACAAGATCCATGAAGAGCGTTCCAAGCCTTATTCTTGACACTTTGCACTTAATCCAAAACTCCTATGCACAAAACTATATTCAAAGAGAAAAGTCAATCACAATAGGGTATAACTACAAATCAAAATTAATAGCGCCAATAATTCTATGTAAATTACACAATGAGGAATAAATCAAAATCCTTATTAATTGCATCAATAACACAATAAAACTTATGCAAAAAGATAAGGTTTGGTAGCAAGATAAGTGGCATACATGCCCCTTATCACCTTTATGCTAGCATAGGTAAAATTCTATAACTCTCGCTCAATATTTTAAGAAACTTAATGAGAAATGTTAAAATCCAACTCAAACTTCATACTCAGTGTTATAAATGCTTTAATTCTCATGAGTTTTAGATGTGTTTAATGCGTAACATATCTCAGAAAGTAATTAAAATTTTGAGAAATTTACAATACGTTTTAGAAAGTTGATAATCAGAAAGATGACAATGATTTAGAAAGTTAATCTTGCTTATTAGAACTTAAGTCTAATGCCTTAAGAAATTTTCTTATGCATCAATAAACTTGTATAATGGTCAGTTTTGATTAAAAAGATCATCTTTAAAGCAAACATGTGCCATGTCACAAACATGAAAGGACAACAATCCTGCTATAGCCGTCAAAGGTACTATGACAACTGCAAAGGAGAGGTTGCTTGCAAATATGTCTCAAAAACCTTTCTCCTCACAATGTCTCAAAGAAGAACACATGTAGTCTAATCCAACAATTAAGAAATAATGGATATATTCAAACTTAATCTATAAAAGGATCGCCATTTGAAGATTGAAGGCTTGCTAAACTCATCATTATCTATCTTAAAACACTTGATCTTCTAAAAGCTTTAGAAATTTCACTTCATAAAGAATCAATTCTTTCAAAAACCTTTTTACATACTTTATCTTAGCAAATATCCTCCTTAGGAAGTTATTTCATTGTAAGAAATCATTCAAGTGACTTTCTATTCACATTGTAATATCCTGAAAGCTTGATTGTTTTACTTTAAAAAAGTATTTCTCAAACACAAACCAACACAACTTCTTTTGCAACCTTGATCCAATAGTGGTTAGTGTGCATTAGCATGGAGAGGCTAGGACAATATTGTTAGCTCTAGAACCTTCAGAAAGCTTTAAGGCTTAAAGTTTTGAATGACAACAAAGCAAATTCTAATAAAATATCTTGTAGAATGGACTAATATTTCATTTGAGTTTCTATAGCATTTACAAGACCACTCTCGTATATATACAGTTAAATCAATGAGTTATTTTTCATAATGTCATGTTTTGACATGATTATAATCTCATTCAAAGAGATTCAAGAACTCTAATGATGTGAAAAATAGTTTTAAGAGTAAACCTGTATGTTGAATAATTGAGAAAGGATTTTTGATTAGAAGCCAAGTTAAGGTCTTAGAAAATATTTCACGCATTCAGAAAGTCCTGCTCAATGAAGAAATCAATCTTTTCCTAAAGCAAGTCGTGATTACTTCAATCTCGATGAAAAAATTCCTATGGGCTCAAATTGAAGAAATGAAGGTTAACAAGAAGATCAAAAATTGAAAACGCACATCAAAAAGCATGTGTCTTTAGAAATTGTGCTTGCAAAATAAAGGAGGGAATTTAAATTTCAAATTAAGTCAACACCCAAAAAGGGGCTGAAGTGACATATACTTTTTCACTAGGTCAACTATCCCATCTTCTAAAAAAAAGTTCAAAAACCAGGGTAAAAGTAAAAAGTAGTTTTTGAAACTTCACTCAGAAACCATATTTGAGGATCTCTACAACTACAAAAAAGTAGCTTTGACAGTTGGGCTAGTCTTTTAGATGGCATTAACTTTACATAAAAAGCAGATCCAAACCTATCAAGAAGAAGCGAAATAAAGGTGCAACAGTTTGATTTGAGGATCAAGTATAAAAGGATGTCATGTGCTTACAACTCAAGACTTTTGCAAAATCTTTGATAGAACGCTAAAATGCGAATCCTCTTCTTCTTTTCCTTCTGTAAAGCATATGACAACATATAGTTAGTTTCTTCTCCTAGAAAATCTTCTTTCTAAGTTCTTATTAGATAATATCTTCTTCTTAGGAAAATTGTTAGAAGAAGTCATTCAAGTTTTTAGGTTATACATTTCATTTTTAGAAAAACTTGAGTGCTCGTTTGTTGGATAGAACTAACTTTAAACAAAATCATTGTACCTTGATTTGTTAGTGATCATTGTGAGTTTAGCTTGAAGAGGCTAGTCCAAGACAACTTGGAAGTAACAGTAAATTGGAATATTTAGTCATGGGAAATAGCTTGAGATGGCTATACAACGACTATCGTTCTTTCTTGGGTTAGAAAGGGAATTAGGGAAACTCAAAGGTTGTTGAGAATTGGATGTAAGGGAGTTGACCGAACCAGTATAAAAATCACTATACATTATCTTCTATCTCTTTTATATTCTACTTTTGTGATTTACTATTATATGTTTATGAAAATGCTTTCAAATAGTTTCTGAGTTTTTCTTTGTTTAGAAAGCAACTTTCTGAACCTTACTAAGAAGGTTTTTTCTCTACCTTCAAGTGTAAACTTTATAGACTTTGTTTAAGTTTTTTAGAAAGAAAAAGAAGTTAAAGCATGATTCAACCTCTATTCTTGTGCTATTTTCTACCTACAATTGGCATCATAGCTTAGGCCTCTAAGGGGTTGATCATTCAAAAAATGAGAGGTTAACGATCCTAAGGATAAATGGCACAAAACGTTCATAATATAGTAGAAGGACACTCCATAAATAGAGATCCATTCTTTGATGGTGGAGACTATGCCTATTGGGGGATATAGTGGAGTTATTTATCAAATACACAAGTCTTGACCTGTGGGAAATAATAGAATGAGACTATATTTCTATGGAAGAAGTTCCAAGAACAGAAGATGGATCTTCCACCTCTAGAGAAGTTCCAGGAGTAGGTGGACAGAGCAACACAAAGCAATAGTTCAGCTAAACTTCAAAGCTAAATACCTTGCACTCTGCATTAAGCAAAGTTGAATATAACAAAATCATTGCTTGTGACATAGCATAGAAAATCTAGGACAGACTGCATATGTTGCATAAAGGGATAGATCAGGTCAAGGAGACCAAGATTAGCATATCGGTCCATCAATATGAAATGTTCAAAGTGATTGAACAAGAGAGTATTGATGAGTTTACAATTATGGAGAAAATGGACACCACAAGACAAATTATCCCAAGCTCAAGGGTCCACAAAAGAAATTTCCTTCAAAGAATGGATGCTAGCTACCTTGAGTTAAAGAGAAAGGAAAGGAAGGATCAAAGCCACGATGAGCTTGAAAATGTGGCCAACCTATGCTTCATGGCTAAATACACCTCTAAAGGAGAGACAAAGCTAAATAAATCTTCTGAAATTGACCTTTCCTATTATGAACTGTTGGCTTTATATGATGAGTTGCTTGAAAACTCAGACCCTAACTTTTTACTACCTCTCTCAAAAAGAACCATTAGAAAACCATTTTAGAGTTTGAGAAAGTGAAAGCAAATTTTGAGAACTTAAGGCTTGAGAAAGAAGAAATACAAGGAGAAAATACATTTTTGAATATAAAGCTCAAGTCCTTCGAAATGAAGCTTCTGACAAAGATCAAAAAGCTCAAAAGTAATTCTAAGCTAGAAGAAACTTCAAAGCTTCTCCAATCTGATTTAGAAAAGATGGTAAATGGCTCCAAGCATCTTGACTTGATGCTTGGTGGTCAAGGACCATATTTTTAGAAATAGGATTCAGGTATGAGAATGAAATGGATGAGAAAGATAAAACAAGCTTATAAAAAAAATAAAAATAGAATATCCTATAATTTCTGTCACAAAAGGGGCATCCACCTGATAAATGTTTCATGAGAAAGAAAACAGTGAAATAGGTTAGAAGACCTCCTCCTAAGACAACTAACCCAAGAAGGCCCAAGAAAATATGGCTACCTAAAATAAAAACCGTCTTTGTTGCAAGTGTATCTAAGAATGCACATTGAGAAGAACACCAAGTGGTACATGGACAGTGGCCTCAGACACATGTCAAAAAGTAGAAAATGGATTAGACACTTGAAACCTAAGAACTGGTTCTTCAAGTTTCCTGATGGAGGTAAAGCCAAAGTCACAGGCATTGGAAATGCTAGTAAGGATGATTCTCACCAAATCTCTAATATTTTATTAGTTGATGGTCTGGCTCACAACTTGTTTAGCATCAACCAATTTTGTGATCAAGGCTTTAATGTTGGTTTAATGCCAAGGCATGCCATGTGATGAATCCCACTTTGGAGAAGTCATTTTATCTGGCAAGAAACATGATAACACTTATGTATTATTCTTGGATGACCTTCTAGATCAAGATGTAAAATATCTTGCATCCTTCATGGATGATAAGTGGCTATGGCATAAGAAGCTTGAACATGCTCATATGAAGTTAATTTCTGAGTTATCTCAAAAAGAGCTTGTTAAAGGCCTATCTAAGATCAGTTATGACAAGGACTCCACTTATGATTTTCTATGAGAAAGGTAAGCAAACCAAAGCTTCTTTCCATAACAAAAATGTAGTGTCAACTACTAGGCCACTAGAGCTTTTACATATGGATCTTTTTGGACCAACCAAGACTGGAAGGCTTGCTAGGAAAAGATACTATCTTGTCATAATGGATAATTATTCTAGATTTACATGGGTTATTTTTTTAGCTTCTAAGGATAAGGTGGCTGAGAAATTCAAAGTTTTTGCTAAAATAATTTGTAATGAAAAGATTCTCAAATAATCTCTATTAGATCAAATCATAGAGGAGAATTTACAAATTATGTTTTTGAAGATTTTTGTGAAAACCATGGCATTTCACATGAGTTCTATACTCATAGAACTCCCTAACAAAATATGATTGCTAAAATGAAGAATAGAAGCTTGTAGGAAATGGTCAGAATAATGCTCTTAGAAAGTGGTTTATCCTAAGGTTTTTGGGCAGAGGGTGCCAATACCTTTTGCTATATCCAAAATAGAATTTTTCTTAGGCCAATCCTTAAAGATACTTCTTATGAGTTATGGAAGGGAAGAAAACTCAACATCCCATATTTTCATGTCTTTGGATCTAACCTTCTTTCTTAACACCAAGAACAAGCTCGCAAAGTTTGATCCTAAATCTAATAATGATATTTTCTTAGGGTATTCTTCAGTCTCAAAAGCTTATTGGGTATATAATAAAAGGACACTTTATGTTGAAGATACTATTTACATCAAGTTCAAAGAGTACAAGAAAGACTTTGTTGATGATCTAGTAGACATATAAGAAGATCCTAAGAAACAAGTCTCAAAGATATAGGTAAAAAGGCACACGAAAAGGGGGTTGAAGTGCAATAAAAGCAGCGTTAGAGACGTCAGAAATAAGCTTTCTAAACTAATAAAGTTAGCTAAACATATGCAATAAAGTTTTCCAAGAGAAACACTGTAAATATGCTAAATACAGAAAACAAGTAGAAGAAGAAGAAGAAAAAGAAAAAGAAAAAGATACTGCATCAAAGATTTATACTGGTTCAGCCAACCTGCATCTAGTTCTCAACAACAGTTGAGTTCCACTAAACCTTTCTAGACCAGAGTAAGAATAAAGATAGTCTTTACATTAACCTTTCCAAGTTCACCAGTGACCAATAGACAACCCCTACTGTCACAAACGAAGTAGTTATTCACTAGCCTCTTCAAGTTGAACCAAGTAGTCTTTGAATAGCCTCTCCAAGCTAAACCAAGAACAGGAAAACACCTTTACTGTCACGTTACAAGTAGTCTTTGACTAGCCTCTCCAAGTTAACCTCACATCAATCACTACTGGATCGAGGATACAACGTTTGTGTTTGGGTTTGCAACTCAAACTAACCTACAATCAAGTTTCCATAAGATTTACAAAGAAAGTTCTAGGAAACACTTGAATGACTTCTTTCTAGTTATTCTTCCTTGGAAGAATGTATGAACAATGAAGGAAAATAGAAATAAGATTTTTACAATCAAAGGAAATGATTACAAGATGTAAAAGAACTTTACAAGAAGATGAGGAGAAATTTTTACAGAGTTTTTGCTCTTTGTACAGCGTCAAAAATCTCATTTGTTTGAGCACAACATATCTATTTATAGATAGTTTTCCTTGTGACCATTGCCTTTGATCAGATCTCCAAGTGACACATGTTGATAATCCATTTGTGTCTTGGAAAAGCAATAGAAAGATTAGCTTGTTTGTCAGTGGAGCTTTTGCAGAAGCCGTTATAAGATTGAGGTTTCTGTTCTACTTTAGAAACTACTTTTACTTTCTTGAACATGGTTTTTGAACTCTTCTTCTAGAAGCTGATGTTGTTGACTAAGTTAGCAGAAAAGATGACTTGCTAGTTTGAAACTACGTTTGACTTTAAATTTAAATTTCAAAAATTCAAACTTCCCTCCTTTCCAATAACGTTAGCGCTCTACATTGAAGTGAACTTTTTGATGTGCAGTATTAGTTCCTTAATGAATATTGGGTCTTCTCGTCTTCAATCATGGGTTGTTGATGAACAAAACATTGTGAGTGTGATGATTAAAGATAGTATAACACTTTGGCTCTAGTTTTAGATAGATATCTTCATTTCAGGTATACTTTCTGAAGTCCTATCCTACTTTCTAAAGTCCTAGACCTTGGTTTCTTTCCCTTGTTTTGATTTATGTTCATCCGTAAGGCATGTATATATACTATATATGATATAATATTCACTTCTATTAAGTTCAATCTCTTTATATGAGATAAATCATGTTTCACATGTAAAGTGAAATTATTCTCACTTCAAGTCCATGTTATGCAATTCGGAAATACCTATATGCTATGTCAAGAAACTCAAGGTAGAGATTAGTCATTCTTCAAAGTGTTTTCTTTAAATTGGTTTTGTTATCATTCAAAATATATTTCATTAAAGCTTTCAGAAGGGTTTTGGAGCTAACAATCTCCCCCTTTTTGATGATGACAAAACAATTTGAAGAAAATCTTTTGAAGAGATATTGAAGGAATTACTACTGAAGATATAACGTGAAGATTAAAATCCTTTCAATATATCACAAAAGGTGATTTTCAGGAAGTTCTTTTCTTAAGGCATGATATGAAAAAGAAAAATGTTTTATAGCCTTAAGTGACTTAAATCAGAGTTGATTTTGTTATTTATGAAAATTCTGAATTTACTCAGAGTACTTTCTGAGATACATTAGAATAGTAATGAACCAGATATTATCGTTTAAGTCTTTTTAACACAACCAGCTTAATTTTCAGTTAACAAAATCTTTCTGAAGATTCACGTGCTTGAATAACTAACAAGTAATACTTGTGATATTTTATCTTGATTGATTTCCTTATTTACTACTTCTTTATCTAAACTTATTATCGAAAGTTGATGCTCATGTTTATATGAGGGATGTATCACACATTTTGAGCAAACAAAATAGAGATAATACTTTTCAAATAAGTTTGCACACTGATATATATGACATGTAACAAAGCATCAATATATTACTTATAAAACATAGTAAAATAAACCAGAGCAAAAGAAACAGAATAGATTGTATATATCTAACTTAAGGAGAAGAGCTAGAGCAAATTAAAAACCACAAGAAAATAGAACTTGTTCTTAAAGAAATGTAGATGCAAAAAGATCTTTGAATTTTCTCCCCCTTAGTGCATACTTCCCTTATTTTTCTCAACACAAGATTTTCTTTCTATCCATTTCTTCTTCCTTTTTTGTCATCAACAAAAAGGAGGTGTGCTAGAATCCAGGAACACCATGATCAACCCTGGCATTTGACTTCACGAAGAATTTCTAACATAAGCGCTTCATGTCATCGTGATAAGGCTTCCATATGATCCAGTCGGTTGTTGATTTGGCATTGTTCTCACAGTAGCACTTGTACTTTAGTAAAGCTTGGCTATGCCCTAGTGCAGGTTGGCTTGAAGAAGGCTTAGCACCCTAAGCTGGAGATGGTTTAGGAACAACTGGATTGAGGAGAAAAGCATTTACTTGAGGTGAGATCTTCTTAGAGTTGTCATTCTGTTGACTCATTCTTTGAGGATATATTCTCTTTAGAAGTAGATTCCAAATCAGAAACCCCTGAGCTTGTCTCATTCTAGAATCTAAGGCCATGCATGATCTACAGGGTGAGCCCCCATATTTGATAATTATCTTAGGCCTTTTACACTTATCTAAATCTTCAAGAAGTATGATTATCCTTTTGTTTCCTCTTCCCTTATTCTCCGTCATTGCCTTTTCAAGAGTTGCATCTCTTATTCTAAGACTCTATCTCATAACAGGATGAAGTAGCACCGGTTGGCCTTCGTATGGTCTTAAAAGAACTTAGAGAGTACTCAGTTCCTTCCATATACTCGTGCTATTCATTTTCCAATGGGTATTGCAAGTACTCAAAGATCTTGGTCAAAAGAATCCCATAAGGAACAACAGTAATTCTCTTTTTCCCTAGAGAGATGACACATATCATGTAGTCAAAGATTAGTCTAGGCAAGTTTACCTTTCTTTTAGCTAAAAGACAAAACAATAACATGTAGTCCATCCCAACCAATAGATGTGTGCTTCCAAGCCTCAAGAGTACAAAAACTGGATGAGGGTAAAGACTTGTCATGCCTTAGTGTTCAACATGGTGGTAGTGATGTTGCCAGGATAGTGTTGGAGAGTCATGATAAGTCTGAGACCTCCTTTGCTGAAACTCCAAGACCTATCCACCAGTTTTCCTCTAACCTAGATGACACCATCATTAGGAGCATGAATGGTATTGGAGAGGTTGACTATGCTCAGCTCTATATCAACGCCTTGATATAAGAGGTTCACCAACTTGGATACCTATATCAACTGGGAAAAGAAAGTAATCATTCCCATAAATACTTGATCGGAAAAGTTTAGGAACCCTTCCTATCCTTGGAAGGAAAGAACCTCCAAAAGGATAAAAACTTGAAGCATGAGAAAAGTTGTCAGCATAATGTTGCTGGTAGTGAGATTCATCAAACATGAGAAATGTCCCCATTTGGCAACATGCCCAAAGCACGATTTTCCTTCAGCCATTTTTCAGGGTTATGTATAAGGAAAGATCAAGAAGGTTGTGAGGAGCAAGACGTTTTGGTTTGCAAAGAGAGGTTTGAGATGAGAGAAAACAGAACGGTTTGAAGTAGCGTAAGGTAGAGGATAAAGGTAAAGAAGTGATGTGTGAGGAGTGGGGGTTATTTAAGTGATGTGATGTAACTGACTGAAGTTAAAACGACGTGGGAGAGAGAAAGCTCAAAAGAGTGGGAATTATCCCTCCTTTTCATCCTTATTTAGAAAGAATGGTTTTTGACTCTTGAGACTAATTTCTGATAGGTTTTCTTTCTGATCTTCACGATTCACTTGACCCATTTGAGGCTTACCACTTACTCATCATAACTCATCTTCATATACTGAAGTATGATCCCATATATATACTTCATTATCTGATCTTCATATCTTCTTTACGAAAAACCCATATTCTTTTTGATCTCGCAAACTGAAAATTTGTCTTTAATCTGATACATGGTCTTGCAAACTAATATATTTTATAGGACTTTAGCTCGTAGTTATGGAGAGAGAGACAATATCCAGAGATGATTTGTGTATAATGCTTTTGCAGATTTAAAAACACTTAAGTTTAAAAGCTTTTTCAAGACACAAAAATGATCTTCAGCTAATGGCTTTGTGAATATATCTGACACTTAGTCTTCAGACTCAACATCTCCTTTTTGAACATGATCACGGATAAAATAATATTTAACATTAATGTGCTTGGATCTAGAGTGTTGAATAGGATTTTTAGCAAGATTAATAGCACTAGTGTTATCATAATAAATAGAGATTTTGGAATGCCTCAAGTGATAATCTTCTATCTGGTTCCATATCCATAGCATCTGGGTGCAACAATTTGCAGCAGTTACATATTCAGCCTCAGGAGATAGAGCAATTGTATTCTACTTTTTGCATGACCATGTGATCAGACTTTTTCCAAAGAAAGAGTAGTAACCACTGGTACTTTTTCTCTTAACTCTATCTCCAGCAAAGTCAGCATCACAATAACTTACAATATCATAAGAAGTACCTTTCTTATACCACAAGTCAAGATTAATAGTACCTGATAAATATCGAAGAATTCTCTTAACAACATTTAAGTATGATTGCTTAGGGTTAGATTGAAATCTAGCACAAATTCCTATACTTAATTGAATGTCTGGTCTAGTAGCTGTAAGATATAGTAGTGAATCAATCATTTCACGATAATTACTTTCTGAAACTTTTTTACCATTCTTATCACATCAATAATTTGAGATGGATGCATAGGGGTGCTCATTGGTTTAGCTTGATCCATATTAAATTTCTTCAAAAGCTCCTCTGTATATTTTTCTTGATAGATCAAGTTTCCTTCCTTTTATTGTTTTATTTGCACACTAAGGAAGAATTTTAGTTCACCCATCATACTCATCTCAAATGCACTCTGCATTAATTTTGAAAACTTTTCACAGAGAATGATCAGTAATGCCAAATATGATGTCATCAACATATATTTGGACAATCAGAAAGTTATTATCTTGTTCAAGAGTAAAAAGAGTAGTATCAACTTTACCTCTCTTGAACCCTAAGCAAGAAGGTACTCAGTCCATCATACCAAGCTCGAGGAGCTTGTTTCAAACCATTAACAGCCTTTGTTAGCTTGAAGACATGGTTAGGAAGGTCTTCATTCTCAAAACCAGGAGGTGCTTCACATAAACTTCCTAGAGAGGAATCCATTTAAAATGCAGACTTAACATCTATTTGGTAGAGAATAAATCCCTTGAAGCAGCAAAGCAAGTAGCATTTTGATGGCTTCAAGCCTAGCTACTGTGCAAATGTTTCATTATAATCAATTCCCTTTTGTTGATTATAACCTTGTGCAACCAATCTTGCTTTGTTCCTAATGATTTTGCCTGGTTCATCGAGCTTATTCCTGAACACTAACTTTGTACTATGATGGTCTTGCCCTTTGGTCTTTCAACAAGTGTCCAACTTTGCTTTCTTGAACTAGTCCAGTTCTTCTTACATAGCATCTAGCCAACCTTGATCACTCAAAGCTCCATCAATGCATTCAGGTTTGATGGTGGAGATGAAAGCACAATTTGACATATTTCTAAGAGATGATCTTCTCATACCCTTGGAAATGTCTCTAGAACTCTGTTTTGAGAAATTGCCTTTAAATCATAAACTTCTTTGTAGTTTTTGTGGCTTTGAAGGTCTTCAGCTTCTCCTTCATCTTCAGATTGCTTCTTCATGTTCAGAAATATTACTTTCTGATTGCTTTGGAGTTTTGAGCAAGCTTTCTGAAGTGCTTGTGTTCTGGAGCTTACTTTTTGAAGGTTTATCTTTCATCTTCATGCCATCAGATGTTTCCTTTAGACTCATTCTTTCAAAACTCTCTTCTAGTTCTTCGAGATTATCAGGAAGGTCCTTCTTGAGCTCCTTGAACTTGATGTCAATAGTCTCTTCAACACATAGCATTCTCTTATTGTACATTCTGTTAGCTTTAGAGATTGAAGAGTAACATAAGAAAATACCATCATCAGATTTAGGATCAAACTTTGCAAGTTTGTCCCTGGTTTTAAGGATAAAACATGATGAGCCAAAGATGTGAAAATAGGAAATGTTGGGTTTCCTACCCTTCCATAGCTCGTAAAGAGTTTTCTTGAGGATTGACCTTAGAAAGATTTTGTTTTGTATATAGCATGAGGTATTTCAGCCTCTGCCCAAAAACCTTTTAATAAACCACTTTCTAAAAGTATTATTTTGGTCATTTCCTGCAAACTTCTATTTTTCCTTTCAGGAACTCCATTTTGTTAGGGAGTTCTAGGTGCAGAAAACTCATGGAGGATGCCATGTTTTTCACAAAACTCTTCAAAAATATGATTATCAAATTCTCCTCCATGATCATATTGATAGAGCTAATTTGAGAATCTTTTTCTATGCAAATATGTTTTGCAAAATTTTTGAATCTTTCAAATACCTCATTCTTAGAAACTAGGAAGATAACCCATGCGAATCTGGAGTGGTTATCAACAATGTTAAGATAATATCTCTTTCTAGCAAGGCTAGCATTCTTAGTTAGTCCAAAGAGATCCATATGTCAAAGCACAAGTGATCTGGTGGTTGAAACCACATGCTTATTATGGAAAGAAGCTTTGGTTTGCTTACCCTTTTCACATAAATCACAATTTGAGTCTTTGTCAAATTTGATCATTAGTAAGCCTTTAACAAGCTCTTTTTGAGAGAGCTCAGAAATGAGCTTCATATGAGCATGCCCAAGCTTCTTGTGCCATAGCTACTTATCATACGTGAAGGATGGGAAACATTTTACATCCTGATATCTAGATTATCCAGGAATAACACATACATGTTATCATGCCTCTTACTTGACAGAATAAGTTGTTTGAAAGTAGGACAAACTATTTTGTATGCATGAGCATTAAAAATGACATTAAAACCTTGGTCATGAACTGGCTAATATTTAATAAGTTGTGAGCCAACCATCAATAAGTAAGATAATAGAAATCTGGTGAAAATCATCCTTACCAATATTTCCTATGCTTGTGACCTTAGCCTTACCTCCATGACCAAACTTTATTGATCTAGAGCTTTTGGGGATGATTCTGAACCACTTTATGGATCCAACATGTGCCTTGAGCAGCTACTGTCCATGTACCACTTGTTGTCATGTTCCATATATGTTCTTAGACAGACTAGCACATAGTTTTTATTTTAGGTACCCATATTTTCTTGGGTTCTCTTGAGTTAGTCTGATAAGGAGGTTTTCCAACCTTTTTGATAGACTTCTTTTTCATGAAGCATTTATCAGGTGGATGTCTCTTCTTAAAACAGAAAGTACAAGACACTTTGTTCTTGTTTTTCTTGAAGAGAGTTGATTTTCCTATCTCATCAAACTTTTCCTCATATCCCAACCCGATCTTTTGAAAAAATGGCCATTGACCTTCAAGCATTAGATCAAGATTCCTTAATTTATTCACCAATTTTTCTAGGTTAGTTTTAAGAAGCTTTGAAGTTCTTTCAAGCTCAGAAATAACCTATGAGTGTTTTCGCTTTTACTTGCAACTTCAGATTTTAAGGCATTGAATTTTATGTTTAGAATCTTGTTTTTTCCCTTCAATTATTCTTTTCTTAAGCCTTAGATTCTCAGCTTCTGCCTTGGCCATTTTAAGTTCTAGAATAGTCTTTTTATGTTCCTTTTTCAGTTGAGATAGTGAGAAGAAAGAGTTTGAGAATCTTCTAGCAACTCTTCATATAACTATAATAGTTCATCATAGGATATATTAGAGTTGTTTACCTCAGGTTCACTTTCTAGAGCACCTGCCATGAAGCATAGGTTGGTAACACCCATCTCCTCCTAATCTTCTGATCCTTCATATTTTTCCTCAGATTTCACTCCAGGTGGCCAGCATCCCTTTTTCCAGGGCACAAACTTCTTCTATGGGCCTTTGAATTTAGGACAATCTAGTTTGAATTGTCCTTTGTCTACACAGTGGTAGCAAATGACATTTTCCAAACTTCACCTTGCCTTTCCTGTCCTTCATGAGGTTGATATCTCTTCTCTTCATTTTGCCTCTCCATGTCTTAGATGTAACACCCTAAAAGGACCCAATTACGCTTAAGTTTGCATTTGGATTCTATTAGTTGTCACTTATGCCTTGCGTTCATTTTATTTTGAAATTAACTTAGAAAAATAGTGGATAATTTTTTTTTCTTCTTATAAATTACTTTTTGAAAACTTAAGCCTAACGAGAAGTGAAATACATAGCACTTACGTAGATGGTAATCAAAGTTACTTTGTTCACTTAATTTGAATAAGCGGAATAAGGGACTAAATGTAGAAATATCATCACATAAACTGAAATATACTACTTAATACATGAGTCATAACAGGGCATATAACATAGCGATAAGTTATTACAAATAACATAAATTCTACTACTATTGGTTTGTTTCTCACAACTATAACGTAACTAAAAATCGGAGTGATAATTCTTGAAAGATTTGAATTCTTCACGTGTTGTCTCCTTCCTTAGCTACAGCTCCGTTGCTTTAAGTGGACCCTCGTCTCTAGTAATGACAATGGAAAAGAAACATAGGAGTGAGAAATACAAGATTTCTCAGTAGGAGTTCCTACTTGTACTAAAGGTGTCATCATTGTCGTCCCAAGTCACTTCGAGTTTATTATAAAAAGTTGGACATATAAATGGTTCAATTACTAAATTTCGCAAACATAATTAGCCAAAGTGCGGTTACTTTTAAACTATTCTTGAACATTAGCAGAGACATATATAACATAATTTATCAATTAATATTCATGCATAACACTTTACTTTCTTTCTTTAACGTATTCCTTAATCACTCACGGGATGAATGCATCAATGTCTTCGACCACCCTAAAGGGTAATGAGCTCATACGGTGGCTGTCGGCACAACCTTATGGTTTTCTTTTCGTTGCTGACTTATTCAGTTTAGGGGGTTAAGCCGTGAGCTTAGCTCAAGTCCACTTTTCCAACTATCATTGCTACTTTTACAAGCTTTACTTTTATTCTCACAAAGTGAAATCACCAATACCTTAAACCCCTTTTGAGGATTAAATAAGTTTGATAATTTATTATTTCATTTGAAACATGAATATATACACATCATCATGTTATCATTAATAAATCATGGCACAGTCAATCATTTCATATCTCATCACTATATCACTTCATGCCAAAATAGTAGACATGTCATATATATATCATAGTAATCAGCAAATAATCTCACTCATATAAGATCTCATATAGATTTCTCATAAATGATTTGTATTAAGCAACCCAAACTATCAAGTTGAGTCCCTAGTGTTCCTAAGGGGTTATGGATGTCTTGATTGGTATGTATACATTATGAATGTCTTTCTTTGTACTATTTATCATCCCCTTATTTCATTATTACATTTCAAAATATTATTAGAGGTTCTTTATATATTTTTAGGCTCTCCTATGTTTGAAGATTATTTCAACTTAGATCCTTAAAATCTCTTTACAGGACTTGAATATTCTATTTATAATTCTAACGTCTTTTATAAGAAAATTTGTAACTTTCTGTATACTTATTATCTCAGCCTTTTAAATATAGTTCCAGATTCTTAACTCATCAAGCTTTCCATTGAGGGTAATTTCATTAAAAACACATTTATGGTTATGCCATAGTACCCTTGTAAAGTTACCCCTTTCCAGCTCTCTCAGCATACTGCCCTGAAACTTTATTTCTCATTTAGTATTTTGTGGTGTAGCATACATGGATATGTTTCTATATGTGTTAGCTTTCCAACAGAGTTGAAATCAATCCATTTTCATTTTTCTAGAGTGAGTTACATCTATTTTACTACTAAAAGGTCAGATTTAGAGTTTCAATTTTAGCTTAACTTTGAAAATTTATATCTTAAGCTAGAGAACTCTATTTTAGGTGATTCTTTTTGGAGAGTGTTCTTTATTTAGTCTAGTTTATAGAAAAAATATTTTATTCCCAAAAGCTTCATATTGTATGAGTTTCATATTTTGAAGTAGCTACTGCCATAAATGCCTAAAAATCAGCACCTATCATTTTCATGTTTGATGTTACTTCCTTAACACAAGGAACATCTACCATGTTTTTAAGCCATATATGAGCATGAAAACATCATAAAAACATTTATAACAGAGAAGCACATCTAGTGATTCATAAAAATGTATTTCACAAATAACCATTCAAAACTCTTGTCAATAACACAAGCTTGAGGCATTCTAACCATGGACAAGGTTAGACACCAACAATGCTTGAACAAATAAAGAAGAAACTCCTACCTCTTATGTAGGGTCTAAAAAGAGTCATTCTCTTCTTCCTTGAGCTTGAGCAAGATTTCCTGGAGTGGATGACCCTCCTTGTATCTTGGCTCTATAACTTGAGTGCTTAAGAAATATTTTTCTAGAGTTAAAGATTGTAATTCTTGTGAAGGCTAGTGAAAGTTTGGGTTAGAATTTAAGAGTTTGGATGTAGTTTGGAAAGTGAAGAGAAGTCTTTGAAGAAAAGAACATAAGAAGAAATGGTATAGAAAGAATAAGAGTGAAAGAACACTTAGAGAATTTCTAAGGCTTGAAACTAGTAAGAGAGTATGTATTTTACAAGAGTTAGAGGATGTAGCTTTTGCAAAGCATGGTGAGGTCTCTTTGTGACTTGGAAATTGGAATGAATAGAAGAGAGTTTGGAGAGTATTTATAGTGGAAGGATCAAGAAAAGAAACACTTAGAGAAATAATTGGAGCATGATTTATGGAAGCATGTTGGCCAAATTTTGGGATGAAAATGCTCCATGTTTTATGCAAACATGTTGGCCTAATTTTGGGTGAGAAAATGGTCCATGTTTTATGGAAACATGTTGGCCTATTTTTGTAATTATTAAAGTAGTGGTATTATAGTAATTATAAAAGTAGTCACATTTTAGTAATTATTAAAGTAGTGGTATTGTAGTAATTTCTTTAACCAGACTATAAGAGTAAGGGTATCTTTGTCATTTACTAAGGCAATGGTAGTTTGGTAATTTCCTTTACATGGCAAGGGTATTTTTGTAATTTCAATTAAGTGATGGCATTTTTGTAATTCTTTGCATTTTTCTCTAGACACACTTGAATATTCTAATAATATTTGTTATGTTTCATAACACTTGTCTAGATTCTATTGGTTTTGCTCTCTTTCATCTAATTAACTAATTAGGGTTAATCGATATTTATCCTAGTTGTGAATTTGGGGATGCTACATTTCCCCTTCTTATTAAAAATTTATCCTCAAAATTGATACCTGTGAATAGGTTTGGAAATTCTTTCTATATGTTTTCCTCAAGCTCCACATGTGTTCTTCCATTCCATCTATTCCCAGCCACTCAACAGATCCGGATTTGTTTCTCAGCTGCTTAGTGCCACGATCCACGATCCTCATTGGTGGTAATTCAAAAGTTAGGTCATCTCTTATTTGTATAGCTTCTGACTCAAACACATGACTAGGGTCTGACTATACTTCTCAATTGGACACATGAAAAACATTATGTAGGTTGGACAAATTCGGTGGTAATGCAATTTGGTAGGCGGAGGGACCTATCTTTTTGAGGATTTGAAAGGGTCCTAAGAATCTAGGGCTTAGCTTTTTGACTTTCATTGCATGGCCTATACCTATTGTAGGAGTAATCCGCAAGAATAGGTGTTCCCTTCTTGAAATTTGAGAGGCTTCCTTCTTTTGTCAGCATAGTTCTTCTGCCCTTCTTGTAGAGATCTTTTCCCAATTCTCTTTATTTGTTTAGTTGTCTCCTTTACCAGATTTGGGCCCAACATACTTTGCTCGCCCAGGTCACACGAACAAAATGGCGATTGGCATTTCCTGCTATATAAGGCCTCATAAGGTGCCATCCCAATGCTAGAGTGATGCTGTTTTGTATGCAAACTCAATCAATGGGAGGTGTTTATCCGCTTTCAATACTCTAAGACACATGCTCTTAGCATATCTTCAAGGGCTTGAATTGTTCTTGATTGTCCATCGGTTTGACGGTGATAATGTCAACATAATTGAACTAAACGCCTTTTGCAAGGCTGCCCAAAATCTTGAGGTGAACCTCGGATCCTGCTGAGACAATGGTTTTAGCTACTCCATGGAGCCTTACTATCTCTTGGATGTATAGCTGAGCTAACTTTTCCAAGGTGGTAATTTGCTCGATGGGCAAAAAGTAAGGAGATTTGGTCAATCTATCCATGATTACCCATATGGAGTTATGTCTGGTAGGTGTTCTTGGCAATCCCACTACGAAATCCATGGATATTCCTTCCCACTTCTATTCAGGAATTTCGAGAAGTTGCAGCACTCTAGAGGGGTTTTGATGTTCTATGTTCACTTTTTGACATACCAAACATTTTCCTACTATATCTACCACATCGGATTTCATTTTTGGCCACCAACCATCCTTTTTAGGTCATGGTACATCTTGGTCATCCTAGGGTGTATGCTAAATTGGCTCTTGTGGGCTTCTTCTAAAATGCTAGCTCTCAATCCTTCCTTTGCAGGTACACAAATCCTTCCTTACTATCTCCACAGTCCTTCGTTATCTTGAACAAATTCTTTTATTTTCCCTACTTCCACGAGGCTTAAGGTTCTAAGGAAATCCTTATCTTCTCTTTGGGCTTGGATTATTTGATCCTTAAAGCTCCTGGTTATGCTTAGTTGACTTAATCGAATTTGTCTAGAAGTCTCTCTATATCCTAAGTTGAGGTTCTCAAATTCTTCTATTAGCTTATTTTCTTTGACCATGAGCCAAGCGGCATGCAAGGATTTATGACTCAAAGCATATGCTACCACATTTGCCTTTCCCGGGTGGTAGTTCAATCCAAGTCATAGTCTTCAGAAACTCCATCCATTGCCTTTGTCTCATATTGAGATCCTCTTGGTTGAAAAGGTATTTTAGAATTTTGTGGTCAGAAAACACTTTAAACCTTACACCATAAAGATGATGTCTTCAGATTTTTAAGGCAAAGACAATAGCCGCTAGCTCTAAGTCATGGGTTGGGTAATTAACTTCATGGGGTTTAAGCTGTCTAGAGGCATAGGCTACTACGTTCCTATTTTGCATTAAAACACATCCTAATCCTTTTCCCGAGGCATCACAATATACCTCAAATTTTTCCTTTGGGTAGGAAGATTAGGACGGGGTAGTTGTCAGCTTCTTCTTTAGTTCCTGAAGCTTTCTTCACATTCTTGGGCTCCATATAAAAGTTGAATTCTTCCTCGTTAGCTTGGTGAGGGGTAAGGCAATTTGGGAAAAGCCTCTAATGAACCTTCGGTATAACCCGCCAGCCCTAGAAAACTCCTAATCTCCATCACAGTGGTAGGGTTTCCATTGTTGCACCGTTTCTATCTTGCTTGGGTCTACTACTCCCATGTGACACTGCATAACCCAGGAACTTAACTTCTTCATCCAAAATTCACACTTGGACAACTTCGCGTAGAGTTTCTTATTCCTCAACACCTTCAACACCACTCGTAAGTGTTCTTCGTGCTTCTTCGTTCTAGAGGAGACTAGAATGTCGTCGATGAACACTATTACGAACTTGTCCAAGTATGGTCTAAATATCCTATTCATGTAGTCCATAAACATTGCCGGTGAATTGGTTAACCCAAAAGACATCACATTGAACTCGTAATGTCCATATCTAGTCCTAAAGGCGGTCTTTGGTATATCTTCCTCCTTTAAATGGATTTGGTGGTATCCTAATCTTAGGTCTATTTTGGAAAACATTGGGCTCCTCTTAATTAATCCATGAGGTTGTCTATTCTAGGCAAAGGGCACCTATTTTTAATGGTTACTTTGTTAAGTTGCCTGTAATCTACACATAACCGCATGCTTCCATCCTTATTTTTCATGAATAGCACTAGGGCTTCCCATGGCAAAGCACTGGGCCTAATGAATTTCTTCTCTAGTAAATCCTCTAATTGCTTTTTCAATTCTTCAACTGAGCAAGTGACATCCTATAAGGAGCTATAGATATAGGTCTCGTTCCCAACACCAAATCTATAGAAAACTCAATCTCCCTTTGTGGGGAAATTCCGGTATGTCATCAGGGAATACATTTGGATATTCCCTTAACATGAAAATCTCATTTAGGGCTTGTTTCACTTCTTCCTCACTTGTCATTAGGAAAACATACCCTTGCTTTTCATTCCTATTATCCCCCATGATTATGGAGTTCAGGTATAGGTACCTTTCCATTGGGTGTAGAAGGCTTAGGTTTAGGAAGAAACATTATTGTCTTATTTGGACAATGCAGGAGCACATGGTTAGCAGAAAGCCAATCCATGTCCAAAATTACATCAAAGTTGAACAAGGGTAAACAAACTAAATCATGATGGAAAGTCCTATCAACTACTTCAAATTCAAGGTTAGACTTGATTGGTTAATCCGGCAAGCATCTATAGTGAGTGATTTACTCCTCATTGTGTGATTTAAATGGAATTATTGACTTTTGCATTGATTATTGAATAAATTGTAATTACACCTTGTTGTATTTGACTTGTCTCTTTGAGTATGGTTTTGTGCAGGAGCTTTGGATCAAGTGCAAAATGTCAAGAACAAGGTTGCTGATTTTCTAATGTTGTCCAACTTGACCTTTAGTTAGTATTTTCAACATATCTAGAGCTACATATGTCTGATTAAGGTGATTTTGGTGGCGTTGGAAAGCTTATTCAAAGAGCTACAACTTCTATTTCTAGGCTAAAGAGCTAATTCAAACATTTTGGCCCTCAAAATAGGCTTGGAATTTCCTGGAGAGCCCAGGTTCAAGGATTGCCAGGCGGTGAACAGGAAACAATTGCACGGATTTTTCACTAGAGAACAGGCGGTCATATGCGAGCAGCCGCATTAGCGGGACATGAATTTTGAACATTGGGACCGATTTCAGTATTTTTTCAGGTTTTTAAAGACTCATATACGATCACAATTTCTTCTATTCACTTTCTCTCATTCTCTCTAAAAAACATTCTCTCTCATCTCTTTCTTCTTCTCTCTCTCTAAGGGTTCCATTGGTGAAAGTGCTTTATCTTGGGAATTGTGGCAACGATTGTTACTATTATTTTCAGGTTCTCTCTTATCTTCATTGTTGTAATCCTCCAAAGATGGAGGAGTAGATTTCTTTACTAGTATAGGGTTTCCGGATGGATTGGGATGACATTTGAGACCTTTTGTTTATATTGAATGCATTGGTTTTCTTAATGTTATGCAGTTTCTATTCCTTTAATTATTATGGTGATTGTTATAATCCTTATTGGGATAACTAAATTGACGATCGTCATTTAGGAAACCCTTTGGGCATAATTGATAGATCTATTGGTTTATGTTTGAGGGAGAATATTAGAATTAACTTTCATTGACGGTTAGGCTATACAATTGGCTCACTAAATTGATGTGATTTCTAAATAATTGCGATCGTCATTTATTAGCTATTTGCATTGATTAAATTGTAGAGGTCGATTGATCACTAGTAGAATTGCAATTTATTACTAATAGCCACCAATGAATTTAATATTTGGTCAATGATAATTAATTTCCAATCCTAGGAATACCTTACAAGTAGTGCTTCTCTATTGTTGCTATTATCTTTCAATTTACATCAATTGCTTTAATTATCAAAACCCCCAAATCTTCCAACTAAGTATTGAAGCCTCCTTGAAAGACGACCTAGGTTGTGCCATTTATTACATTTTTTGTGCAACTTAGCACTTTATAAATTTTAATTTGTTTGTGAGTTGCGACAGCTCGCATCAAATTTTGGCACGTTCCTGGAGGCATTAAAACTTAGTTGTTTATTTATTTATTTATATTTTTTCCAGTTTTTATTTTATTTTCATTTATTTAATTACTATTTTTATTTTCTAAAAAAAATAAAAAAAAAAACAAAATTTAAAAAAGAAAAAAATTATTCCCTTGTATGAGGTGTTCGTTGTAGTATAGTGGTGAGACTCCCGCCTCACACGGGCGACTTAGGTTCGACCCCAGAACGGCGCCAAAATTGATGCGAGCGTCGCGACTCACAAACAAATTAAAATTTATAAATTGCTAAGTTGCATAAAAAATGTAGTAAATGGCACAACCTAGGTCGTCTTTCAAGGAGGCTTCAATACTTAGTTAGGAAGATTTGGGGGTTTTGAGAATTAAAGCAATTGATGTAAATTGAAAGATAATAGCAACAATAGGGAAGGCACTAGTGTAAGGTATTCCTAAGATTGGAAATTAATTATCATTGACCAAATATTAAACCCATTGGTGGCTATTGGTAATAAAATGCCGAAATTTTACTAGTGATCAATTGACCTCTAGAATTTAATCAATGCAAATAGCTAATAAATGACGATCGCCAATTTATTTAGAAATCACATCAATTTAGTAAGCTAATTGCTATAACCTAACCGCCAATAGAAAGTTAATTCTAATGGTCTCCTTCAAACATAAACCAATAGATTTATCAATTTATGCCCAAAGGGTTTCCCTAAACGATGATTGCCAATTTAGTTATTCCAATAAGGATTATAGCAATCACCACAATAGTTAAAGGAATAGACCAGAACATTAAGAAAACCAATGCATGCATTATAAACAAAAGGTCTCAAATGTCATCCAAATCTATTCTGAAATCCCTACACTAGTAAAGAAATCTACTCCTCCATCTTTGGAGGATTACAACAATGAAGATAAGAGACTTGAAAATAATAGAACAATCATTGCCACAATCCCCAAGATAAAGCACCTTCACTAATGGAACCCTTAGAGAGAGAAGAGAAAGAAGAAAGAGATGTAGAGAGAATGTTTTTTCTAGGGAGAGAGATGAAAGAGAGTGAATGAGAGAAGTGAATAGAATAAAATTGTGTGATCGTATATAAGTCTTTAAAAACCTAAAAAATATTAAAATTGGACCAATGTGCAAAATTTGTGTCCGCTGACGTGGCTGCTCGCATATGACCGCCTGGGCGGCGGTCTCCAGGAATTTCCAAGCCAATTTTGAGGGTCAAAACGTTCGAATTAGCTCTTCGGCATAAATAGAAGTTGTTACTTTTTGAATAAGCTTTCCAATGCCACCAAAAATCACCTCAATCGGACATCTGTAGCTCTAGATATATAGAAAATACTAACTAGAGGTCAAGTTGGACAACATTAAAAATCAGCAACCTTGTTCTTGGCATTTTGCACTTGATCCAAAGCTCCTGCACAAAACCATACTCAAAGAGACAAGTCAAATGCAACAAGGTGTAATTACAATTTATTCCATAATCAATGCAAAAGTCAATAATTTCATTTAAATCACACAACGGGGAGTAAATCAAAATCCTTATTAATTGCATTAATAACTCAGGAAAACTCATGCAAAAAGCTAAGATTTGGTGGCAAGATAAGTGGCATAAATGCCCCTTATCAATGGGTATAGAAATAACTAAGATAGTGTTCAAGTTGGATATATGCTCAAGCTTACTTGCATAATTATATGAAATAAACGAATGCGTTCTGCGATGTCAAACAATACAATTAATGGTTTTCCATTAATTATACACTTACCTTGAATAGATCATGGGATTCTAACCAATCTCAACAGTGATAGCAAACACGCGTCCTTGTGCCCTAGGCTTGGGTGCAAAAACTGGTTGATCTTTGGGTACTCCCTAGAATAGTGCCCTACTGTCCGCACCGATAGCGAACATTCTTTCCAATCTCATTCCTCTTGCTGCTTTCCACAAGTGGCACAAGGTGGTCTAACTATAGGTTCGGGCATGGTGGCCATCTTAGGTTGATTGAAGCTTGTGTCTTAGGTTGGTTAATCATAGGATGTTGGGGTCCTTTCCACTTGAAGCCACCTCCTTGGTAGGGTTTCTTTTGAGGGGTGGGAATGCTTGGTAGCCTTATGGGGCATCTCTTCTTATTCTCTTTAACCCGATGGTTGATCACAATTGTAATTTTCGTTCACTTGGCTTTTGCTGACTAAGGACGCATAGTCGTAACTTCTAGTAGGGCTATAGATGCTAGAATGTCTGGCCTCAAATCACTCTCATACTTCATACACTTCCAAACTTCATTGGGTCCCTTTGGTAGCTAGTTGAATGTTTTATTAGTTCTTCAAACTTTGCCATGTACTCAGCAACACTACCTTCTGATGTCCCAGAAATTCTACTTCCTTCGCCTTCTTTACTAGGTCTGGAAAATACTTCTTATGGAATGTAGCACAAAAAACCTCCCACGTAATATGTGTTTCGCCATTTTTGAGCAAGCCCTTGGCACCTTTCCACCAAGTGGCAGCCTCTCCCTTCAGCATGTAAGTAGAGAATGCCACCCTTTGTTCATCGAGCATTCAACCACAGAGAAACCTTCTCCATTTCATGAATCCATCCATCAGCTATTTTGGGGTTAGTTGTCCCTTTGAATTCTGGGGTCCAGCCCTCTTGAATTCTGAGAATTTTCCATATTCTTGGTTCCCAATTCACTCTTCTTACCTCCTATTCATCTATTCCATCATCACTGTTGCTTGTGCTTGCATAGCCCTAGCCATTTCCTGGAGTGCATTTGCCAGTCATTACGGTTTCCCCCACCACATGTCTCGTGCATATGTGTTTTCTACCATTAGTTCCTAGACATACCAAACAATAGTAATCGAGTTGATTAGGCTCAATATTATAGCTAAGCATGGTAGCAACTATGGTAGTATCACAAGACAATCATGCATTTCTAAATCCTATATCCTATCATATAGATAACATTAATGGCATGATATCATAGATAGAAGCATAGTAAGTCCATTCCCCAGGCTTAAACAGGATGAATTCCTTTGATACCATAATGTAACACCCTAAAAGGACCCAATTACGCTTAAGTTTACATTTGGATTCTATTAGTTGTCACTTATGCTTTGTGTTCATTTTATTTTGAAATTAACTTAGAAAAATAGTAGATAATTTTTTTCTTCTTATAAATTACTTTTTGAAAACTTAAGCCTGTAACGAGAAGTGAAATAATAGCGCTTACACAGATGGTAATCAAAGTTACTTTGTTCACTTAATTTAAATAATTGAATAAAGGACTAAATGTAGAAATATCATTACATAAACTGAAATATACTACTTAATACATGAGTCATAACAAGGCATATAACATAGAGATAAGTTATTACAAATAATAATATAAATTCTACTACTACTAGTCTATTTTCACAACTATAACTTAACTAAAAATTGGAGTGATAATTCTTGAAAGATTTGAATTTTTCACGTGTTGTCTCCTTCCTTAGCTACAACTCCATTACTTTAAGTGGACCCCTCGTCTCTAGTAATGACAATGGAAAAGAAACATAGGAGTGAGAAATACAAGATTTCTCAAGGAGTTCCTACTTGTACTAAAGGTGTCATTGTTGTCGTCCAGTCACTTCGGTTTTATTATAAAAAGGTGGACATATAAATGGTTCAATTACTAAATTTTCGCAAACATAATTAGCTAAAGTGCGGTTACTTTTAAACTATTCTTGAACATTAGCAGAGACATATATAACATAACTCATCAATTAATATTCATGCATAACACTTTACTTTCTTTCTTTAACGTATTCCTTAATCACTCACGGGATGAATGCATTAATGTCTTAGACCACCCTAAAGGGTAATGAGCTCATACCGTGGCCGTCGCCACAACCTTATGGTTTTATTTCCGTTGCTGTGATCTCAATGGTTTAGGGGTTAAGCCGTGAGCTTAGCTCAAGTCCACTTTTCCAGACTATCATTGCTACTTTTACAGGCTTTACTTTTATTTTCATAAGTGAAATCACCAATACCTTAATCCCTTTTAGGATTAAGTAGTGAGTTTGATCATTTATTATTTCATTTGAAACATGAATGTATACACATCATCATGTAATCATTAATAAATCATGGCACAATCAATCATTTCATATCTCATCACTATATCACTTCATGTCAAAACAGGAGACATGTCATGTATATCTCACAGTAATCAGCAAATAATCTCACTCATATAAGATCTCATATAGATTTCTCATAAATGATTTGTATTAAGCAACCCAAACTATCAAGTTGAGTCCCTAGTGTTCCTAAGGGGTTATGGATGTCTTGATTGGTATGTATACATTATGAATGTCTTTCTTTGTACTCTTTATCATCCCTTATTTCATTATTGCATTTCAAATATTATTAGAGGTTCTTTATATATTTTTAGGCTCCCTATGTTTGAAGATTATTTCAACTTAGATCTTTAAATCTCTTTACCGGACTTGAATATTCTATTTATAGTTCTAACATCTTTTATAAGAAAATTTGTAACTTTCTAAATACTTATTATCTCAGCCTTTTAAATATAGTTCTAGATTCTTAACTCATCAAGCTTTCCATTGAATGTAATTTCATTAAAAACACATTTATGGTTATGCTATAGTACCCTTGTAAAGTTACCCTTTCCAACTCTCTCAGCACATTGGTCCAAAATTTATTTCTCATTTAGTATTTTCATGATGTAAATATTCATGCATAGCATACATGGATGTGTTTCTATATGTGTTAGCTTTCCAACAGAGTTGAAATCAATCCATTTACATTTTTCTAGAGTGAGTTACACCTATTTTACTACTAGGTCAGATTTAGAGTTTCATTCTTTGGCTTAACTTTGAAAATTTATATCTTAAGCTAGAGAACTCTGCTTTAGGTGATTTTTTTGAAGAGTGTTCTTTATTAAGTCTAGTTTATAGAAAAAATAGTTTTATTTCCAAAAGCTTCATATTTTATGAGTTTCATATTTCAAGCTACTCCTAAAATGCCTAAAAATCCAGCATCTATCATTTTCATGTTTGATGTTACTTCCTTAACACAAGGAACATCTACCATGTTTTTAAGCCATATATGAGCATGAAAACATCATAAAAACATTTATCACAGAGAAGTACACCTAGTGATTCATAAAAATATATTTCACAAACAACCATTCAAAACTCTTGTCAATAACACAAGCTTGAGGCATTCTAACCATGGAAAGGTTAGACACTAATAATACTTGAACAAATAAAGAAGAAACTCCTACCTCTTATGTAGGGTCTAAAAAGAGTCATTCTCTTCTTCCTTGAGCTTGAGCAAGATTTCTTGGAGTGGATGACCCTCCTTGTATCTTGGCTCTAGAACTTGAGTGCTTAAGAAATATTTTTCACTAGAGTTAAAGATTGTAACTCTTGTGAAGGCTAGTGAAAGTTTGGGCTTAGAATTTAAGAGTTTGGATGTAGTTTGGAAAGTGAAGAGAAGAACATAAGAAGAAATGGTATAGAAAGAATAAGAGTGAAAGAACACTTAGAGAATTTCTAAGGCTTGAAACTAGTAAGAGAGTATGTATTTTACAAGAGTTAGAGGATATAGCTCTTGCAAAGCATGGTGAGGTCTCTTTGTGACTTGGAAAATGGAATGAATAGAAGAGAGTTTGGAGAGTATTTATAGTGGAAGGATCAAGAAAGGAAACACTTAGAGAAATAATTGGAGCATGATTTATGGAAGCATGTTGGCCAAATTTTGGGATGAAAATACTCTATGTTTTATGCAAACATGTTGGCCAAATTTTGGAATGAAAATGCTCCATGTTTTATGCAAACATGTTGGCCTAATTTTGGGTGAGAAAATGGTCCATGTTTTATGGAAACATGTTGGCCTATTTTTGTAATTATTAAAGTAGTGGCATTATAGTAATTATTAAAGTAGTGACATTTTAGTAATTATTAAAGTAGTGGTATTGTAGTAATTTCTTTAACTAGATAAGGGTATTTTTGTAATTAGACAATGACAGTGGTATTCTTGTAATTCCAATTATAGAGTAAGGGTATCTTTGTCATTTACTAAGGCAAGGGTAGTTTCATAATTTCCTTTACATAGCAAGGGTATTTTCTAATTTCAATTAAGTGATGGCATTTTTGTAATTCTTTACATTTTCTCTAGACACACTTGAATATTCTAATAATATTTGTTATGTTTCATAATACTTGTCCAGATTCTATTGGTTTTGCTCTCTTTCATCTAATTAACTAATTAGGGTTAATCGATATTTATCGTAGTTGTGAATTTGGGGATGTTACATTAGACATTTTCCTCACCAACATGGAAAGGTCGTTTCCATCTTCTTCTTCTGTCTCATCATTGGGTTCTTCCTCTTCATCAAAGGTTTTAGCAACTTTCATTGCTTTAAATTTGTTTATCTTATGATGAGATGACTTTAAGGCCATGGACTTACTTTGCTTGGTGGATTCACCATGCATTTCTGGAGCACTACCTCATGAGTTTTAAGTGACCCAATGAGTGCATCGAGGCCAAGGTTTTGAAGGTCTTTTTCCTCAATAATGGCTGTGACCTTAGGCAACCATTTAACAAGGAGGCTTCTTAAGATTTTTCTAACCATTTCAGAGTTAGAATATCTTTTGCCTAATCCCTTGAGTTAGTTTAAGATGTGCATAAATCTGGTGGTCATTTCATCAATATTCTCTTGATTTGTCATTTTAAACATCTCATATTAATGAACTAGCATGTTGATCTTAGTTTCTTTCACTTGATCAGTGCCTTCATGTAGCATGTGCAGTCTTCCCATGTTTCCTTTGCCATGTCACAGGAAATGATTTTGTCATATTCAGTTTTGCTCAATGCACACGTGAGTAGGTACTTAGCTTTTGAGTTCAGTTGAACCCTGCCGTGTTGCTCTCCACATACTCCGAGGGATTTCTCTTGAAGTTGATGGTGCATCATCTATTCCTAGAACTTCCTCCCTTGGAACAAAATCTCCTTCTTGTATTATATCCACAAGTCAAGACTTGTGTATTTTATGAACAACTCCATTCGATTCTCCAGGTAGGCATAATCCCCACCATCAAAGATTGGCGGCCTATTAATGGAATGTCCTTTTGCTATCTGAATATTCTGTGCCATCTATCCTTCAAATCTTTGTCCTTTACAATCGTTAGAATACTCAACCCCTTAGAAACCGACTCTATACCACTTATAGGTAAAAAAGCAAACGAAAATGGGGGCTTGAATCATGTGTGTCTCTTTTTCTCTTCTTTTTAGATCCTAAAACTTAATCAAGGTACTATCAAGTTGTGAGCTGAAGTGTAGTGAAAACAGCATTAGAGACATCAGAAAGTGAGCTTTCTAAACTAATAAAGTTAGCTAAACATGTAAAAGAAAGTTTTCCAAGAGAAACACTATAAATATGCTAAATATAGAAAACAAGTAAAGATGAAGAAGAAGAAAAAGATACTGACAAAAGATTTATATTGGTTTGCCAACCTACCTACATCCAATTCTCAACAACAGTTGAGTTGCACTAAACCTTTCTTACCAAAGAAAGAACAAGGATAGTCTTTACAATAGCCTTCCTAAGCTCTCATCAGTTACCAGAGACAACCCTAGTCACAAATGAAGTAGTTATTCACCAGCCTCTTCAAGTTGAACCAAGTAGTCTTTGAACAGCTCCTCCAAGCTGAATCCAGACGAGAAAACACCTTTACTGTCACATTGCAAGTAGTCTTTGACTAGCCTCTCCAAGCGAGGATCACATGGAACACTCCTGGATCGAGGATACAAGGTCTGTGTTTAGGTTTGCAACGCAAACTAACCTATACTTAAGTTTTTGTAAGATTTACAAAGAAAGTTCTAAGAAACACTTGAATGACTTTTTTCTAGTTATTCTTCCTTGGAAGAACGTATGAACAATGAAGGAAAATAGAAAGAATATTTTTACAATCAAAGGAAATCATTACAAGATGTAAAGGAACTTTACAAGAAGATGAGGAGAAATTTTTATAGAGTTTTTACTCTTGGTACAACATTAAAATCTCATTCGTTTGAGAACAACATCTCTATTTATAGATGGTCTTCCTTGTGACCGTTCCCTTTGACCAAATCTCCAAGTGACACGTGTTGATCATCCACTTATGTCTTGGAAAAGTGGTCTAGAAGATCAGCCTCTGTTGTTAAGCTGCAGAAGCCATTGCAAAATTAAGGTTTTTTATGCTACTTCAAAAACTACTTTTACTTTCTGAACTTGGTTTCTAATTCTTCTAGAAGTCGAGGTTATTGACCAAGTTAGTCGAGATGACTTGCCAGTTGAAACTAGGTTTACTTTAAATTTGAATTTCAAAAATTCAAATTTCCCTCCTTTTATAATAACATTCAACGCTCCATATTGAAGTGAGCTTTCTACGTGCGGTATCAGTTCCTTGATGAATCTTAGGTCTTATCGTCTATAATCATGGCTTGTTGATGAACAAAACATTGCAAGTATGATGATTGAAGATAGTAGAACACTTCAGTTTTTGATAGATATCTTCATTTCAAGTGTACTTTCTAAAGTCCCAGACCTTGGTTTCTTTCTTTTGATTTCTGTTCATCCATAAGGCATGTATATGTACTCTGTATGATATAATATTCATTTCTATTAAGTTTAATCTCTTTATATTAGATAAATCATGTTTGCACATACAAAGCGAAATTATTCTCACTTCAAGTCCATGTTAAGCAATTCAGAAATACCTGATGCTATGTTAATAAACTCAAGGTAGACATTAGTCATTCTTCAAAGTGTTTTCTTTAAATTGATTTTGTTGTCATTCAAAATATATTTCATTAAAGCTTTCAAAAGGGTTCTAGAGCTAACAAAAGAGTCCTCAAAAAGCAAGCCAAAGAAAGCACAATCCTCAAATTATGAGCTCTAGAAAGTAAACAATTCAGAAAGCTTATTTAGAATGCCAAAGCCTTTAGAAAGTGATATTTCTAAACATGATGAAGAACATGATAAGGATCAAAGAGATACTCAGATCAACATGGATAATAAACTACAAAGGAGTTTTTGATTAAAGAATAGTTTCTTAGAACGAGTTCTTGGTGACATTTCTAAGGGTGTCAAAATGAGATCATCTCTAAGAAATGAAACCAATTGTTTTCATCTCCATCATAGAACTAGAATGTATTGAAAATTCGTTGAATGATCAAAGTTGGGTGGAAGCTATGCAAGAGGAACTAGATCAATTTGAGAAAAGCAAATTCTAAAAACTTGTGGAGAAGCCTAATGGAAAAACCATCATTGGAACCAAGTGGGTGTTTAGAAACAAGTTAGACGAGGATGGAAAAGTGATAAGAAACAAAGTAAGACTGATGGCACAAGGTTATAATCAACAAGAGGGAATCGATTATGATGAAACCTTTGCACCAAGCAAGACTTAAAGCCATCAAAATGCTACTTGCTTTTGCAGCCTTCAAAGGATTCACTCTATACCAAATGGATGTGAAGTCTACTTTTCTAAATGGATTTCTCTATGAGGAAGTCTATGTGAGGCAGCCTAGGTTTTGAGAGTGAAGCCCTTCCTAACCATATCTTTAAGTTAACAAAGGCACTCTATGGTCTGAACAAGCTTTAGAGCTTGGTATGAAAGGCTGAGTACCTTTTTACTTACAAATGGATTCAAGAGAGGTAATGTTGATACAACCTTATTTATCTTAGCAGATAATCACTTTGATAGTCCAAATATATGTTGATGATATTATATTGGTGCTACTAATCATTCTTTATGTGAAAAGTTTTCTAAACTCATGCAAAGTGAATTTGAGGTGAGTATGATGGGTGAACTTAAGTTCTTTATGGATTGAAAATAAAACAAAAAAAAAAGGAACTTTGATCCATCAAGAAAAATATACAAAGGAGCTTTTAAAAAAATTCAATATGGATGAAGCAAAACCTATAAGCTCCTCTATGCATCCATCTCAAGTCATTGATGCCAATGAGAATGTTGAGAAAGTATCAAAAGTAATTATAGAGGAATGATTGGCTCTCTGTATCTTATTGCAAGTAAGCCAAACATTCAATCAAGTGTGGGCATTTGTGCTAGATTTCAATGTAACTCAAAGCAATCACACTTAACGTTGTTAAAAGAATTTTGAGATATTAGCTTGGTACTGCTAATCTTGGTTTATTGTACAAGAAAAGTACATGTAGCAAGATTCTAGGTTTTTGCGATGCTAACTTCGATGGAGATAGAATAGACAAAAAAGCATCAGTGCATGTTGCTACTTCTTTGGAGAATGCCTCATTACTTGGTCATACAAGAAGTAGAATACAATTGCTTTATCAATAGCTAGGCAGAATATGTTACTGTTGCAAATTATTGTACTCAAATGCTTTGGATCAAAAACCAATTAGAGGATTATCACTTGAGGTATTCCAAGATCCCTATCTTATGTGATAATACAAGTGCAATTAATCTTGCCAAGAATCCCATTTAGTACTCTTGATCAAAACATATTGATATAAAACATCATTTTATTAGAGATCATGTTAAGAAAGGTAATGTTGAGTTGATGTTTGTGAGTACTAGGATCAAGTGTAATATATTTACTAAACCAATAGCTAAAGATCACTTTTGTTATTTGAAAAGGCTTTTGAACCTTAAAAGTTTTTAACACTTGCATTACATGCATACATAACACTTTTTGGAGTCTCTCAAATAAAACTCTAAACTGAGGCCCATAAAGAAGAACATTCAGACAAGTTCAGAAAGTTAGTTTGCAAGAGGAAAGAAGATTAGAAGTTCAAAATATAGATCAAAAGTTTAGAAATGGGCCAAATGAGGAAGATCTTTTAGAAGATGGCTTAGAAAATGGGATGAAGACTCAGAAACTACACTTCGGTTTTAGATACCACTTATGGTTTTTGAAGAATTTTTAATGGTAAGATAATTCCTCTCTAGAGATTGGCCCTGAGGCTTATCTAATATTGTTAGCCCTCCTATGAAGGGATCATTTGCACCACTTCAAGCAACTATACTCACTCATTAGGAGTAAATCAATGAGATGTGTCTAGGTATCAAACCGAATCCATCATTCACAAACCCTATGAAATGACCACTATATGCTGAGCGCAAGTGCGAGAAAAGTTTTTACAGTTGTCTATTTCTTAATCCTACCTGACTAGGAAGCACATATGTGCTTATAGGCATAGGTGCATGCGTTATATTGTCTCATGCCCAGAAAAGGTCACCTGAGGCTGATCATGGACTAAATGCTGAGTGCAATCACCAAAGATAAAAAAAGGACTGCGGTGTACTATATGGAATGTTGTTGACCAAGTTGTTTCAGTATATGGGCTACCCTTTGGCCTGAGGAGTAGTTTGAATATATGCTGAATTAAATACACCATGGTCTTCTTTAATGCCATTAGGAGAAAGATTGGTGCTATCAGATTAATGCTAAGAGGTGCATCACAAGAACGAATCGAACCTTGAAGAAATAAGAAAGAAAAAAGAAATGAAAAAGGAAAGAAGAAAATTATCCTCATTGAAAGGCTTTGACAAAACTGAAGACTTTGAGGAGACAAAGTCACTTGAGGTCCCTTTGAACATGATAGAAGAAGTAAGCTAAGCAGGACAAAAAATGTAACACCCTAATAATTAACCCAATACACCTAGGGTCTGATTAATTACTAGACTTTACTCTTTGCTTCAGTTCCTTAATCATGCTTTGAAAATACTTAGTGAAATTACGAGCCATTTTTTTTAAACATAATTGAAAACGTGAGCCGCTTAACGTGAATGATTTAGCAAAATTTAAAAGACACATAGGAATTTACAAACATCACATCATAATATATTGGCTCCATCATACAACATCCATAATTACATATCATATAGATATTTTGCCTACCAACAGAATAAGACTAAGTGTAGGCAATCTAACAAAACATAAATAATATATGGATGGAAGGACATCCATTAATGGCACCTAGTAATAACACTCCAGGGATAGGGATAGATATCTGAAATATACGAGTGAAACTAGCAGGATCAAGTTCAGTACCTGATGACAGCCTCAATGTGATTCACGAACGCTTCCTTCTATTTCTTAAGATGAGATGGAAAAAAAAATAGAGGGAGTGAGAAACTTATAAAAAGAATCTCAGTAGGGTACTCACCTCATGATGCATTGTGTCATCATCATCGTCCCCAGGAACCTCTGGGTTATTATGAAATAGTGAGCATGCTAAGATTGATTTATTAAGTTCGAAAATATACTTTACCGAGGTTCGTGGTTTTAATCATGCGTCTTATAATGCATTATAAACTTAGCATGTCATGTTTATAATGAACTTTTCCTTTTATCAACACATATTCTTCATCATCATATCATAAATACTATACATAAAAGAACATCATATTTCTCATCATCATATCATAAATACTATGCATAGAAGAACATCATATTTACCATCATCATCTCATAAAATGCTATGCACAGAAGAACATCATACCATAATAGCTATGCACAAGACATGGTACACATATTTCATTCCTTTAGTGTCCTAGGTGACTTAAAATCTTGTCATCATCATCATTATTTTCTTTGGGCCACCCTATACTCCACCCTTTTGGGAGTAATCTAGGTTATGAGCTCATACCTTACTAGTCGTCACTAGCATATACTTATCCCTTTTGATAAGTTAAAATCCAACTCTACCCTTTTGAGAGAACGGCTAGGGGGCAAGAATCACCTTTTCACCACCTCTAGTCTGATGGGTCCAAAGGATCATTTCTCAAGATTACCTTTTCACCACCTATAGTCTGATGGGTCCAAAGGATCATTTCCTCATGAGTTTAAGTCACCATTAAGTCTTAGCATGTTATATCATAATCATCAAGATGCATAAACATTCTCATTGTTTGCAATAGCAATTATAACATGCAAGCCATGAAATCATTCAATAATATCAAATTCTCAATAGGCATTACATCATCATATAACTGACATTCCAAAGCATCAAAAGATGTCATCTTAATTTTCAGGAAGCTCCCTTAAATAATCGAACTCTAAAATTGGGTAACCTTAATTATCAAACTAATTACTTATGCATCTAAGGGATTTATTATCATCAATTATAAGCCTTAAGAACATTATTAGACTATATGGGGTAGCATAGATAGTAAGTTGTTCTTAAGGTTTTACGTGTGCTAGAAGTTACGTTTTTAACCCTTTCTCGTTACGGCTTCCCTATGATGCTAAAATTAATTATTAAACCAATTATGAATCATTGTCCCTTATATAAACATAATAATATCTGGTTTTTAAGGTCACTAAAGGCTTTGGACAGAATGCATAAATTTCATTCTCTAAAGTTCTAGAAATCTTGCTTTTACGGTTTTCTAGGAAGCTAGTTTTATCTCTAACATGTATAGAATAAACCATAATTATCAGAACTTCAAACATATTAAATCATCATCATTTATTGGTACTAATCTCATATCAGAAGCCGAATCATGAACCTCATATAATTGTATAAAATCACATTTTAAGTGAACATAAAATATTAGTTTCCTGAGAATCCTTGCAAAGCTTTAAAACTCTTTTAGAAACTAATTCTTTTTGAAAGAATCTTCATAATTAAAATTCTCACTTAAGATAAAAGGAGCAAGTCTTGAGCTTAAGAGATTTATGTGATATCTTAGAATCATAAACATGCTATGCAACCTCATTTTAATCTTATCATTATAAGGTGATAACTTGGAATTATAAACATGATATGCAAATCCATTTCTTTATCTTTAAGATTTAAGGTGATGACTTGAAAATTAAACATGATGCAAGAGCTTGAAATATAAACATGATGCAAGAAACTGAGCGGCGTAGTCCGCATAGGACCAGTGGAGGGAGAAGAGAATCTTAAGAAGGGAGCGCGGTAATCCGCATGGACCTGAAGGGAGAAGAGAATTATTATTACATCTTTTTAAGCTCCAATCTCAAGACTTCTTAAAGAATCAATTCTTTAACTCCAATAATCTTATTTCTTTGCTTGTGATACTTGGGTAAGTCTTTGAGCTCTAGGATCTTTAGGTGATGACATAAAAATAAACATGTCATGCGTTGATTCTTTTAGCCATTATAAAATAAAGTGAGAACATAAAATAAATATGAGATGCAACTTCTTTATTATCTTTAGAGATTAAGTGACAACATGAAATATAAACATGAAATGCAAACTTGGAAATTTAAACATGAGTATGCAAGTTCATTTATTCATTCTTGAAATTTAGTGATGACATAGAAAGTAAACATGATTATGCAAGGCATAAACTTAAACATGGATGCAAGTTCATTTGATTTCTTTACTAGAGCTCCTTCAAGACTTTATAGAAATACAAATTCAATATATATATCTTAACAAGACAAAGTGAGAAATACATCTTTCAAATTCTAAACTCAAGATCATAAAATCATCATAAAAACATCATTCTTTAAAGTTTTGCATCAAGTGGAACTTTCAAGCTTTAGAGGCCTAACTTGTGATGGATTCACAACCCACCTTCAAGGTCCTCATCATCAAGCCATCATCTTAGTCCCACCTAGGCCATATGGCCGAATTGGTTAAAGAAAAGGAAGAAGAAAACCAAATGGAAAAACTAGAGAAAATCCATGAAATCATCATTTTGAACCAAGAACAACACTTAGCAAAACATAGAAATAAACTTAAAACAACTCCCTACCTAATCTGATTTGAAGGAAAGGAAGAGAACTTGGTTTCTTGGAGTGAAATGAAAGAATATTCTTGAAAAGGTTGAAGAAAGAATTTCAGCCAAGGGGAAGAAGAAAGAAAGTTTTTGTGCTTACGAAAACTAGAAGTTGTAAAATTTTTGAGCAAGTCCCTAATGACTTCTAAGCATGCCTATTTATAGAAGAATTTAAGCTCATAAATGGACAAGAGGAGAAGGAAAATCTGATTCAATTTGAGGAGGAGACAAGGAAGGAAAAATCATCTTTTTTGGTGGCTTAAAACATGGAATCATGTTTCAAAGTTCCTTGTTTTATGGTGATTTTTGGCATTATGTTTTAGTGCAATTTTTTTGGTGATTATGGCTGCATTATTTCGTGCATTACAGCCTCATGGAAGAGGGTTTTGTGTGTTCCATGTATTATTTAGGTGTAGGCAAGGTATTCATGCAATTTAGAGAATTTACGGTTAAGGGCTTAGGTGAATTAGTAAGCAATTTGAGTGTTTTAAAGCAATTTTAGGTTCTAATCAATTTAAATAAATAATTTTGACTCTAGATTAATAATTAGAATTTAATAAGCTTTAATTTGAGCCTAATATTGCTTAGGTTTCGTTAGACGAATCAAAAATCTCAAAATTTGTAAAACTACAAGAGACGGGAAACGGTCATTTTACTTAAAAATTGCCGAGACCACGAGCTTAACCAATGGTTAATCATGGCTTAAAAACACCTTTTAACACATTTTAGTGAGGTTTGGACTAGCGGCACGCAAATTAGAAGTTAAAACAGCTAAGGGCGTTTTGGTCATTTCGTACGTTGAAGCTCAAAATTAGGATTCTTCTCCTCTATTAACACACATAACACAAAGAATCCCTTATTAACATCAAAACATCCCCTTGAGGATGGGTGGGGCCCACGATCCTCATTTTCAGTAAAATAACCTCAAGGGCATTTTGGTCATTTTACACGTACAGAAATTGGGGTTTGCAATACTTGCACGAATTGCTCCTAACTTCTCTTCTAACGTTATATTCCTTTATTAAGGATTGTTTGGTCTCAAATTTTATATAATATTTACCTACGGTAATTCGGTAATTCTTAATGCAGTAAAAATTACAGTAAAAATTGGGCGTACAAAAAACATAAGCAAAAGTCTCCTAAGTTGTCCAAGCCTTTAGAACTGAGGAAGATTCCTTAGAAAGTGAAAAGGAAGGCCAAAAATTAACCATCAGAAGGCAGGACATTTAATTCAAACTTAGGAAGCTAAGGATGTGCCCAAGCCGCTCTAATCTTGGCAAAATAGTTGAATATTAGAAGGCTAGCTATGTTGTTGAAGACAAGCCTTATTTCTGAAGATAAGAAGAAGTTGAGAAGACTCTCAAGGAGAATAGAATTGTCCAAGAGAAGAGAAAGCTAGAGGAGGCTTAGAAAGCATAGAGGGCTAAAGGAATTTAGAGTTCAAGTAAAAAGAGAACAAGATCAACTATCCCTGAACCCTTTGTGGTAATTGAAGATCAACCTAGCTTTCCAATGACTCACCAGTTGGGTACACCTCATTCCCAATTTCTATTGCACCTCTAGAATCCAAATTCTTTCAAAAACTAGCTCCACAATAGAGTCCACAAATGTTCAGGCTACCTCACTGCATTGAACAAGGCCATTGAGAAACCAATGGAGCCTGAAGACAGAAACTGATGTCTAAGCTAAGAAAGCTGAATTAAAGTCCCAAGTTCCACACCCACAAGTGCTGATGATGACTCCTTGACCATAAAGCAGATGTTAAGTTCATGTCCAAGAACATGGAAGATGAGTCACAACCTGAAGGGAGAGCTGAAGGAGGAAGCCGGAGCCCATAGTGGAAGAGCCTGAGGAGGAGCGCCATCCAAGGCAAATAATCTTGAAACATATGCCTTATCCTTCTCCATCTATCAAAATAACTCCTTTGGAGGGAAGTGATAAAACTTCAATATTAGCTCTCCTCATTGCTCAGCCTTGCCACTCCGATGATGTCTTTGCTATATTCTATGTTCATATTGATGTTCCTACTAATGTCCTTACTACACCTACTTCTACTCCACCTACTTCACCAACTAATCATACTACCGTACCAACCACTTCAACACTGTTGCTACTGCCATCTAAAATGAGCTAGAAGAAGCTCATGATTCACCTTAGTCCGTGGACATTACTTCTCTAGACATCCTAGAGCCTACTCCTAAGGCCGCCCTAACATCAACAACAATACACCTTCCAAGCCAACCTTAACCTAAGCCTTAACCACGTCTCTCAAAAGTTCAACCTTTGGATAATCAAAGATATATGGCTACAAGGTGGACAAAGTAGAAGCTTCAAGTAAAGACATTGGAGCCCAACTAAGGAGGCATGAGGAATTGCTACTGCAAATTCTTCATGAGCTTAGAAGAGGAGGCCAGTGATGGTGTGACCTCAAGCACAACCCTTTTCCTAATGACAAAAAGGGGAGAAAGAAGAAGAAAATCTTTTGTGTTGAGTGTAACTCTATTCCTAGCAAGGTTTACTTTCCCCAACTTAATTCAAGAGTAATTGGTTTACTTTCCTGACCTATCAGAATTTACTTTTGCTAGCCCAAGAAAACATAATATCATTCTTTCTCTTGTAGAGGCAATTGTCAAAAGTATTCACAATTATATGCATAATATCATCTTCAAGCTCACATAGTATACATGATATCACGATCATATATGTATTAACATCAATTTCTAAGTTCTTAATGCATTAAGCATATATATCACTCATGATCTCAAGCAATAATCTCAATGTTCTTTTCATATAGGAGCATTTATCATGAGCACTCCCATTTACATATGTGTCACATCATCATTAAATTCACATAATATACTAGATATCAAATCATTAACATTTCATCATGGATTCAGGAATCAACATGCTATCCAAAATTTTAATTCTAAAGAAAATTATGGATTAGTTACTAAACATAATCAAAACAGATAAAAATCATTTTTTAGAGTTAATTCAATATGTCTATAAGACCCTATAAAAATTTCAAAGAAAAATAAGGTATCTAGCTATATTAACAAAATTATATAATTTTGGAGGTCAAAAATCACCTATATCTAGCCAACACTCAAACTTCCCAATTTTATTATCATATCAATGAAATGAACAGATAAAATCCTACCAAAATTTAAGGTTGGACTTCAAGATGTCCACAACATTTTATAAAAATTTCAAGTCAAAATTCGATCATATGGTATAGTAACAAAATTATACAAAATCAATGCTTCATAATTAACTAATCAGGCAGAAACGACCAGCTTGGTTCTGAAAATTTTGAAAATAGCAAAAGTGTTCAAATTAACTCAAGAAAAATACTGGAGATACTTCCATATGTTAGCTTCATCCTATGAAAATTTTAGTTCAAAATAAGGTCTCTAACTAAGTTAGAAAATTCGTGTATTTTCACCTTGCTTAAAATGAGTTTCCAACACAACCAAAACTGGTTTTGACAAAAAGGATTTCCTAACAACATCAAATCATTCCACCCATTTACACACATCAATATCTATATATAATCAGCTAATAAAATTGAAAATTTCAAGATCAATCTTTCAAATAATTCTAGAATCAGTTTTAGAAGAAAAAGGGGTAAAAGAAACCCTACTTGGCTCTTGCAAGCTCTTGCTCTTGTTCTTGCCTTTCTTCAAGAGCTTTTACAACCAATTCTTGATCTAAACTAATAAAACCCTCGTTTGAAACAACAAGAACAGCTACAATTGATGGTATGGTGACGTAGGGATTTCTTATATAGAGTTGACTTAGGGATTGTAAGAAGTTGTAGTTTGTGCTTTGGTTATGGATTCTTGGTGCTATAACTTGAAGTTACAAGCTAGGTTAGAGTATTTTGATGAGGAAAAGAAGTGGAGAAAGCTGTATGGAGTGTGCTTGCTGAAATTCATAGGAGAGAAGAATGAAAAATGTTGATTTTGAATCATTATGTAAAGATGTGTTGTAATTATTTTCTACCACAATTATTATTTCTTTATAATAAAAATTATAATTTTATGTGGTTATTTTTTAATCCTAGCTAAGATAATGGTGTGGCTTGTAACATCCTCCCAAGTACAATATCATCCTTAAGTCATGACATAATACTCAGAAGTTGTTACTATAAGTAGCTACCTTTCTTAATTATCTATAGTAAATCAAGCAAATCATATTGTATCTAATTTGTGGTTCTATTAAAATATATGGAAACAAACTATTCATTTAATACAACGTCAAGTCCAAAAGGAAGCTCTTCTATGAGCTTTAATACACATTTCTCATCTCTATATTTGTAGACCTATATATATAAATAAGTACAACATATACAAGTCTACACTTGAAACTATGGACTCTAATTTAATCCTTCCTACAGACCTCACTATTCATGGATCAACCTAGAGATACACGGGAACAAAACACATATGGGTGAGAATTCTAAAATATAGTAGGGCATCCCCAAACATATACTAAAGTCCATATCATTTATTTGTCCAGCGATTTAGCTTTATTAGAAGAAAAAAAAATTTGACTTGCAACATATATTAAAGGTTCATTTTAAAGTTCAAAAACCATTCTTCTAAGATGGTCTCTTTTATTATTCAATCACTTAATATATACATGTCATACTACTCAATATCATAGTACTCGATTTTGCAACTATACGTGCCATTGATACATTGAAGAGGATCTCATATATATCATCCCTATCTTTTGTGCCCTTGACATAATAAAGGGGATCTTCTATGCCCTTAACATACTATAGGGATCTTTTTCGTGCCCTTAGCATACTATAGGGGATTTCATTCTTCACTCACCATGTACATCATCCTCAAGCTTACATATACAGACATCACAATCATATATGCATTAACATCAATTTTTGAGCTTCTCAATACTTCAAGCATATATATATATCACTCATTCCAATCTTCTCTTCATATAGGAGCATTTATCATGAGCACTCACATTTATATATGTGTGACATCATCATTAAATTCATATAGCATAAATGAGATCAATTTATTATGATCATTTCATCATAGATGCAACTATTCAACACATTGTCCAGAATTTCAGTCATCAAGAAAATTATGTTTAAATTACTAAACATGATCAAAACAAGGCAAAACTATTTTTTAGAGGTAACTTAGTGTTAATGAGGTCCTATAAAAATTTCAAAGCATAATAAGGTCTCTAGCTATATTAACAAAATTAGACAAATTTAAAGGTTAGACTGATTTTTAGCTAATAGCCATAAGTCCTATTTTATTACCCTATCAATGATTATATAAAGTCCTAAAAAAAATTAGGGTTAGACTTTAAGATGTTCTCAATACCCTGTAAAAATTTCATCTCAAGAATCAATCATTTGTTATAGTAATAAAATTAGACAATTTCAATGTCCTAGAATTGGACTGTCAAGCAGCAACATAACCAATTTGGTTCTTGATTTTTAACATAGCAAAAGTGCTCAAAATGGCTCCAAATTTTTACTAGAGACATCTTAGTATGTAGCTACATTCCAAAAAAATTTCAGCTAAATCCAAGATCTATAAATAGGTTAAAAATTCAATAAGTTCCCTGCTTGCTTAAAACTAGGATTTTCCAGGAACAGGGTCAAAGTATATTTTGAGAAAAAGATTTTTAACATCATCCAATCACTCCACCAAATTAAACACAGCAATATCTATCTATTATCAACCAATGCATCTATAAAATTCCAGTCAAATCAATCAGAAAATTCAGAGCAAAATTGGAATGAAAAGAGAACAAATAAAGCTCTACAAGTTACTAGAAGATCTTTGCACTCCTCTTGGTTCTTTTAAGTGCTTTTCTTCCTTCAAGACCTCCTCAAACAGCCTTTAATCCTTTTTTAAGAGAGGTATATGATATCTCAAGGTGGAGGTTAGTGATGAATCAAAATTCTAATTGGTTAGATTTGTAGGTTATGATGAGTAGTTAAAGTTTAGTAAAGAAAATTGGAAGTTTCAACAACTCTAGGCTAAGGCTTTTGAGGTTGCAAATCAAGTTTGGAGCTCTTGAAATGGAGGTTTATATTCTTCTCTCTTTGCTGGCCGAATTGTGGGTAGCTTAATGAAGAAGTTTTGTGTTGAATTTGTCTTATAATAAGGTTTGGGTATTATATAATATAAATAGATAATTCTTAAATAAAGAAAGTAAAATGGATGGCTAGGATTCAATCTTGTAATTCAAGATTGAATCTTAGCCATTCATTTAATGTAAATGGATAAGCTTCTTCATTTTGTAGAGATTAAAATAGCTTTTGGTATTAGAAATCGCATACCAAAATTTCACTGATCAGGTAAAACACCATACCCAGGAAATTAGATACTACCCAAAATTTAATTCTAGGTATAAAATCTTCATTTCTAACTATTTCTATCCTTAACCCTCTCTTTTCTTAATCTTAGATCTCCAAGTCCTAGTTCTAGGGTTTTGGCTTGCCGATACGGCCGTAGGGCTCGCAAGTCACTATTCACATTTTTTTTACACATTCATTGAACTATCCTCATCATTGATAAAACTGTTCGATTTTTTAAAATCAAACTAATAAAGTTCAAATTAATTTTTAAATAATTTTTAGGGTGCTACATGGCTAATCCTTAGCCACACACTTGTCTAGTTAGGTGGTAAGCCTACACTGCAGTTTCATACAGGATAAAAAACTACATACCAATATTTCATTGAACAGGAAAATATCATACCTAGAATCAAATATTGCCCAAAATTTAATTTTGGGTCTAAAATTTCTTTTTTAACCATTTCTAATCTTAATCATATCTTTTCTTAGTCACGGGCATCTTTTCTCCTGGTTTAGGGTTCAACCTCCATGGGCTCATGGGACCAGGAAGGTTACTATTCATTTTTTTTCTAGTCATTCTCATTATGACTAATTCTATTAGATTTGAAAAACTCTTATTAATAAAGCTCAAATAAAATTTTTGGAATAAATTTTGAGGTGTTATAATACCATTCTTAAAAAAAAAATTTTGCCCTCAAAATTCATTTGACACGTCTCTAAAAGATACTCCACACAAGTCAAAGAAACAATCTACACATAGTCAATAAAATGTAACAAACAAATCCTATAACGTAGTAAAAATGTTCCTAACTCGGATTGCATCTGTGGTGGTGATGTCCCTTTAGCTATTCTAGTGTTGTAGCCTCACATTTGATTTTGGATACTTCTCTAGACATCCCTGATCTTATGTCCTGGTTTTCCATAGTGATAACATACGTATTGCCCAGCCAAGCAAGGTCTACCCCATGATCCTTTTCCACATCTTGGGCAATCTTGTCTTACCCTTGACTATTGTTGTTTATCTTCATATAGATTTGGTTGAAACCTTCCTTTAAGGGTGGGACATCCTCATAGTCTTGGTCTTCAGTGGGAGCCCTTTCTTAGAATCATCCTTAGCAGATTCAACAATCAACACCTTCTTGTTATATCCTTCCACTAGTTGACATTTGTCTACTAAGGTAGCATAATCTCTAATCTCTAAAAGCTCAACAATAGCTTCGATGTCTTCTTATACTCCACCTTCATATTTGATACACTTCCAAGCTTTATCGGATTACGTTGATAAATGGTGGAGAATTCGTAGAGCTCCAAATTTCACAATATTTTGCCATGCTCATGTGTCCCGCTAGCCCCATGTACTATAGCTCCTTTGCATTCCTTACCGAAGAGGAAGGTATTTCTAGTATAAGGCTTCTTAGAAAATGTCCCAAGTGATTGTACCTTAGAAGCCTCAAGCAATTTTCTAGTTCCATTCCACCAAAATTCAGCATCGACTTCAGGAGATAGGTAGCAAAGGCCACCTTCTAATTTTGTATTCTTTTCCATTGCCTGATCCATTCCTCTGCTGCCTTGACTTAAAGGTTCATCTAAAAAGCATCGGGTTAGCTTTGCTAAATTCAGCAAATTTATGGTATTCTATGTCCACCTCTGCTCCCTAGGTTTCCCGTTAGATTTCCTCTAGCGTTTGGGTCTAATCTCTCATTATTCATTTGCCACTGGAGCTTGTTCCTCATAGTAGCAGCCATCTCATGGAAAGTATGCATCATGTCTTTCAGCTCAGGATCCTTGTTGCTAGTACATCTAATGTTTGCCATTGGTTCCTGAACACACCAACAAAGATATTGAGTTGATTGGGCTCAACATCATGCTAAGTGTGATAGCAACCAACTACAATACTACTAGATTGTCATGCACATCTAAACCTTATATCCTATCATATAGATAAGATTCAAAGCATGACTTATCTATATATTAGAAACATAGCCAGTCATTCCTCAAGGTCTTACTAGAATGACCTCATACCATAATATAACAACCTTCCAAGTACAACATCATCCTTAAACTATGACATTAGACTTAGGAGTTGTTACTTATAATTGAGTGGACCTTACTTAAGTATCTATAGTAAATTCAATTGATTTGTCCTGACTAATTCGTGGTTTTACTAAAATATATAGAAAGATAAGAGAGACATTTATTGAGTACAAATCCAAATGCAATAAAAACTATTCTGAGTTTTAATGTACATCTATCTCCTTATATAATTACAAGCATATATACTTAACAAAATAAAATTGATAAGGGACTTCAACCATCGAACTACTACATATTAGATTCTTCTATGGCAGAGCTCATAATTTTTTGAGTAATCTAGAGACGACATGGGAACACAAAACATAGGGTGAAAATTGTGAAATTTTCAGGAGGGCATCTCCAAAATGCATAATAATCAATGTTATTGTCATCATCCCAGCCACTTTCAGTTTATTAAGAAAATATGATCATACAACACATATCAAAGGTTCATTTTAAAATTATAAAATCATCTTTCCAAAGTGGCCGTCATTTTGTATTCAATCACTTAATACTCATATATCATAATGATCAAGCTCATAATAAATCGCATTAGACAAACAATTCAATTTAGCATGAGTATGCATATGAATGTAGTGATCTTTAGTGAAATTATCTTTATGTGCCCTTGATATGTCACAGTGGATCTCATATACAGTCTCATCTTTACATGCCCTTCATATATTGAAATGGATCTCTGATTTAGTTAGCACATAATATAGAGGACTACTTAGGACAATTCTTACTTTAACTTGTCTTGGCCCTTGATCTATTGTGGTTTATTCCACTCCTAGGTAATAGACCGCTTTTCAAGACGAATTTATTCCTATACATGATGATTGGATTTACCTTCTTCAACTCTTACACAAATCTATTTCTAGCCAAGTTTACTTTCCCTGACCTACAGATTTACTTTCTCCTCCAAGAAACATAATATCATTATTTCTCTCATCTAAAGGCAATTGTCAAAAATATTCACAATTATATGCATAATATCTCTTCAAACTTACATAGTATACATGATATCACAATCATATATGCATTAACATCAATTTCTAAGTTTCTTAATGCATTAAGCATACATATCACCCATGATCTCAAGTTATAATCTCAATCTTCTTTTCATATAGGAGCATTTATCATGAGCACTCCCATTTACGTATGTGTCACATCATCATCAAATTCACACAGTATACTAGACATCAAATCATTAACATTTCATGATGGATTCAGGAATCAACATGCGTCTAGAATTTCAGTTCTAAAGAAAATTATGGATCAACTATTAAACATCATCAAAACAGATAAAAATCATTTTTCAAAGTTAATTCAAGATGTCTATAAGACCCTATAAAAATTTCAAAGCAAAATACGGTACCTACCTATATTAACAAAATTATATAATTTCGAAGGTTAGAAATCACCTATATCTAGCTAACAGTCAAAATTCCCAATTTTATTACCATATCAGATGGATATATAAAATCCTAGAAAAATTCATGGTTGTACTTCAAGATGTCCCCAACATTCTATAAAAATTTTAAGTCAAAATTCGATCATTTGATATAATAACAAAATTATACAAATTCAATACTTCAGAATTGACTATTCAAATATAACCTTGACAAGCTCGATTCCTAAAATTTTAAAAATAACAAAAGTGTTCAAATGAACTCAGGAAAAATGATGGAGATATTTCCATATATTAGCTTCATCCTATGAAAATTTTAGTTCAAAATAAGGTCTCTAACTAAGTTAGAAAAATCGTGTATTTTTACTTGCTTGCTTAAACACCCTATTTCTAGCACAAGCTCAAAACTTGTTTTGACAGATTTTCTAAGAACATCAAATCATTCCACCCACTTACACATATCAATATCTATATATAATCAGCCAATAAAATAAAAAATTTCAAGATCAATCATTTAAATAATTCCGTAATTAGTTTTGAGAAGAAAAGGGCTAAAAGAAACCTACTTGGCTCTTGGAGGCTCTTGCTCTTGTTCTTGAATTTCTTCAAGAGCTTTTACACCTAATTCTGATCTAAACCAATAAATCTCTCCTTTTAAATAGCAAGAACAGGAGCTACAATTGATAATATGGTGAGGTAAATTTCTTATAGAGAGTTGATTTGGGGATTACAAGTAGTAAGTTGTAGTTTGTGCTTTGGTTATGGATTCTTGGTGGTGTAACTTGAAGTTTCTAGCTACGTTAGAGTATTTTGATGAAGAAAAGAAATAGAGAAGGCTGGATGGAGTGTGCTGGCCAAAATTCATAGGAGAGAAGAATGAAAAATGTTGATTTTGTATCATTATGTAAAGATGTGTTGTAATTATTTTCTACCACAATTATTATTTCTTTATAATAAAAATTATAATTTTATGTGGTTATTTTTCTGTCCCTAGCTAAGACAATGGTGTGGCTAATCCCTAGCCACACACTATGTAGTTAGATGACAAGCCTATATTAAAGTTTCATACGGTGTAAAACTGCACATTGATATTTTATCAAACGAGTAAAATTTATCCTGTAATTAAGATATTATCAAAAATTTAATTCCAAGTCTAAAATCTTCATTTTTAACCATTTCTAATCTCAATTCTATCTTTTCTCAATCTGGGCATCTCTTGCCTCTATTTTTAGGGTTTCTGCCTTATTGCCTATTGGTCACAAAGTTACTATTCACATTTTTTCAACCATTCTCATTAAGAATAATTCTATTAGATTTGTGAAAATTCTGATTAATAAAGCTCAAATAAAATTTTTGAAATAAATTTTAGGGTGTTACACTGAGAGTTATGAGGTTAATCTAGAGTGGAGCTTCATAAATAAGAGCTTCATTTCACATGCATATTATAGTTTTGTCTTTCTTTTTCTTTTTTTTTTTTTTTTTGCCACTTTTGGATCACTTCATTTTATGTTGCATTTGTTGCAACAATTTTTTTTTTTATAACTTCAGTCTATGTTTTGATATAAGTTAATTACTGCTCTGATACAATTATCATTTCTTTTGCTCTGATGCAAATTATATCATGCTGATACTGCTCTAAAATATATCTATTTACTTGCTCTAACATATATGAGTGTTATGCTGCTTTATACTTATACTATGCAATGATGCATGTTCATATGTTCTAATACATAAGTATGCTCTGAAATATATGTTCACAAAAAGGTACAAGTGTGCTCTACATACATATGTTTAGCATTGGTTTTTATACTCTTAGACACAGATCATAATCTGGCATATATATTTCAAAAACTCTTATTTAGTTATCAGTTGCATATTTTGAAACTATTGCTTATACAAAAACTATGTCAATTTCTGAGAAATGTGAGATTTCTTAAAAATAAAAATCCTGCGAAGTATTAAGTTCTAATATAAGATTAAGACCACAAGTATTATCATTATAAACTCTGATATCTTAATCAATTGAGTTCAAAAAGTACAAATGATTTATATTCAATCTATTTTCAGTTCAGAATATCAAATGCTCTTATATCATTCAAATATTTTTCAAGAAAAAACTCCTATTTAAGTCTCTTAAGGTTGTTCTATATCTTGACAAATCAAACAATAAACCTCAAGTCAGTCTCACTTTCTAAAAGGGTATGCTTTTACATGCTTCTTAAAAGAACTCTTAAACTTTGATACAATGTTATCCTAAACTCTGGTACAAGATTCTTTTAAGCACTCAATACAAAAATTTTCACTTTTATAGCTCCTGTGACGAGGTGCCTAAACCTTGAAAGTTTCTTCTAGTATTCTCCAAAAGATTTTCTCATAATTTAGTTTGTCATCATCAAAAAGGGGGAGGTTTTTAGCTCCAAAACCCTTCAAAAAGCTTTAAGGCTTAAAGTTTTGAATGACAACATAGCAAATTTTGATAAATATTTTGTAGAATAGACTAATATTTCATTTGAGTTTCTATAGCATTTACAGGACCATTCTATATATACCAGTTAAATCAATGAGTTATTTTTCACAATGTCATGCTTTGACATGATTATAATCTCATTCAAAGAGATTCAGAACTCCAATGATGTGAAAAATAGCTCTAAGAGCGACCCTGTGTGTGTGAATAATTGAGAAAAGATTTTTGAGATTAGAAGCCAAGTTCAGGTTTTAGAAAATATTTCTTGCATTCAGAAAGTACCTCAATGAAGAAATCTACCTTTTCCTGAAGAGGGTCGTGATTATAGTCTTCAATCTCAATGAAAAGATTCCTATCATGCTCAGATTGAAGAAATGAAGATTAACACGAAGATTTGAAATGAAAAAGCAATCAAAAAGCACGTGTCTTCAAAAACTGTGCACTTCGCATAAAATGAGAGAAAATTCAAATTTCAAATTAAGTCAACACCCAAAAAGGGTTTGATAGTGACATCTACTTTTTCACTTGCTCAATTGTCTCATCTTCTAGAAGAACAAGTTTAGAAACCATGACCAAAAAGTAAAAAGTAGTTTCTGAAGCTTCACTCAAAAACCATATTTGACAACGATATCTACAATTGTAAAAGGTAGCTTTGACACAGCCAAGCTAGTTTTCTATATGCGATTCCCCAAGACACAAAAGGTATGTCTACACGTGTCAAAAGGAAGCAAAATCAAGGGGCAATGGTCTGATTTGAAGATCAAGTATAATGGATGTCATGTGCTTACAACTCAATACTTTTGCAAGATCTTCAGAACATCGAAACGCAAATCCCTCTTCTTCTTCTATAAAGCATACTACATCATTTAATTAGTTTCTTCTTTTGTAGAAAATCTTTTTTCTAAGTTCTTATTAGATAACTTCTTCTTCTTAGGAAAATTGTTAGGAAAAAGTCATTCAAGTTTTCAGGTTATACACAGTTCATTCTTAGAAAAACTTGAGTGTTCTTTTGTTGGAAAGAACCAACCTTAAACAAAATAATTATACCCTAATCCATTAGTGATCATTGTGAGTTTAGCTTTAAGAGGCTATTCAAAGACTACTTGGAAATAATAATAATTTGGAACTACTTGTCATGGGAAATAGCTTGAGAAGGCTATATAAAAACTACCATTCTTTCTTTGGGTTGAGAAAGGGAATTAGTGAAACTTAATAAGTTGTTGAGAACTGGATGTAGGTAGAGTTGGCCAAATCAGTATAAAAATCATTATGCAGTATCTCTCTATCTCTTCTTATCTCTTTATATTTTGTTTTTGAGATTTACTATTATATATTTCTGAAAAACACTTTCAAACAGTTTAAGTTTTTCTCTTTGTTCAAAAAGTAACTTTCTCAACCTTACTAACAAGGTTTTTTCATTGCCTTCAAGTGTAAACTTGATAGACTTTGTTTAAGTTTTTCATAAAAAAAGAAGTTAAAGAACGATTCAATCCCTCTTTCATGTGCTATTTTCAAGTTACAAATACTACTCATGGGTAGCTTGAAAAGGCTAGAGAAAGATGTTAGCTCCAGAACCTTTTAGAAGGCTTACAACTTATGTTTTGAGTGATAACAAAGCAAATTTTGTTAAACTATTTTGAAGTAAGAACTAATGATTTAGTTGAGTTTTTGTAATGTTTAACAGGACTATTCTCATAACATATAAGTTCAATTAATAAGTTATTTTTCACAATATTATGGCTTAACATGATTTAAATCTCATTCAAAGAGATTCAAAGTTTTAATAATGTGAAAAATAGTTTAGAAAGTGAGATAAAATATGTTAGAGATACAAAAAAGCAATATCCAGCAGAAAACCAAGTATAAATCTTCAGAAAGTATCTCATACGTCAAAAGTGCAATATCTATTGGAGAAATCAATTTCTTACAAGTATATCATGATCATAATCTTCAATCAAGATGATTATCAACTCTGAAGACTTTCTACAAATTGAGAAAATCATTATCAAGCTTAGAGTTAAGCTTAGAAAATATCAAAACAAAGCTTAGAAAGTGTGAAGCTACATCAGAAAGCATGTGTTTTTTAGAAACCACACTTAGTCAATAAACATTGAGGAAAATTTGAATTTCAAATTTAGTCAACCTTCAAAAAAGTATTGACAATAACATATTATAACGCCTTGATTTTCCTAAGTGAAAAAAAGACCAAAATGCCCTAATGTCATTTCTACCCAAAAATCAAGGATGGCTCGGCTATCCTTGAGGGGTTAGTCTAGTGCCTGAAGGGGATTATATATGTAATGGATGTGTTAGAGAAAAAATTCTCATTTTTTCCTAGTTTTTCGTGTACGTTAATTACCAATTTACGCTGGGTAATTCAATGTGGATTAAGTAAACAAAAACCGGCCATCACCTGGAGTTCAAATACAATAACAAAGGGTGTTTCATGATGTCTGGAAAGTCTGGGTGGTCCCGGGGAGTCCTTGTGTGAATTTACATTTACCCCTGTTGGTGCTAAATAGGCATAATTAAACGATTATGGAAAATGGGCAATATTAGACTCTAATTAAAAATAAAATTAATTTTATCTATTAATTTGGAGTCTAAATAATTAATTGAGGTTATTAGAGTCTTAAGATGGATTAAGGAAACTCAAATTCCCTTCTAAATCAAAGACATCATGTCATTTCAAACTAAATAGTATTTTCTCATCCAATTCCTTAAATCAAGGAAACATGTTGGGGTTTGAATTTCAAACTAATAAAGTTTAATTCAAACTAAATATGAAAGAGCTCTAAATCATGTCTTGCAAGCCTTAAACTCATGATTACAAACCTAAACACCCAATTACCAATCCTAACTCACTCCTTAATCAAATCTACCTTTAATACACATCTAACCTACATGAAGTGAAAAATTTCTCCCCAAAATAGCCAAAGAGGCCGCGGCCTCCCTCCTTCAATCTCACCTTCATATTTAATGTTTTTCAACAGCCAAACACTCTCATTCTACCACCCACTTTTTGGCCAAGAGTTTGTGTAAAAAAAAGAGCTCTTACATCCTCTCAACACAAGTTCTCTCTTCTTCCTCTTCCACCTCCATCTTCAACCTCCTCTCAACTCACAAACACCCAAACATCTTATTCCAAGATCTAAGCTTTCTCTTTTCAACCAAAGAAAACAACTTGGTAGGGATTTGTTTTGAGTTTTCCTTCTATTTCTTATCCTTCATTTTTCGGATTTTGATGACGGGTAAAGTGATTATTGTTGTTGTTGTTGTTGTTGTTCTTCTTCTTCTTCTTCTTCTTCTTCTTCTATTTTAGGTTGGATCTTCATTTTCTTTTCCTTTCATTTTTGGTTCTATTGTTGTTTGATAATGGGGAACTAAGGCTTGATAATGAGAGATCTTGGTGTTGGTTGTGAAACCATCATTTACTTGACCTCTAGAGCCCAAGTTTGGTTTATTTTGTTGGCTTTAAAGAATGATAAAGATGAAATGTTGTTGTTCTTTTGAAAGGTTTTTCTTCTCTTAATGTTCAAAGCCATAGCTTGATGATGAAGGTTCCTTAATGTTTGGTTGTGAAACCATCATGTATTAGACCTCTAGAGCTCAAGGTTTGATTTTTGGTTTCACAAAGTGTATGGAAAGTGGTTTATTGTTGGTTGTTTTTTTGAGCTTGATGGTGAGACTAGACAAATAAGGTTCTTGGAACCATAGTGTCAAGAGACTCTAAAGCTCATTCCCATTGGGTTAAGATTTATTGGGGGTTGAGATTCTATTTCTTTAAAGTCTTGAAATAAGCTCTATTAAGATAATAGAAATAGATTTACATCATGTTTATATTTCAAGCACTTGCATCTCATGTTTAAGATTCAATGTCTTGCATACCATGTTTATTTTCATGTTACCACTTAAATCTTGAAGATTAAAGAAACGGACTTGCATTTCCATATTTAAATTCTAATCTTGCATTTCATGCTTATTTTTGAGTCATCACCTAAACTCTTAAGATTTAAAAATGAACTTGCATTCTATATTTACTTTTTAAGTCTTGCATATCATATTTAAGTTTTAAGCCATCACCTAATAATGATAAAGATCTAAAATAAGGTTTGCATAGTATGTTTACCATTTTTGCCATCACTTAAATCGCTAGAGCTCAAAAGACTTGCCCTTGTATCTGAAATGGGAATCTTGATCATGGCTATCGAATGTGTTATAGCCATGATACAATATTGGTTTTGATTTATAAAAATGTGATCTTGATTTCAAAGAGATGTTAGAATGATGTTTTAAAATGGTATTAAAGTAAAAAAATAACATGAAAGGTGTTAAACTTTGATTTCTCAAATTCCAGGGATTTTAGTAAGCGATTACCAACCCATGTAATCGATTACCAAGATAGTTATTTGAAAGATCTTGGCCTTAGGTAATCGATTACCACTATGTAATCGATTACCAAGGATGTTCCTCATACCCGAAACTTAGTTTGGCTTTGGTAATTGATTACCAGTTCATGTAATCAATTACCATGATGTTCTTCGTTCCTAGAATAAAATTTTGGTTATGTTAATCGATTACCATGCCTATATAATCGATTACCAGGATGCTCTTTAATTCTAACAAGTTTGATTCTGGAATCGATTACCAATACCTATAATTGATTACCAGAACCCCAAATGCGAATATAAGTATGTTCTAAGCAAGGTGAAATGGATTGGTAACTCTATATGCTTATATGTTGCCCATGATTCCCTACTATGTTGTATGTATGTACGTATATCCTGTTGAGCATTGCATATGCATTAGCTAAGTTCGGTCCTTGATTTTCAGCATATGGGTAGGAGCATGTTTACTATTAGATGATGATTAGTAATATGCCTATTAAGTATGTGCAAAAGATGTAAATGCATATGTGAATAAATGGCATGAGGATACTATGGCATGATAAGTTTATGATTGATTGGTTAAGATGCATGATATATGAGAGTTATGAATATAATATGTGTCATGATGAAATTATGATTACATGCTCACATTGCATCTCTAAATTAACATGCCAATATTAAGGTGACATAAGACACATGGAAATAATCCTCTAGACTCTCAAATTAAAGGTTATGAGAGTGATCCAAAAAGGACCCTCTAGGAATTAATGGTTATGAAAGGTATTCCTATGCCCCCTAACCCGCACTTGGAGTTGGGAATTTAGCTTATCAAAAGGATAAGTATAGACTAGTGATGACTAGTTTAGATATGAGCTCATAACCCAGAACTCTCAAAAGGGAGAGTATTAGGGTGGCCCCCAAGGAAAAGAGAATAAAAAGTTTAAGTCACCTAAAAGAATGAGTAATGTTGAAATAATTTGCATTTGTTATCCTATGTTCATTCGATATGATTCTATGATATCGTGCTTGTGGCATTGACATTCATCCATGAATTAGTATGTTGCATTCATGCATTAAGATTCATGCTAAAATTAAACGAGCCTTGGCTAATAGTATTTGAAACTGATAAATAAACCCTGTGCACATGTCCACTAATTTCATAATGAAACCTAGGTTCCTGAGGACGTAGATGATGTCATATATTAGGAGGCAAGAACCTATTGAAACTCTTATATAAGTTTCTCATCCCTTCTTTTCTCTTTCCATCTCATTCAAAGGTCGATGGCCACATTCATAATCTTCATTAAAGCTTCCACCTGGGAGATACACTACGATGCGTCTCACCAAACGTACCATTTCATGGGTCGTTGTGCGTCCACCCTTTTGTTTTCGTGTGGTGTCCCTTTGACACCCGGTTTCTAGCTTCTGTTCTCCACTACTACTCCATTCTTTAATGACCTCGTCTTCAGCCTGCCCGCATGCACGAAGAGTCCGTCATACTCCCCCCCCGCTTTGGTTGTTGGGGATATCCCAGTCACGGGTCGTTATCGCTACCCGTTATCCCAATTCATGGTCGAACTCCTCGAGGATTCACCCATCCAGATCTACTCTGAGGTCTCTGTAACATCCCCTGATGCTTTATGGATTGATGACTGTCCCACAAACTAACATTGGGTTTTTCATGTGCTTTGTCCTCACTCACATGCTTCCTAGGAAACTTCCTAGGAGGTTACCTATCCTAGAATTACTCCAAGTCAAGCATGTTTAACTATGGAGTTCTTTCATCATAGGCTACCAAAAAGAAGATGCATCATGTTGGTATAGATAGTACAAATCAATTCATATAAGCCCTCCTTAATGTATAGTCTCATACCTACACAGTCTTTAGGATCCCTCATTTAGGTGTGTAATCGTTTATTCACGTAACCTTCCACTTAGAGGCCTTGCTAGGAGCCGCTCATTGTCCATGTCTCCTCGCACAGGAATCACTCCCCGCCTCGCCACCGAGCATTACAGTTCTACCCTCACTATTCCTATGATAGTGGAGGGTGGTATCACGGGGAGGCCATAGCCACGCAACCGATGAGAGAGGTTGTACCTGCTCGTGGAGGAGCCACCCAACCCCGCCAAGGTGCTCACACCCATCTTGCCTTCCTTGTCCACACCTAACGAGCTGGCCGCAGAAGTTATCTTCCTCCTTCCTAGGAGCGAAGCATTAGGAGCCAGCTTCGGACCTTTGGGAGTGCCCATGAACATACAGGAGATAGGATAACCTTCTTTTGCTTTTTGAATTATTGGAGGTTATCTACTTTAGGCGCACCCTAGTAGGAGAGCGGGAGAGGTCTTTTGTTTAGCTTGTTTTTCATTCGTGGATATTATGGGATTACTTGGATATTTTGAGCCTAACCTATGTTGGTGGGCATGATATGACTTTTGCATGTATATTCTAGGTATGCAAAGTGGAAGTAATAATTCCTATGATATATATATATGTGTGTATGTGTGTGTGTGTGTGTGTGTGTGTGGTGAATTTCTTATACCTATGTGTTTATGATGTGGTGTTTTATGTATGTTCATATCTTGTCTTTACCCCTTTCCTTTTACGCACATTTCAGATGTTATTCCTTATGCATGCGTGGCTCATGTTTTGTTTTAAAGTTTAAAAAAAAATTACCCGTATTTTCATTAAAGTATTTTCAAAAGATAAAGTAAGAACTGGAATAAAAGAGTAATAACTAATAATTAACTAGAATGCGTCTAGGTGTGTTGAGTTAAATATTAGGGTGTTACATTTTAGTATTAGAGCAGTTTAGCAATAGAGCCTAGGATTGGATTGACTGTGCTTTCTCAAGCATGATGCGATATTATGTCATGTGTAGTGCTTTATTAGTATAATAAGCTATAGGATAACAATGCATGACCCCTGGATGTGCGTGTGTACCATGGTAACTAGTTCACTTTACATGAAGTATTGAGCCTGATCACCTCTGTTACCGTTTTGTGTTCTTAGGAACTAATGGTTCAACCTCGATAGGAAAGGACCCCGAGCTCAAGCTAGTAGAGTAGGAAACAGCAGAAACCCTTCTGACATGGCAAGGGCCATGCAGATGATGTTTGAGTGGATGGATCGCCAGGCGACGCCTTCGCAACGCCGCTAAAGGACTCGAGCATGCCCTTTAAGGAGTTCCGGAAGGTGAACCCTCCACCGTCAGAGGGACTCTAACCCAAACCATGCTGACAAATGGATCAAAAGCATGGAGAAGATCTTCTCAGTGATCACCTTCACCGAGTAGCAGAAGTGACCTGCACTACCTACATGCTGGAGGCAGACGCTAAGTTTGAGTGGACTGGCACCAGAGACTACCGGAGGCATCCGAACATAATTACTTGGAGATGTTCAAAACCTATTTCTACGAGAAGTATTTCCTAGTGTTTGTTGTAACATCCAAAATTTCGTCTAGGCTAATTACTCGATGAAGAGTAATTGATTTACCGACTAGGCGGTTGATCTTGGCTCTATAATGGGAAAGGTTAACATTGGTGATTTATTGTTGATTAATAACAAATAACGTTAGAATAATTAAGTGTGTCTAAAAAAGATGCAAAGAATTATAAAAATGCCATTATTTAGTGAAATTATGAAACCACCCTTGCTATATATAGGAAATTACCAAACTACCCTTATCTTATTTATAATGAAAAAGACACCTTTATTCTATAAATGGAATTACAAGAATATCACTCCCATTGTCTAATTACAAAAATACCCTTGTCTTAGTTATAGAAATTATTACAATGCCACTACTTTAATAATTACTACAAAGCCACTACTTCAATAATTACTATAATATTATTTGCGCAAATCCCTAGACTTGTCTTTAAACAAGAATGAATCTAAGCCATTAGATTAAGATGACAATACAATAATTCAATCACATATATCATACACATTTTTAACCACATACATGCACATAGACAATTTCATGCTAAAAATTAAAAACACCTATTAAAGCATAAAATCACATGTTGTAAATCTATGATGCATACATACATTAAAGGTTAGAAAATTTCCAATAACTATGCATGTCCAACAATAACATTTTTGCATAAAACATGGAGCATTTTTATTCCAAAATTAGGCAACATGTTTGCATAAATCATGCAAGCATTCTTTTCTTTTCTTGATCTTTCCACTATAAATACTCTTCAAACTCTCTTCCATTTATCCCATTTCCAAGTCACAAAGAGACCTCACCATGTTTTGTAAGAGCTACATCCTCCGACTCTTATAAAATACATACACTCTTACTAGTCTTCAAGCCTTAGAAACTCCTAAGTGTTTTCTTTCTCCTTATTCTTCTCTACCATTTCTTCGTATGTTCTTCTCTTCAAAGACTTCTCTTCACTCTCTAAACTTCATCCAAACACTTAAATTCTAAGCCCAAACTTTCACTAGCCTTCACAAGAGTTACAATCTTTAACTTTAGTGAAAATATTTTCTTAAGCACTCAAGTTCTAAAGCCAAGATACAAGGAGGGTCATCCATTCGAAGGACTCTTGCTCAAGCTCAAGGAAGAAGAGAATGACTCATTTTACACCATACATAAGAGGTAGGGATTTCTTCTTTATTTGTTCAAGTATTTTTGGTTTCTAATCTTATCCATGGTTAGAATGCCTCAAGCTTGTGTTATTGACAAAAGTTTTGAATGGTTGATTACGAAATATATTTTTATGAATCAATACATTCACTTTTCTATTATAAATGTTTTTATGATGATAACATGCTTTTGGATATATGTAATGAATATGATGTATACTTATATGATTAATTACATGATGACTTGTGGCATGTTGTGATTATGAATGATTGATTGAGATGTATGTTTGATATGTTATATGACAGGAAGTAAATTTAGGGAAATTCCATTCCCAACCATTATATGGTTAGATTTTCACCAAATTTGTGGACTTAGAACAATTATGGAATTTTGAGCATGAAATGATGAATGATAAGTTATGATTATATGTTCATGTACTACATCTCTAAATAACATAAAACACATGGAAATGATCCGCTATACTCCCTAAATTAAAGGTTATGAGAGGTGATCCAACAAGGATAAAGTGACATAAAAATATGGAAGTGATCCTCTAGACTATAGAAATTAATGGTTATGAGAGGTGATCTAATAAGGGAATCCTTTAGATTTCAAGAATTAATGGTTATGAAAGGTGATCCTATGCCCCTACCCATACTCCAGGAGTTGGAATTTGCTTATCTATAGGATAAGTGTAGACTAGTGATGACTAGTTAGGTATGAGCTCATAACCTAGAACTCTCAAGAGGAAAGAGTATTAGGGTGGCCCCTTACAAAAGAAAATCAAAGTTAAGTCACCTAAGAAAGTAAAGAGGAAAGATTATATTAAAATGAATTATGTTCCTTATGTTATGATATTTCATTCAAGTCTTGTGGTATGTTGCATAAGCATTGACATGCATTTCATAATATGGTATACTGCATTCATGACATTAAGATTCATGCTAAAATATATGGGCCTCGGATAATAGTATTTGAAACTTAATAAATGAATCTTCTTATTATCCACTATTTTCATAATGAAACTTGAGGTTCCTGAAGGAAGATGATGAAATTTGTTTGGAGGCAAAAGCCCTATTGAGATTCTTGTATAAGTTTCTCATTCCTTCTTTCTTTCTTTCATCTCGTCTTTAGAGGGCAATGGCTACGTTCGTGATCCACGTTGATGCTCTCACCTGGTAGATGCACTTCAATCCGAACCAGACTTATCATTTTTGGGTCGTCGCTACTCCCATTAACCTTGCTCATGTGCTCCTATACCTTCCCCCTCCTGCGTCATTAGTAGGTGTTGATGGTGGACCTCTTGGAGTGCTTGTGAATATCTTGTTGAAAGGATAGCTTTTCTTTTGATATTTTTAGAGGTTATCAACTGGAGGCATATCCCAATAGAGTAGTAGGGAGGAGATGTGTTAGTAGGTTGTTTTAGTTTCTATCCATATGTTATTTATGTCCTTTCTTGATGGCTATACCTAGCCCAACCTCTGTTGGTGGGCATGATACCCTTTTAGTAGTATATTTTGGTGCGTGATGCGGAACATTAATACTTATGCTATAATTATATATGATGATGTTGTTATGTTCAAGTGATTATTGTACATGCATGTGACTCATTTTTATTTCTCCTTTATATGTGTGAGACAGATGATGGATTTTACTTAGTACGCACACTCACATTTTGTTTTTTTAAAAAAATTTACCTATAATTTTATTAAAGTATTTCCAAGAGTTTAAATTAGGAACTGGAACAAAAGAGTAATAACTAATAATTAACTTAAATACGTCCTAAGAATGTTAAGTTAAATATTAGGTGTTGTTACATCTGTCGGAATGCTAAGGACATAGAGCTCATGCAGCTAGTTCAAGGGGAATGAGTATTCCACAGGACACCGCAAAGTTCGAGAAACTAATCAAATTCTCCCAAATCTTTCAAGGGAATCCCAATGAGGTTTGGAAGTGTGTCAAATACGAGGTAGAGCTAAAGGTAGAGATCAATGTCGCGTTGCATACTTGGAGATTAGGGATTCCCCACCTAGTCAACAAGTGTCACATCATCGAAGATGGCAGAAGAGGCTGAAGTGTACCAAAGGTAGAAAACTTCACCAAGAAGCTGACGCCACAAGCCCCGAGTTTCAAGCCAGGCCAGGCCCAGTTCCTAACCGAGCTCAGGCCCAGGGCCTAGGAGGAACTTCCAGCACAAGGATCAAGTGGTCCCAAGGGCAAGGCACACCAAAGGGCCCGTCACCCCCCGAGACCTGCACCTACTACTTTATGCCCCAAATGTGGGAAGTCACATAGGGATCGACCCTGTTTGCTAGGCCAAGGAGCTTGCTTCAAGTGTGGGAAGGCTAACACTATGCTAGAGAGTGGACGGAAGGAACCACGACCCTCACCCCCAACCATAACACCAAGGAAGGGTTTTCACCATCAACACTGAGTACTCGATAAAATCCAGGAGCCTCATAGAAGGTAAGTATGAAGTGACAGGAGAACCTTAACTTGGACTTTGATTCCTGGCGTGACCTATTGATTCATATCACATACTAATGTTGAGTCTATACAACTTTATGTGTCTGAACTTCCTTTCCACTCACTGTTTCTACACCCACTGGAAAACCCTGTTAGGACTTGTAGGTGTTGTTTAGACTGTTATTTCACTATTGAAAGTAGAGCCTTTATTCTGGATTTAGTTTGTCTGCCTATGCATGGTCTAGATATAATTCTTGACATGGATTGGCTTTATGCTAGTTGTGTAATGTTAAACTGCTATGCCAAGTTTGTTATCTTTCTCCTACCCTGTTGTGCCTAGTAAACCTCTAAGCCTTTATCTAATGTCATAGAAGTTAACTGTTATAGGGTAGAAAGTAAGGGATATGTTCTCCTAGCCGCTAGCGAAGTAGACTTTGAGCAAGACATCGACAAAATGCCAGGAGTGAGAGACTATCCTGAGGTATTTCTAGATGAGATACCCGAGTTCCCTCTGGTGAAAGGGATTGAGTTCTCCATAGAGTTAGTCCCTGAATGGGGCCTATCTCCATAGCACCCTATAGGATGTCACCCATGGAGTTAATCGAGCTAAGGCGCAGTGAGAGGAGCTGTTGGAGAAAAAGTTTGTAAGACCAAGTGCTTCACCTTAGAGAGCCTCGATCTTGTTTGTTAAGAAGAAGGATCAGAGCATGAGGCTTTGCATAGATTATAGACAGTTGAACCGAGAACAGTGAAGAACAAGTACCCCCTGCCTATGATTGATGACTTGATGGATCAGTTAAGGGAGCGATGGTGTTCTCTAAGATTGACTTGAGGTAAGGATATCACCAGATTAAGGTAAAGGAAGAGGACATACCCAAGATTGCTTTTAGGACACGATATGGCCACTTTGAGTTTACCGTGATGACGTTTGGAGAGACCAATGCTCCTACCGTGTTCATGGACTATATGAATAGGATCTTTAGACCCTATTTAGACCAGTTTGTGGTGGTTTTCATAGATGATATACTCATCATCGAAGACCCACAAGGAGCATGAGCGTCATTTGAAGTTGGTCTTGGAGATCCTGAAGGAGAAAAAGTTGTATGCTAAGTTATCTAAGTGTGAATTTTGGCTGGAGGAAGTGAAATTCTTGGGTCATGTGGTGTCAAAAGGGGGTATTGCAGGAGATCTTAGTATGATAGAGGCTGTGATGAGCTAGGAAAGACCTACCATGGTAACGGAGATAAGGAACTTTTTGGCATTAGCTAGTTATTACTATAGGTTTATTAAGGGATTTTTGCAGATATCTTTACCCTTGACCAAGCTCATTAGGAAGAATGCCCTTGTTGTGTGAACTCCAGAATATGAGAAGAGTTTCCAGGAGTTGAAATTTAAGTTAATCACGACCCTAGTGTTAGTTTTTCCTAACCGCAATGCACCATTTGACGCATCGAAAAGGGTTTGGGCTATGTGTTGATACAAAATAGGCAAGTGGTAGCCTATGCATCCAGACAACTCAAGCTTCATCAGGCAAACTACCCCACCCACAACTTTGAGTTAGGCCATGGTGTTCGCCTTGAAGATGTGGTGACACCATTTGTATAGGAAAGATCGAAGTGTTCTCTAATCATAAGAGTCTCAAGTACCTCTTTGATCAAAAAGAGTTGAACATGAGGCAGAGGAGATGGATGGTGTAACACCCTAAAAATTATTTAAAAATTAATTTGAGCTTTGTTAGTCGTAATTTTAAAAATATAACTTAACAACGATGAGGGTGGCCCAACGGATGTTTTAAAAAAAAAATTTTGGCGAAGGTGAATAGTAACCTTGCAGGCCTTATCTGCTTGAAAGTTTCAAACTTCAGATTTGGGCCCCAAGGTGCCGAAATTAGAAAAACATGGGAATAAGGTTAGAAATAGGTGGGAATGATAATTTTATATTTAGAATTAATTTTGGTAATATCCGTTTAATCGGTACGACGTTTCACCTATTGGAAATTTCATGTGCGATTTTTAACATTTAAGATATTTTAATCATTATAAATGGATAATGTATATCCATTCAAGCTAAGTGTAAGGCTAAGATTTAATCTTGTAAAGTAAGATTAAATCCTAGCCATCCATCTCATTATATCCTTTTAAAAAGAAAAAATTGCATACTTTGACTACAATTACACCAAGATAAATATATAAGCCACCAACCTTATCACCCCACCATCATCATTTTCATGCATCAAGCCCCCAAGACAGCCCTCCATTGTTGTCTTCTCTCAAAGCTTTAATCTGGTTTCAAAACCCAAAAACCCTAGCTCAAAGTCACTAAAACACCAAGATCCTTTCACAAAACATGTTCTACACCTAATTCTCTACCAATCTAACCGAACAAAATTTCCATTCCTTATCAAAACCTTGTCTTGTACCTCACACCTCACTGATATCAGAGGGGTTTGAAGTTGGATTGGGAGCTTTGGAGGAGAAGGAAGCAAGCTTGGTTAATCTTGAAGCCAATGAGCTAATAGGTTACTCAAAGTAGGGTTTTCTTTGGCCTTTTTTTCCCAAATTTATTCTTAACATTTCTAATTGATCTTGTCCGAAATTTCTGGCTATATTGGTTGATAATATGTTGATATTGATGTATGAATTTTGGTGGAGTGTTTGGATGATGTTAAAAATCATTTTTGTCAAAAGAGATTTTGAAGCATGTTGCTGGAATTTCGGTTTTGCTATGGAGGAATGAACACGAATTTTATGGTATATTTGTGGGTATTTTCATGAGCTATAAAAAATCTATGTTGAAGCTAACATCCTATTCTAGTTCATATATTTTCTTGAGCCTTGTTTTGGACTTCTACTACCTGAAAAAAAAAATCATGAAACAAATTGACCTTTGTGCTGCCTGATTATTGGGATTGAAGCAATAAAATTTTCTGATTTTATTACTACATCAAATGATTGAATAATCAGCTGAAATTTTTTCAGAGTATTTAGGACATATTGAAGTCCAACTGTAAATTTTTTTATGATGTGATATGTTCATTTGATAGGGTAATAAAATTGAGAACTATGGCTATTAGCTTGGAAATAGGGGTTTCTAACCTCCAAATTTATCTAATTTTTTTTAACATAGTTACAGAGCTCTTTTTCCTCTGAAATTTGTATGTGAACTTGTGGACACATTGATGTGTCCTTGAGAATTTTTTATAGCCTCTGAATTGATTTTTTTGATGTGCAAATAAATTGTACTATGAATATGTAAAATCTGTCATTGTGCTGAAAATGAATTGATGCTTGAAATTGATGAAATAATGGCATCTTGTACTAGTATGGCATGAGTACAAGAATATGAATATGAATAATTGAGGATGCAAACTAATTTATGAGGTTAGCCAAGAAGGTCCCCTTTTATGGGCACGGAAAGGTCCCCTTTTATAGGCACGGAAGGTCCCCTTTTACGGGCATGAAAAGGTCCCCTTTAATGGGCATGAGAAAGTCCCCTTTTATGGCACTGAAGGTCCCCTTTTATGGGCATGAAAAAAGTCCGATGTACTTGAGGGCACGTATATTTCAAAATGTAATGCTATGCTATTGAGTAGTATTATGTATGTATATTAAGTGATTGAATAATAAAAGCTACCCACTTCTGAAGGATGATTTTAGAACTTTAAAATGAATATTTAATCTGTATCGCATATCACATTTTCCTAATAAACCGAAGTAGTTGGGGCGATGACGAGGACATTTATGATTGTGTAACTGGAGTTGTCCTACTGAGAATTGTGTAATTCTCACCCCTATGTTTTTGTGTTTCCGGTCGCCTCCAGGTTGATCCAGAGGACTATCAGGCTGCTACACTAAAGGAAATTTGATCAGGAATTTAGTAGTTAGTGTTTTTATTATGTTGTACTTAGTGGTGTATATATTGGTAAACTAAGTAGAGAACATGTATGTTTTCAAGCTCATAGAAGAGCTTTCTTTTGTACTTACTTATGAAATAAAGAAATGTTTTGTTTATTTGTTGTATATATTTAATAGAACCACGAATTAGTTACTACTCAACTTGATCAATCTTGCTATAGATATTTAAGAAAGGTCGCAATTAATAAGTAACAACTCTTGAGTATGATGTCATGGCTTAAGCATGATGTTATACTTGGGAGGATGTTATAGATGGAGTTTTTGAAGGATTACGAATTTGCGTTGAACTATAATCCCGACAAGGCAAATGTAGTGGCTAACGCTTTGAGCCAAAAGTCACTTACTTGTCCTATATGATGTTGAAGCAGGTGAAGCTAATTGAGAAGTTTAGGGACTGAACTTGGGACGACTTTACCACTGAGAGCTTAAAAGCATGCCATCTCAATGTAACGAGTAATTTCAAGGAGAAGGTCACTCAAACCCAATGGAAGGACGTAGAGTTTATGGAGACTCTAAAGGCAGGAAAGGAAGGGAAGTTGAAGGGTTTCACCCTAGGGACAAGCTATGGAGGTTTGAGGGCCAGATTGCGTACCGGCATGTGGTGACCTCCGAAGGGATATCTTGGAGGAGGCTCACAAGAGCCATTTCACCATTCATCCTAGCACTACTAAGATGTATCAAGACCTGAAGAAGATGTTTTGGTGGCCCGGATGAAAGGGACATGGCCACATGGGTGAGTAAGTGCTTAGTCTATCAGAAGGTAAAGATTGAGCACCAAAAACCTTCAGGGATGTTGCAACCCCTGTCCATTTGAATGGAAATAGGAGAGATCTCATAGATTTCTTGACGGGTCTACCTAAGACCCAAGCTGGCCATGACGCCATATCATGATCGTGGACCGACTAACAAAGTTGGCTCACTTTTTGCCTATTAAGGTGACTTATTCATTGGATAAGTTGGCCTAGCTGTACATCCAAGAGATCGTAAAGTTGTACGGAGTGCTGATGATGATAACTCGGATTGTGATCCTGATTTACATCACGTTTTGGGGAGCCTTTCAGAAGGCGTTTAGTTCAAAGCTATGCCTGAGCATGGCATACCACCCTCAAACAGATGGGTAGCCGGAGAGGACCATATAGACCCTGAGGATATGTTAAAGGCATGTGTGTTGGACCAAAGAGGAGTTGGGATAAGTACTTGTCACTTGAGTTCGCATATAACAACAGTTATCAAGCGAGCATTGGTATGGCACCATATGAGACCCTGACAGATGGAAGTGTCAATCACCCTTATGTTGGTATGAACCCAGGGAGCAAAGCATGTTGGGACTTGGAAGTCGTGAGGGAGACAATAGAACAGATCCAAAGGATCAAGGATAGGATCCTCACAACTCAAAGTTGACAGAAAAGCTATGCAAATAAACAGCAAAAGTCATTGGAATTCTAAGAAGGAGAGCATGTGTTCCTTAGGATCACCCCCGCAATAGGCATAGGGCGAGCAATGAAAGTCAAAAAATTGAGCCCCAGATTCTTAGCCCCTTTGAAATCCTTAATAGAGTCAGGCAGGAGCTTACCCATAGCCTTACTACCCAAATTGTCTAACCTACACAATGTCTTTCATGTCTCTCAATTGAGAAAGTATCAATCTAACCTTAGTCATGTGCTAAAGCTAGAACAAGTGTAGTTAAGGGAAGACTTGACTTTTAACATACCACCTACGAGGATCATAGATAGAAGAGTCAAACAGTTGAGTAACAAAACCGTACCTCTAGTCAAAGCAGCATGGGGAAAGAAGAGAACAGGAATTCACATGGGAGCTAGAATCGGAGATGAGGACGCGATACCCCAAGCTGTTTAGGTAATGAATTTCAAGGGTGAAATTCTTTTTAAGGAGGGGAGTAATGTAACTCCATTTTTCCAAAGTGCAAAAATGACTAAAATGCCGCGAGGTCATTTCTGCCCAAAATCAGGATGACTAGCCCCAACTATCCTCGAGGGTTAGTCTAGTGCCTAAAAGGGATTATATATGTAATAGATATGTTAGAGATAAAAATCTCATTTTTTCTTAGTTCTTCCCATACGTGAAATTACCAATTTACCTTCTAGGTAATTCAACACAGGATTAAGTAAGACAAACCTGGCTATCATCCAAGAGTTTGAATATGATAACAAAGAGTGTTTCATGATGTTTGGAAAGTCTAGGTGGTCCGGAGTCCTTGTGTGAATTTATAGTTTTACCCATGTTTGGTGCTAAACGGGCATAATTAAACGATTATGGAAATATGGACAATATTAGGCTCTAATTAAAGATAAATTAATTTTATCTTTAATTTGGAGTCTAAATAATTAATTGAGGTTATTAGGGTTTAAGATGGATTAAGGAAACTCAAATTCCCTTATTAAATCAAAGACATCATGTCATTTCAAACCAAATAGTGTTTTCTTTCTCCAATTCCTTAAATCAAGGAAACATGTTGGAGTTTGAATTTCAAACTAATAAAGTTCAATTCAAACTAAACATGAAAGATAACTCTAAATCATGTCTTGCAAGCCTTAAACTCATGATTACAAACCTAAACACCTAATTACCAATCCCTAACCCACTCTTTAATCAAATCTACCTCTAATTTACATCTAACCTACATGAAGTTAAAAATTTCTCCCTTAAAATAGCCAAAGAAGCCGAGGCCTCCCTCCCTCAATCTCACCCTCATATTTAATGTTTTTCAACACCCAAACACTCTCATTTTACCACCCACTTTTTGGCCAAGAGTTTGTGTCAAAAAAAGAGCTTTTACACCTCTCAACATAAGTTCTCTCTTCTTCTTCTTCCACCTCCATCTTCAACCTCCTCTCAACTAAGTCCTCTTTTCAACTAAAGAAAACAACTTGGTAGGGATTTGTGTTGAGTTTTCCTTCTATTTCTTATCCTTCTTTTTCAGATTTTGATAATGGATAAAGTGATTATTGTTGTTGTTGTTGTTCTTCTTCTTCTTCTTCTCCTAGTTTGGGTTGGATCTTCCCTTTTCCTTTCCTTTCATTTTCGATTCTATTGTTGTTTGATGATGGGGAACTAAGGCTTGATAATGAGAGATCTTGGTGTTGGTTGTGAAACCATCATTTACTTAACCTCTAGAGCCCAAGTTTGGTTTATTTTGTTGGCTTTAAAGAATGGTGAAAATGAAATGTTGTTGGTTCTTTTGAAAGGCTTTTCTTCTTTAATGTTCAAAACCATAGCTTGATGATTAGGGTTCCTTAATGTTTGGTTGTGAAACCATCATGTGTTGGACCCTAGAGCTCAAGGCTTGATTTTGGTTTCACAAAGTGTATGGAAAGTGGTTTATTGTTGGTTGTTCTTTTGAGCTTGATGGTGAGTCTAGACAAATGAGGTTCTTAGAACCATAGTGTCAAGAGACTCCAAAGCTCATTCCCATTGGGTTAAGATTTATTGGGGTTGAGATTCTATTTCTTTAAATTCTTGAAATAAGCTTTAGTAAGATAATAGAAATGGATTTGCATCAAGTTTATATTTTAAGCACTTGCATCTCATGTTTAAGATTCAATGTCTTGCACACCATGTTTATTTTCAAGTTATCATTTAAATCTTGAAGATTAAAAAATGGACTTGTATTTCCATGTTTAAATTCTAGTATTGCATTTCATGTTTATTTTTAAGTCATCACCTAAACTTTGAAGATTTAAAAATGAACTTGCATTCTCATATTTACTTTTCAAATCTTGCATATCATATTTAAGTTTCAAGCCATCACCTAATAATAATAAATATCAAAAATAAGGTTTGCATAGCATGTTTACCATTTTTGCCATTACTTAAATCCCTAGAGCTAAATGACTTGCCTTGTATCTTCAAATGGAATCTTGATCATGGCTATCGATATGTTATAGCCCTGATACAATATTAGTTTTGATTTATAAAAATGTGATCTTGATTTCAAAATAGATGTTAGAATGATGTTTTAAAATGGTCTTGAAGTGAAAAAGTAACTTGAAAGGTGTTAAACTTGTTTCTCAAATTCTGGGGATTTGGTCGATTACCAGCCCATATAATTGATTACCAGGATGGTTATTTGAAAGATTCTAGCCTTAGGTAATCGATTACCAAACTATGTAATCAATTACCAAGATGTTCCTCATACCTGGAACCAGTTTTGGCTTTGGTAATCGATTACCATGATGTTCTTCGTGCCTAGAATAAAATTTTGGTTCTAGTAATCAATTACCATGCCCTTGTAATCGATTACCAAGATGTTCTTTTGACTCCATAACAAGTTTTTGGTTCTAGTAATCAATTACCAGCACCTAATCGATTAGAACCCTAAATGCGAATATAAGTATGTTCTAAGCAAGGTGAAATGGATTGGTGACTCTATATGCTTATATGTTGCCCATGATTCCCTAGTATGCTGTATATATGTACATATATCTTGTTGAGCATTGCATATACATTAGCTTGTTCCTCTTGATTTTCGGCATTCTAGGTAGGAGCATGTTTACCGTATTAGATGATGATTGGTAATATGCCTATTAAGTATGTGCAAGAGATGTGAATGCATATGTGAATAAATGGCATGATGATACTATAGCATGATGAGTTTATGATTGATTAGTTAACATGTATGATATATGAGAGTTATGAATATAATATGTGTCATGATGAAATTATGATTACATGCTTACATTGCATCTCTAAATTAACATGCCAATATTAAGGTGACATAAGACACATGAACATGATCCTCTAGACTCTGAATTAAAGGTTATGAGAGGTAATCCAAAAGGACCCTTTGAACTCCAGGAATTAATGGTTATGAAAGGTGTTCCTATGTCCCCTAACCCGCACTCTGGAGTTAAGAATTTAGCTTATCAAGAGGATAAGTATAGACTAGTGACGACTAGTTTAGGTATGAGCTCATAACCTAGAACTCTCAAAAGGGAGAGTATTAGAGTGGCCCCCAAGGAAAGAGAATAAAAAGTTTAAGTCACCTAAAAAAATGAGTAATGTTGAAATAAATTGCATTCATTATGCTATGTTCATTCGATATGATTCTATGATATCGCGCTTATGGCATTGACATGCATCCATGAATTAGTATACTGAATTCATACATTAAGATTCATGCTAAAATTAAACAATCCTCGGCTAACGGTATTTGATGTAACACCCAATTTTTACTATAATTTTTACTCGTTAGAAATTACCGAATTACCCTAGGTAATTTTTCATATAATTTGAGACCGAACAATCCTCAATAAAGGAATATAACATTAGAAGAAAGGTTAGGACCAATTCGTGCGAAAGTTGTAAACCCGAATTTCTGTACGTGTAAAATGACCAAAATGCCCCTAAGGTTATTTTACTCAAAATGAGAATCGTTGGCTCCGTCCTCAAGGGAATGTTGTGAGAATAATAGGGGACTGTTTGTGTTATGTGTGTTAATAGAGGAGAAGAATCTCAATTTTGAGTTTTGACGCGAAATGACCAAAATACCCCGCGGCCGCTTTAACTTCCATTTGTGTCGACTTAGCCCTTAACCTCACTAAAATGTTTTAAAAGGTGTTTTTAAGCTATGATTGGCCATTGGTTAAATTCGGATGGCCCCTGAAGCTTTTGAGTGAAGTTACCATTTTGTCCCTATCTTTAAGGTTTTGCGAATTTCAAGATTTTTGATTCGTCAAGCAAAACATAAGCAATATTAGGCTCAAATTAAAGCTTATTAAATTCTAATTCTTAATCTAGAGTCAAAATTATTTATTTAAATTGATTAGAACCTAAAATTGCTTAGAAACACCCAAATTGCTTACTAATTCACCTAAGCCCTTAATTGCAAATTCTCTAAAATTGCAAAGATACTTACCTACACCTAAATAATACATGGAACACACAAATTTCTCTTCCATGGGCTGCAAATGGCCAAAATAATGCAGTCATAATATACCAGAAAATTGCACTAAAACATAATGCCAAAAATTACCATAAAACAAGGAACTTTGAAACATGATTCCATGCTTTAAGCCACCAAACAAGATGATTTTTCCTTCCTTGTTTCCTCCTCAAAATTAGTCAGATTTTCCTCCTCCTCTTGTCCATACATGAGCTTGAATTCTTCTATAAATAGGCATGCTCAAGTCATTAGAGGCTTGCTCAAAAATTTCACAACTTCAAGTTTTTCCTAAGCTCAAAAACTTTCTTTCTTTCTTCCCCCTTGGCCGAAATTATTTCTTCAACCTTTCAAGGATATTTTGTTTCATTTCACTTCAAGAAACCAAGTTCTCTTCCTTTCCTTTAAATAAAATTAGGTAGGGTGTTGTTTCTAAGTTCATTTTATGCTATGACAAATTATGTTTCTAGCTCAAAAATGTTGAATCAATGAACATTTTCTATGGCTTTTTCAATTCAAATTTCTTCCTTCTTTCTTTTGAGTAACTCGCCCTTGTGGCTTAGATTATGATGAGACCATGGTTTGATGATGAGGTTCTTGAGTGTTGGTTGCAAAGCCTTCACAAGTTAGGCCTCTAAAACTTAAAGGTTTCACTAGTTTTTAAAGCTTTATAATTTCAGTTTTTCTTTCCTTATTTTTTTCTTCCATGGTTTCGGCCAAATGGCCTAAGAAGGAATGAAATGATGGTTTGATGATGAGGACCTTGAGTATGGGTTGTAAATCCATCACAAGTTAGGCCTTTAAAGCTTGAAAATTCCACTTAATGCAAAACTTTAAAGAATGATGTTTTTATAATGTAAAAATAAAGATCTTGAGTTTAGAACTTGAAAGATGTATTTTTCACTTTGTCTTGCTAAGATATATTGAGTTGAATTTATGTTTCTCTAAAGTCTTGGAGGAGCTCTAGTAAAGAAATAAAATGAACTTGCATCCATGTTTAAGTTTATGCCTTGCATAACCATATTTACTTTCTATGTCATCACTAAATTCTCAAGAATGAATAAATGAACTTGCATTCTCATGTTTAAATTTCCAAGCTTGCATTTCATGTTTATGTTTCAAGTTGTCACTTAATCTTCAAAGATAATAAAGAGGATGCATCTCATATTTATTTTATGCTCTCACTTTATTTTATAATGACTAAAAGAATGAATGTATGACATGTTTATTATTATGTTATCACCTAAGAATTTTAGACCTCAAAGACTTGCCCAAGTATCACAAGCAAAGTTGGAAAATGGTAGTATCCTAAGGATGCATATTTCCTTAAGATTATTGGAGTCAAAGAATTTATTCTTTAAGAAGTCTTGAGTTGGAACTTAATAAGAATTCTCTTCTCCTTCACGGTCCAGTGTGGACTACCGCCGCTCCGGTTTCTTATTTTCTTTTATTAAGATTCTTTTCTCCTCCACTGGTCCTGCTTAGCCCTCCAGTTCTACATATCATGTTTATAATTCCAAGTTATCACCTTATAAAGACAAGATTAAAATGAGGTTGCATAGCATGTTTATGTATTCTAGTTATCGTTTTTCCCCGTCTTCTCGTATGGTGACAAAATGGTTTTTGAGCACGCCGTCTACATGATGAAAGGATGCTATGTTCTTACTCCACCTCATCTGCCGTCCATGGTATTCCCGATTATGTCCCTCAAACAAGGTATTCTGAGATGGATCCATCAGGGATACCCCTACTCATGTATATTTGAGATTTCTCTCCTACTCCCTCGTGTGAGAGAGGGTAGTGAGGAAACTGGTGTAGCCAAGATTGGCACGAAGACCATCTATGCGCCCCTAGCCCAGGATCTCGTGTATCCCTTTCTAAAGGAATTCATTAGTAGATAGGATATATTCCACTATTTCAGGGCAGTGCCGTAGAAGTTCTTAATAGATTTGAGCGTGATCATATACCCTAGTTTTAGGATAGCTTTCCTCGGCTTTTAAGGTTATTTACTTTAATTGCATATGTTGTCTTATGTATTCTAGTTTGATGTATTTGTTTAAGACGGGAATGTATGAGTGAGGTTATTATGTGTATGTATTATGGTGTGCGTATGGATGTTATATGATGGAACCAATATATTATGATGTGATGTTTGTAAATTCCTATGTGTCTTTTAAAATTTTGCTAAATCATTCACGTTAAGCGCGCTCACATTTTCAATTATATTTTTTTTAAAAAAATGGCTCGTAATTTCACTAAGTATTTTCAAAGCATGATTAAGGAACTAAAGCAAAGAGTAAAGTCTAGTAATTAATCAGATCTTAGGTATATTGGGTTAATTATTAGGGTGTTACATTTGAAACTAATAAATAAATCCTATGCACATGTCCACTAATTTCATAATGAAACCGAGGTTCCTGAGGACGTAGATGATGTCACACATTAGGAGGTGAGAACCCTACTGAGACTCTTTATAAGTTTCTCATCCCTTTTTTTCTCTTTTATCTCGTCTTTAGAGGTCGATGGTCCGTTTGTGATCTTCATTGATGTTCCCACCTAGGAGATGCACTATAATGCCACTCACTAGACGTACCATTTCGTGGGTCGTTGTTCTATCCGCCTTTTGTTTTCATGGGGCATCCCTTTGCATATCTAGTTTCCAGCTTAGTTTCTCCACTTACTCTATTTCTTATGACCTCGTCTTCAATCGCGCCGCCATGAGGAGAGATTCACTGCACTCCTCCTATTCCACTGTTAGGATATCCCAGTCTGCGTGCCGTTACGCCACCCCGTTGTCCCCGATTCGTGGTCGGATCCTTTGAGGATCACCCACCCAGACTACTCTGAGGGTCTGCCCACCAATCCTATGATAGTGGAGGGTAGAGCGACGGAGGCCACAGTCACGAGCCGATAGAGGCGTTGTACCTACTCGTGGAGGAGCCACCCGAACCCGCTAGGTGCTTACGCCCGTCTTGCCCTCCGTTGTCCACACCCAATGAGATTGTAACACCCAAATATTTAACCCAACATGCCTAGGACGTATTAAGATTAATTATTAGTTATTACTTCCTTTTAAATTCATTTGTAGAATTACTTAGCAGAAATTTAGGTAAAATTTTCTTTTTTTTTTTGAAACACATAAACCAAAATGCGAGCCATCGTATACCATTACGAGTGAAACGTAAAAGGAGAGAAATTAAACATACAATTGAAAGCAATAAAGAACACATTCATAGAAGCAAATGTCATAATATATTAGATAACATAGTTTGATACATCAATTGAAATATATAAAAAAAAAAATATAAAGTCATACCTACATAAGGATGGGTAGAGCTTAGTACATAAAACATAAAACAGAAAGTAAACATAACAATAAGAACAAGGGAGCCCAAAAGGTCAAATCCCAGCTATAGCTATCCCTCCTCTCAATCCTACGGTGTCACTGACCCTTATCCTAGAAGGTATGTACCTAATGAATTGTGCGAACTCCTCGAGTCCGTGTAAGTAGAAAGGGACGACATGACTCTCGACGCGGTGCATCTTAGGCGTCAAGCTTGTAACACCTAATAATTAACCCAATACACCTAGGTTGTATCTGATTAATTACTAGACTTTACTCTTTGCTTCAGCTCTTTAGTCATATCTTGAAAATACTTAGTGAAATTACGAGCCTTTTTTTTTAAACATAATTGAAAACGTGAGCCACGCATAACGTGAATGGTTTAGCGAATATAAAAAGACATATTAGAATTTAAATACATCACATCACATCACATTGGCTCCATCATATAACATCCATAATTACTTAACACATAGATATTTTGCCTATCAACAGAGTTAAGCTAGGTGTAGGCAATCAAACCAACATAAATAGTATACGGATGGAAAAATATCCATTAACGGCACCTACTAATAATACTTCAGAGATAGGAATAGATATCCAAGCTCATGCAAAATTTAGCGATACGTTCCTCAAGGATAATAAGCTAGTTCACCAGATCAAGTACATCTACCAGGTGAGAGTATCAACGGAATCACGAACATCACCATCACTTTCTGAAGACGAGATGGAAAGAAAAGAAGAGGGAGTGAGAAACTTATAAAAGAATCTTAGTAGGGTACTCACCTCATATGCATCGTGTCATTATCATCGTCCTCAGGAACCTCGGGGTTATTATGAAATAGTGAGCATGCTAAGATTGATATATTAAGTTTGAAAATATACTTTACCGAGGTTCGTCATTTTAATCATGCGTCTTATAATGCATCATAAACTTAGCATGTCATGTTTATAATGAACTTTTCCTTTCATATATAATAACATAATTATGCATAAAATCACATCATATTCCTCATCATCATTTCATAATACTATGCATAGTAGAACATCATATTTCTCATCATCATCTCATAAATACTATGCATAGCAGAACATCATATTCACATAATGCATTTACTTAGTTTCTTAGGTGACTTAAAGTTACTTTCATCATCATTTTCCTGGGCCACCCTATACTCCACCCTTTTGGGAGTAATCTAGATTATGAGCTCATACCTTACTAGTCGTCACTACATATACTTATCCCTTTTGATAAGTTAAAATCCCAACTTACCTTTTTGAAAGAACGGTTTAGGGGGCAAGAATCACCTTTTCACCACCTATAGTCTGATGGGTCAAAGGATCATTTTAAGTCACCATTAAATCTTTGCATGTTATATCATAATACAACTCTTAATTCATAATCATCAGGATGCATAAACATTCTCATTGTTTGCAACAACAACTATAACATGCAAGCCAGGGAATCATTCAATGATATCAAATACTTAATAAGCATCAAATCACTACATAGACTTATCATTTCAAACTTCAAAGAACCATCATTGTAACACCCTAATATTTAACCCAATACGCCTAGGACGTACTTAGATTAATTATTAGTCATTACTTCCTTTAAACCTCTTTTAGAAATTAACTTAGCGGAAATAGGTAAATTTTTTTTTGAAATGATGTATAGAAAACAAAATGCGAGCCTTTGCGCGTAACATAAACAACGTGAAGCGGAAGAATAAATAAAACATACGGAACCTAAGCATTAAAGAACACATCCATCATAAACATCATTCCTCATCACATTAGATAATATAGTTTAGTACATCACAATAGAAATATAACAGAAACATAAAGTCTTACCCATACTAGTGGAGAGCTTGCAGTACAATAACATAAAATAAGAAACATAACAACAAATACATGAAACATCCCCAAAAGATAAACACCCAACTATCACTACCCTCCCACTCCAAGCCTACTTGTGACGCCGATCCTCCGTCAGGGAGATGTAGCCCGTGAACTGACGAAGCTCCTCGGATGAGCCCAACGAAGCGGAGATCTAGGCATGGGAATCGAGGGAACAGCATGGCCTTCGCGTCGTGGTCGCCTCTCGGCTGTCGACGCGCCTCGCATGCCTCCGGTGACCGTGTCCCGCTACCTCCTCCGCGACCCATAGGAAACGAAGGGAAGAGCCCTCCAGGATCAGCCTCTGATCGAGAACGGGAACACCCGGATATCCGCGTGCCTCCGACGAGGAAGGTTGGGCATGACGGTCTGCCCATCTCGGGTCGTGTCCCTCAAAGATCAGGTCGTCGCCAAAGGGTGAAGTCGATCGAAGCGATAGCTGGAGACGGGAAAGCAAAAGGGCGTCCCATTATGCAAAACGCGCACCTCGCAATGACCCTTGAAGTGGTAGGACTGATGCTGGGGTCATAGTGCACCTCCCATGTAGGCGGGTCAATGAAATCACGAACGACGCCATCGATTGAAGACGTAACGGAAGAAATAGAGAGAGGGTGAGAATTCTTACTAAAGAATCTCAGGAGGAAGTCCTCTATCCTAGTGTCATCGTTTACGTCCCAGGAACCTTGGGTTTATTATGAAAAGGTTAAGCATGCATAGGTTCATTATGAGGTTTTCGCAAAGGTATTTATCCAAGGTCCATGTCTTTTATAATGATTCTTAATGCATGTATGCAACATAATATTTCATGGATGCATGGCAGCACTTTAGGTAAATCAAACAATAATTCAAACAACATTTGAGTGGCATGAAACTTTTCTTTGAACATCTTTCCTTTCTCATACTTGTGACACCAATAATATAGTAACCGCACCCCTTAAACTAGGCTATGAGCTCATACCTTAACTAGTCGTCACTAGTTCTTACTTATCCTCTTGATAAGCGAATCATAAACATAATCATAAACATCATAATCCCGACTCCCAGAGTACGGGTAAGGGGCCTAAGGATCACCCATCATGGGACTTTTTCCTTCTTCGAAACGCATCGACTTGGTTAAGACCAGCGACTTTGTCCGCTTTGGCAAATGTCTATGCCCTCACGGTTTTACCTTCTCCTCAGGAGGAGAAGTACGTCTGTGTCACCTTAAACATCATATACTTTCATTCTTCGAAACGCATCGACGGTTAAGACCAACGACTTTGTCGCTTCGGTATGGTTCGACATCCATACCCCTCATCGGTTTACTTTCTCTCACTTCTAGGAGAAATGCGTTCGGCATATAACTTTAAACTTCATTTTCTCAAAAACTTTCTTTTTGTCCTTCAAATTTGATGGAAATTTGGGCATAACACTACTCCGAATTTCCTCAAATTTGAGTCATGCCACATAATTTCAATCACATGCATCATTTTCATGGAACTTTCTCATTGCAATACTTTCTAGTTCACATGAGCATATTTCTCAATTTCATTCATATATTTGAAACATTATGCATCTCAAACACAACATTTCATCATATCACCAAATCACATTATGCACATAAAGTTTCATGCTCAAGGAACTTAACATAATCACATCATCATAAGTGTGCACGAGGTTCATCATCATAATTATACTCTCGGCCACCTATCTCATAGTGTCTTATGCTTTGACCCTTACGGCTTTAAACTTGTATTTCGGTCATTCTAATCCTCACTAAGGATTTTTATAACACCTAAGGGATCATTACTTAAAATTCTCACTAAGTTTTAGGCACACTTAAAATTCCAAACAGCATTATGTAGTTTGGGTAGGAAAAATATCATATACTTATGGGGCTCTAGAATCTTCATTCGTGACCCTTTTTAAGATCCGTCTTCGCTAAGGCTTCATAATCAATCCTAAACCAATTATGAGGGATTCCTAGGCATGTTTACTAAGTTATAATTCATTTTTCCTCAATTTAGCTTTGCTGGACAGAATCACATTTTGCCATGTCTAAGTGTGCTAGAATTCCTATTTTAAGTCCTTATCATCACCTTAAGCTTAGTAATTAATACCTAATCATTTATGAAAGGTTTTTATGCATATCCTACTGATTATGAACCATTTTCACTTGAATTAATTATGCTGGAACAGTTTTGCAAATTTGTGCATTAAGGTGTTCTAGAATTCTCATTCTTGATCCTTTTAAGTTACTTATTCTTTTCTAACTTCTCTAAATCGATCCTCCCTTCACTCAAACATAATTTTACACATTTTAACACCTTAGAACAACATTTGTACAGCAGCCAATCATGAAGGGTAGAACCGAAATCATAAGCCCATAAAATCACATAATCTTGTGAATTAAAATGCATACAAGTTACTAGTTTTCTCTTGGAATAATTCTAGGGATTCAAAACTCTTTTAGAACTCAAATCCTTTCATTAAAATCATGCCTTTACACATAAGGTCAGTAGCTAAATTAACTTGCTTGCAAAATAGTTTTAAAGTATATAATTTTATGCATAATGTTGCTTAGGTGCTCCTAAGCTTGGAAAAATTACAAAACACAAACTATGGACACTTGTGATTAGAGGAACTCATATTAAGTCCATCATCATCACCACAAGGCCGAAATGGCTTCTTTAAGAATGCCAATATTTTCTAAAACCTTACATAGGATACTTGGGCAAGCTTTTGAGCTCTAGGAGGCTTAGGTGATGACATAAACTTTAAACATGATATGCACTCATTTTATTCTTCATTAGAAAGTAAAGTGAGAGCATAAAATAAATATGGATGCAACCTCTTTATTATCTTTAAGGTTAAGTGATGACTTGAAATTTAAACATGATAGTGCAAGTCTGAATTAATTAGTCTTGAGAACTTAGTGATGACATCAAAATAAACATGCTATGCAAGGCATAAAGTAAACATGAATGCATCTTATTTTAGATCTTAGCTAGAGCTCTTTGCAAGACTTTAAAGGAATAAAACCTCAACCCATTATGTATCATAAGGCAAGCTTTAGAGTTCTTAGCACCTAGACTTCAAGGAAGTCTTAAGGTTTGAACTTCATCATCAAGCTTAAGAAAATAAATACAAAGCTCAACACTTTGTCCAAAAACACATAAGAACTAAGTCATATTCTTTATTTTATTGCTCATGGGCTTCAATCTAGAGTAAAACTCTTAGAACGGCCGACCAACTTTAAGGTTGGCAAGGGTAAGCTTAGAGCTTTTGAAATCATGTGATTAATTTTCTTTAACAAAACTTTTGTGATCTACTTTACATTTTTAGCAACCTTTGTTCAAACCAAGGCAAAGGAAACCGAAATCATTTGAGAAAAAAAAGGAAAGGAACCGAAATGAAACTAAAGAAAAGAAAGAAATACAAGCATGTATGGTCCAAGACCAAGTTGTTTCAAGCTTTAGAGGTTTCTCACAAGACATCATCAAGTCTTTATCTTGAAACCTCATCATCAAGCTATGTTATTTTCATAAAATGGCCTCTTGGCCGAAAATGAAAAGAAAGAAAGAAAGGAGTTTGAACCAAGAGAAAACTATAACTTTCTTTAAGGAAAACTAGTAAAACATGAAAAAAAACCCCTACCTAAGAAAGTCTTTGAAATGGAAGAAAGAAAGCTTGATTCTTGAAGAGTTTGAGAAGACAAAATCTCCTCTTGGAAGTGATGATGGATTCGGCCAAAGAGGAAGCTCAAGGAAGATGATTTTTCCTTGAGTTTCTAAGCTTGGGAATGGAAAGTTTAAGTGTTTGAGGGATGGTTTAAGGTGAGGTAGTGGTGGTTTATGGTTGTTTGTGGTGGTTTATGGTGGTGGCAAGGTTCTTTGAGAGGTAGAAGAAAATGAAGAAGATGAAGAGAACTTAGAGAGAAATTACAAGAAAAAGCAAGAGAACTCAACTTAGCAAAGCTTCTAAAGTGTAACCAAGTTCCTCCAAGCTTGGTATTTATAGAAAATTTGCAACAATGGAGGCTTCCTTGGGGTGCATGGCCGACCCAAAATGGAGGAAAAAGAAAGGAAAATATCTCTTACAAAGTATGGGCAAAGGCATGGGCAAAGCATGGTGAGGTATGGGCAAAAGTATGGGCAAAGCATGGTGAGGTATGGCCAATTCCTTAATTTAAGGAATTGGAGAGAGAAAACACTATTCAAGATTCCATGACTAGGAATCTTGAATTAAAGAATGCAATTTAGAGTTTAACTAAGCAATCTTAGGTTCTAATTAACCTTAATAAATTATTTTGACTCTAGATTAATTATTGAAATAAATTAATCTTCGATTAGAGCCTAATATTGCTTAGGTTTGCTTAATTGCGTCATTAGGCTCACTTACACGTTCTAGGGGCAAATGGTAATTTTGCACTAAACGGGACCTTCCGGTTGGCTAAACATCAAATATTACTCTAAAACATCATTCTAAACTTCCTGGAAATTCGGGCTCAAACGGCACTTTTTACCCGTGTAGACACAGGAGGGTATTTTGGTCATTTTGAGCCGAAAGTTTAGATAACGAGATTTCACCTCGAAAATCATTCATAACAACGTAATCACCTCTAAACATTGAGTTGACTCATTCAAGGGTTGCCTGGCAACTGTCCTTTAATTTCAGGAAAATGACCTCAGGGCATTTCGGTCATTTGTACTCTAAAGGAGAATTGGGCGTACAATCATCATAAATTTTTATCGAAAAATTGTCTTAAACAACCGAAACTTTAGAATCGGGTAACCTCAATTATCAAACTAAGTAATCATGCATCTAAAGGATTCATTATCATCATTACCATTAATTATAAGCCTTAAGAACATTATTAAACTATATGGATGCATACCAGTTATATTTAGGTTTCACGTGCTAGAAGTTGCATTTTTAACCCTTTCTCGTTACCGGCTTTCCTTATGGTGCTAAAATTAATTACTAAACCAATTATGAATCATTCTCCCTTATCTAAACATAATAAACCTGTTCTTAGGGCTTAAAGGTTCTGAGAGAACGCATAAATTTCATTTTCTAAAGTTCTAGAAATCTTGCTTTTATGGTTTTTCTAGGAAGCTAGTTTTATTTCTAACATGCATAGAATTGTTCCCTCAGTAATAAACCATGATTATCACAACTTCAAACATATTAAACCATCATCATAGGAGTACTAAACTTAGATCAGTGGCTGAATTATGAACCTCACATAATTGCTTAAAAACACATTTTAAGTACATGTAAGATACTAGTTTCCCATAAAATCTTTGCAAAGCCTTAAAACTCTTTTAGAAACTAATGCTTTTTGTTAATCTTGAAAGAAATTATAGAACTAAATCAGTAGCTATTTAAAAGCACTTTGGCCTACCTTAATTATGAGGCCGATTTATATATTGAAAGAATCTTCACGATTAAAATTCTCACTTAAGATAAAAGGAGCAAGTCTTGAGCTTTATAGATTTAGCTGAACTAGAATCATAAACATGCTATGCAACCTCATTTTAATCTTGTCTTTATAAGGTGATAACTTGGAATTATAAACATGATATGCAAGACTTAAAATTTAAACATGATGTGCAGGTCCATATTATTATATTCACGAATTAAGGTGATCTGCTTGAAATTTAAATATGATTATGCAAGCTTGGAAATATAAACATGATGCAAGAGCTTGAAATAAATAAGAAGCTGAGCGGAGTCCGCATCTAACCAGTGGAGAGAAGAGAATCTTAATAAAAGAAAATAAGAAACGGAGCCCGTAGTCCGCATTGGACCAGTGAAGAGAGAAGAGAATTCTTATTACATCTTATTAAGCTCAAAACTCAAGACTTCTTAAAGAATGAATTCTTTGACTCCAATAATCTTAAGGAAATTGAAAGTGAGTTTTAAAGTTCTTATTATTATGATTCCAAGAACCTTCTTTCTTTGCTTGTGATACTTGGGCAAGTCTTTGGGCTCTAGGATTCTTAGATGATGACATAATAATAAACATGCCATGCGTTGATTCTTTTAGCCATAATAAAATAAAGTGAAGTATAACATAAATATGAGATGCAACATTTTATCATCTTTAGAGATTAAGTGACAACTTGAAACATAAACATGAAATGCAAGCTTGGAAATTTAAACATGAGAATGCAAGTTCATTTATTCATTCTTAGAATTTAGTGATGACATAGAAAGTAAACATGGTTATGCAAGGCATAAACTTAAACATGGATGCAGTTCATTTTATTTCTTTATAGAGCCCTAAGACTTTAGAGAAATATAAATTCAACCCAATATATCTTAGCAAGACAAAGTGAAAAATACATCTTTCAAGTTCTAAACTCAAGATCTTTATTTTTACATCATAAAAACATCATTCTTTAAAGTTTTGCATCAAGTGGAATTTTCAGCTTTAGAGGCCTAACTTGTGATGGATTCACAACCAACACTCAAGGTCCTCATTGTAACGCCCCAACTTTTAGTGTAATTTTTACTGTCGTTAGAAATTATCGAATTACCCTAGGTAATTTTTCATATAATTCAAGACCGAACAATCCTCAATAAAGGAATATAACATTAGAAGAAAGGTTATGAGCAATTCGTGCGAGAGTTGCAAACCCAATTCCTGTACGTGTAAAATGACCAAAATGCCCCTAAGGTTATTTTACTCAGAAAATGAGGATCGTGGGCCCCACCCATCCTCAAGGGGATGTTTTGATGATAATAAGGGATTGTTTGTGTTATGTGTGTTAATAGAGGAGAAGAATCATAATTTTGAGCTCGACGCGAAATGACCAAATACCCCTCCGTTTTAACTTGAATTTACGTGCCGACTTAGCCGAACCTCACTAAAATGTTTTAAAACATGTTTTTAAGTTATGATTGTCCATTGGTTAAGCTCGGGTGGCCTCGGGCAGTTTTTAAGTAAAATGACCATTTTGCCCCTGTCTTTGTGCAGTTTTGCAATTTTGAGATTTTTGATTCGTCTAATGAAACCTAAGCAATATTAGGCTCAAATTAAAGCTTATTAAATTCTAATTATTAATCTAGAGTCAAAATTATTTATTTAGATTGATTAGAACCTAAAATTGCTTAAAAACACTCAAATTGCTTACTAATTCACCTAAGCCCTTAATTGTAAATTCTCTAATTTGCAAGAATACCTTACCTACACCTAAATAATACATGGAACACACAAATTTCCTCTTCCATGGGCTGTAATGGATGAAATTATTGGTCCATAATGCATCAGAAAATTTGTCAAAGAATGCACAAAAACCAAGGTATGAAAACAAGGAACCATGAAAACATGATTCCATGTTTTAAGCCACCAAACAAGATGATTTTTCTTCCTTGTTTCCTCCTCAAATTTGATCAGACTTTCCTCCTTTTCTTGTCCATTTATGAGCTCCAAAATCTCTATAAATAGGCATGCTTAAGGAGTCTTAGAAGCCTTGCTCATAATTGCACAATTTCTAGTTTTTACAAAGCACAAAAACTTTCTTTCCTCTTCCCTTGGCTGAAACTTCTTCTTCAATTTTCAAAGAGATTTTCTTTCATTTCACTCCAAGAAACCAAGTTCTCTTCCTTTCCTTCAAAAAAATTAGGTAGGGAGTTGTCTTTAAGCTTATTTCTATGCTTTGCTAAGTGTTGTTCTTGGTTCAAAATGATGATTTCATGGACTTTCTCTAGCTTTTCCATTTGGTTTTCTTCTTTCTTTTGAACATTTCGGCCATAAGGCCTATATGGGAATATGATGATAGCTTGATGATGAGGACCTTGAGTGTTGGTTGTAAATCCATCACAAGTTAGGCCTCTAAAGCTTGAAAATTCCACTTGATGCAAAACTTTAAAGAATGATGTTTTTATGATGTAAAAATAAAGATCTTGAGTTTAGAACTTGAAAAATATATTGACACTTATGTTTCATTTCTTGTTAAGCTTTGTTTTTAGTTTAAAATGATGTTTAACAATTTTTCATTTCTAGATGACTCTTGAACTTCTCCTTTTCTTGCCATTTGATTTTGGCCTCAAGGCCTAAGAAAGTTTTCTAGGATAGCTCAATAATGAAATCTTAAAGTTCACTTTGTCTTGCTAAAATACATATTGGGTTGAAATTATAATTCTTTTAAAGTCTTGAAGGAGCTCTAGTAAAGAAATAAAATGAACTTGCATCCATGTTTAAGTTTATGCCTTGCACAATCATGTTTACTTTCAATGTCATCACTAAATTCTCAAGAATGAATAAATGAACTTGCATTTCTCATGTTTAAATTCCAAGCTTGCATTTCATGTTTATGTTTCAAGTTGTCACTTAATCTTCAAAGATAATAAAGAGGATGCATCTCATATTTATTTTATGCTCTCACTTTATTTTATAATGGCTAAAAGAATCAATGCATGGCATGTTTATTTTATGTCATCACCTAAAGATCCTAGAGCTCAAAGACTTGCCCAAGTATCACAAGCAAAGTTGGAACCATGGTAATAAAAACTCTAAAGCTTCCTTAAGATTATGGGAGTCAAAGAATTCATTCTTTAAAAAGTCTTGAGTTTGGAGCTTAATAAGATGTAATAAGAATTCTCTTCTCCCTTCACCGGTCCAATGTGGACTACCGTCGCTTCGTTTCTAAGATCTCTCTCCCTCCACTGGTCTAGTGCGGACTACCACCGTTCCAGTTTCTTGCATATCATGTTTATAATTCCAAGTTATCACCTTATAAAGACAAGATTAAAATGAGGTTGCATAGCATGTTTATGATTCTAGTTATCACCTAAATCTCTAAAGCTCAAGACTTGCTCCTTTTATCTTAAGTGAGAATTTTAATCATGAAGATTCTTTCAATATATAAATTGGCCTCATAATTAAGGTAGGCCCAAAGTGATTTTAAATAGCTACTGATTTAGTTCTATAATTTCTTTCAAGATTAACAAAAAGAATTAGTTTCTAAAAAAGTTTTAAGGTTTTGCAAAGATTTTATGGGAAACTAGTATCTTACATGTACTTAAAATGTAATTTTAAGCAATTATGTGAGGTTCATAATTCAGCCACTAATCTGAGTTTAGTACTGTATGATGATGGTTTAATATGTTTGAAGTTGTGATAATTATGGTTTATTGCTAAAGGAATGATTCTATGCATGATTAATTAGTTTGATAATTGAGGTTACCCACTTCTAAAGTTTCTGTTTAAGACTTTTTGGTAAGAATTTATGATGATGGATTTTTGAAGTTTGAAATGATAAGTCTATGTAGTGATTTGATGCTTATTAAGTATTTGATATCATTGAATGATTTTCGGGTTGCATGTTATAGTTGCGTTGCAAACAATGAGAATGCTTATGCATGAAATAATGAAATATTCTTTGTTATTTAAAAATTTACCCTTGTTGCTTGGAAAGTATATTACTTAAAAAAGTGTAATTTGGAAAGGTTCTGGCTAGGAAAGACTTGGTATTTAAGCGTGTCCATTTGTGACCCACCTTTTTTTGGAATCTCCAGATGCATGATTAAGTTGGTATATATATTATTCCAATAAGACTATAAACGAGAAAATGTTATGAATGATTATGAATTGAGAATTGTATTATGATATAACATGCAAAGACTTAATGGTGACTTAAATTTATGAGGAAATGATCCTTTGGACCCATCAGACTATAGGTGGTGAAAAGGTGATTCTTGCCCCTAAACCGTTCTCTCAAAAGGGTAGAGTTGGATTTTAACTTATCAAAAGGGATAAGTATATGCTAGTGACGACTAGTAAGGTATGAGCTCATAACCTAGATTACTCCCAAAGGGTGGAGTATAGGGTGGCCCAGGAAAATGATGATGAAAGTAACTTTAAGTCACCTAAGGAACTAAGTAACGTATTATGTGATTATGATGTTCTTCTATGCATAGTATTTATGAGATGATGATGAGAAATATGATGTTCTTCTATGCATAGTATTTATGATATGATGATGAGGAATATGATGTGGTCTTATGCATAACTATGTTATTATGATATGATATATGATAGGAAAAGTTCATTATAAACATGACATGCTAAGTTTATGATGCATTATAAGACGCATGATTAAAACCGACAACCTCGGAAAGTATATTTTCGAACTTAATAAATCAATCTTAGCATGCTCACTATTTCATAATAACCCGAGGTTCCTGGGACGATGATGATGACACGATGCATATGAGGTGAGTACCCTACTGAGATTCTTTTATAAGTTTCTCATTCCCTCTTTCTTTCTTTCCATCTCGTCTTCAGAAAGTGATGGTGATGTTCGTGATTCCCATTGATGCTCTCACCTGGTAGATGCACGTGATCTTGTGAACCAGCTTATTATCCTTGAGGAACGTATTGCTAGACCTTAGCGTGAACTCAGATTATTCCTATCTTTGAGTGTTATAAATAGGTGCCATTAATAGATGTTTTTCCATCCATATATTATTTATGTTTTGTTTGATTGCCTACATCTAGCTTAACTCTGTTGGTAGGCAAAATATCTATGTGATATGTAATTATGGATGTCATATGATGGAGCCAATATGATGTGTTCTTCATGATATGTCTGTTCATTTTCCGCTTTATCTTATTATCGTTCACGTTATGCGGCTCACGTTTTCAATTATGTTTTTTTTAAAAAAAATGGCTCGTAATTTCACTAAGTATTTTCAAAGTATGATTAAATAACTGAAGCAAAGAGTAAAGTCTAGTAATTAATCAGATACGACCTAGGCGTATTGGGTTAATTATTAGGGTGTTACATTTTGGTATCAGAGTTCCTTCTCATGGAGCCTGAGGATTGGACTATGCTTAAGCATAATACGTTAGAAATGTCATGTGTAAATGTTTATCATTAGGATAAGCTTGAGGATTAGAGATGCATGACCACTGTATGTTGCACGTGCCATGGTAACTTGCTCACTTTGCATGGAATATTGAGCCTGATCACCTCAGTGTTGTTTTGTGTGTATAGGGACCAATGGCACGTCAACAACAGACTAGGAGCACGCACAAAATAATGAGAAGAACGAAACCACCGAAGCACTCCGTGATGTGGCAAGGACAATGAGGATGATGATGGAGCGAATGGATCAGGGTCGCCAAGCTAATGCGAATCAAGGCCATGAGATCCCTGAACATGCTCCTTTTGGGGAGTTTCGAAGGCGAACCCACCAGTTTTCAAAGGGACCCTCAATCCAAATGTTGCAGATGAATGGATTCAGAATATTGAGAAGGTCTTTGCTGTAGTTCCATGCTCAGAAGAGCAGAAGGTTACTTCGCCACCTACATGCTCGAAGGTGATGCCCTTTTGGTGGACAGGTGCCCGAAGGCTCTGGAGGCGACCGACATGGACATTGATTGGGAACTATTTAAGGTCCATTTTTATGAGAAGTATTTCCAGAATCCGTCAAAAATGCCAAGGACATTGAATTCATGCAACTTGTCCAAGGAAATATGAATGTGGCCCAGGACACTGCCAGATTTGAAGAACTTATTAAGTTCTCAAGGATGTATCAGAGTAACCCGACGAGTATTGGAAATGCATTAAATACGAGTCAGGGTTAAAGGCAAGCTTAATGTGGAGTTTGCGCATTTGGAGATTAGGGATTTCTCTACTCTAGTTAACAAATGTCGCATCATTGAAGAAGGGCGGAGAAGCTGAGCACCTCAAAGTCTGATAATATCACCAAGAAGCTGACACCTCAAGGTCACGGTTTAGGAGAATCGACCTCCATTCCTACCTCAATCAAGACCACAAGGTCCACAAAGGAACTTTCAACAAGGAAGGCCGAACAACAACAACCGTTATAACAACCACAATAACCCCAACAACAATCGCAACAACAACAACAACAAGGGGAAAGCACCACAAAGGGTTCCAAACCTCCACAACCCCCACCATCCGGAATTGTCCCAAGTGCGGCAAGAATCATGGAAGCATGCCATGTCGAGCCGGAACAAATGTTTTACGATGTGAAAGCCAGGCCACTATTCTCGAGAATGCAAGAAAGGAACCCGCCAACCCCAACCCCAAGCCGCAGTACCAAGGAAGGGTCTTTACGTTAATCCTGAAGAAACGACGAAGTTACAAAATCTCGTGGAAGGTAAGTGTAACATTCATGGTAAAAACTTAATTGTACTATATGATTCTGGCGCTTCCCATTCTTTTATCTCCCACTCATGTGTTAAAAGCCTTAACTTACATGTGACTGAACTTCCTTTTGACCTTGTTGTTTCTACCCTTACTGGAAAACCCGTTAGGACTTGTAGATGTTGTCTAGATTGTAATTTTGTTATTGAAAATAGATCCTTTGTTTTAGACCTTATTTGCTTACCCATGCGAGGTTTAGATGTGATTCTTGGCATGGATTGGCTTGAGGCCAACCATGTGAAACTGCTATGAGAAAACCATCACTTTTCTTCCTGTTCCATTGAACCTAAGAAACCCATAAGTCTATACATAACGTTGTGGAAATGGACTATGGTAAGGGTGAGAGTAAAGGTTATATTTTCTTAGCCGCTAGTGATGAAGACTTTGAGCAAAGTATCAATGAGATACCGATAGTAAGGAATTATCCGAAGTATTTCCAGATGAAATACCAGAGTTTCCCCCAAAAGAGAGATAGAGTTTTCCATAGAATTGCTTCCGGTGTAGGACCCATATCTATAGCCCCATAGGATGTCCCCATTAGAGTTGACCGAATTAAAAGCTCAATTGGAAGATTTATTGGAGAAAAAGTTTGTTAGGCCTAGTGCATCACCTTGGGGAGCCCGGTGTTGTTTGTAAAGAAAAAGGATGGAAGTATGAGGATGTGTGTTGACTATAGGCAATTGAATAAAGTGACTGAAGAACAAATACCCTTTGCCTAGGATAGATGACTTGATGGACCAGCTTAAAGGTGCAACAGTGTTTTCTAAGATTGATTTGAGGTCAGGTTACCACCAGATTAGGGTGAGAGATGAAGATATACCAAAACGGCCTTTCGCACTCGATAAGCCATTTTGAGTTTAGTAATGTCCTTTGGATTAACCAATGCTCCAGCAATTTTTATGGATTACATGAATAGGATCTTTAGACCCTATTTAGATCAGTTTGTGGTTGTCTTTATAGATGACATTCTCATCTACTCTAAGATCCACGAGGAGCATGAACGCCACCTAACCATAGTACTGGAAATCCTGAAGGAAAAAAACTATATGCCAAGCTTTTCAAGTGTGAATTTTGGTTGGATGAAGTGAAATTTTTAGGGCATGTAGTATCTAAGAAAGGAATTGCTGTAGATCCTAGTAAGGTGGAAACGGTTGTAAACTGGAAAGACCAACCATGGTAACTGAAGTAAGGAGCTTTTTAGGTTTAGCTGGTTATTACTCGGTTTATCAAGGGATTTTCCAGATTTCCCTACCTCTAACCAAGCTAACTAGGAAAAACACCTCTTTTTCATGGACCCAAGAGTGTGAAAAGAGCTTTCAAGAGCTGAAACCAAGCTAACCTCAACCCCGTTTTAGTGTTACCCGACCCCAATGTGCCTTTTGAAGTGTACTGTGATGCTTCGAGAAAAGGTTTGGGTTGTGTATTGATGCAAGATAGGCAAGTGGTGGCCTATGCATCAAGACAACTCAAGCCGCATGAGGCAAATTACCCTACCCATGACCTTGAGTTAGCCGTCGTCATGTTTGCTCTAAAGATTTGGAGACACCATTTATACGGAGTGAGGTTTGAGGTGTTTTCCGATCACAAGAGTTTGAAATATCTCTTTGATCAAAAAGAGCTAAACATGAGGCAAAGAAGGTGGATGGAGTTTTTAAAAGATTATGATTTCAGGTTAAACTATCATCCAGGTAAAGCTAATGTTGTAGCCGATGCCCTAAGTAGGAAATCCTTACAAGTATCCCGTTTGATGGTGAAGGAGGTTGAGTTAATTGAAGTTTAGAGACCTAAACCTAGGATGACCTTGACCACTAAGGGCATAAGAGCTTGCCATCTTAGTGTGACGAGTGAATTCAAGGAAAGAATTGCTCAAGCCCAAAGGGAAGATAGGAATTTCAAGAAACCTTAGAGGAGGAGCTGATAAGTTGAAAGGTTTTACCCAAGGGAATGATAGTTTGTGGAGGTTTGAAGGTCGTATATGTGTACCTGCTAGTGGTGACCTCCGAAGGATATTTTGGAAGAAGCCCATAAGAGTCATTTCACCCTTCATCCCAGTGCCACCAAGATGTACCAAGATTTGAAGAAGATGTTCTGGTGGCCAGGATTGAAGAAGGATGTGTGCACATGGGTAAGTAAGTGCTTGGTGTGTCAAAAGGTGAAGATTGAGCACCAAAGACCCTCTGAATGTTGCAACCCCTACCAATCCCCGAGTGGAAGTGGGATAGTATCTCCATGGATTTTGTAACTCACTACCAGAGGACCCAAGCGAATCATGACGCCATTTGGGTAATAGTGGATCGATTGACTAAGTCAGCCCACTTTTTACCTATTAAGGTGACTTATTCCTTGGATAGGTTAGCACAATTATATATTCAGGAGATAGTAAGGTTACACGGAGTACGTCGACGATAATCTCGATCAAGATCCGCGATTTACGTCATGATTTTGGGGAGCCTTTCAGAAGGCATTTGGCTCCAAGCTGTGTCTAAGCACGGCTTATCACCCCCAAACGAACGGTCAATCTAAAGAACTATCCAAACCTTGGAGGATATGTTAAGGGCATGTGTTTTGGATCAAAGGGAAGTTGGGATAAGTACCTACTGATTGAATTTGCATATAACAACAGTTATCATGCAAGTATCGGTATGGCACCGTACGAGGCCCTCTATGGACGGAAATGTCAATCTCCCTTATGTTGGTATGAACCCGGGAGAGAGTTTACTTGGACCTGATATTGTGAGGGAAACAACGGAACAAATCAAGAAGATTAGGGATAAAATTCTTCCTCTAAGTCGAGAAAAACTATGCGGACAAGCGGCGAAAACCGCTAGATTTTCAAGAAGGGGACCATGTGTTCCTAAGGATCACCCTCACCACAGGCATAGGCCGAGCAATGAAAGTAAAGAAATTGAGCCCCAGATTTCTTGGCCCATTTGAAATCCTTAGCAAAGTAGGATCTGTAGCTTACCGTATAGCCCTTCCCAGCTCTCCAACCTTCATGATGTTTTCCATGTCTCCAGTTAAGGAAATATCATTCTGACCCAAGTCATGTACTAGAGCCAGAACATGTACAATTAAGAGATGACCTAACGTTTAACTTACCACCCACGAGAATCGTTGACCGAGGAGTTAAGCAATTAAGAAACAAGGCTACCCTAGTCAAAGTAGCATGGGGACGAGGTGAAACCGAAGAATTCACATGGGAGCTAGAATCAAACATGCAAGCACATACCCAGAGCTGTTAGGTAACGAATTTCGAGGGCGAAATTCTTTTTAAGGAGGAGAGTAATGTAACGCCCCAACTTTTACTTAATTTTTACTATCGTTAGAAATTACCGAATTACCCTAGGTAATTTTTCATATAATTGAGACCGAACAATCCTCAATAAAGGAATATAACATTAGAAGAAAGGTTAGGAGCAATTCGTGCAAGAGTTGCAAACCCCGAATTTCTGTACGTGTAAAATGACCAAAATGCCCCTGAGGTTATTTTACTCAAAAATGAGGATCGTGGGCCCCACCCATCCTCAAGGGGATGTTTTGATAATAATAAGGGATTGTTTGTGTTATGTGTGTTAATAGAGGAGAAGAATCCTAATTTTGAGCTTCGACGCGAAATGACCAAAACGCCCTATGTTTTAACTTCAATTTGCGTGTCGACTTAGCCCGAACCTCACTAAAATGTTTTAAAACATGTTTTTAAGTTATGATTAACCATTGGTTAAGCTCGGGTGGCCTTGGGCAATTTTTAGTAAATGACCATTTTGCCCCTGTCTTTGTAGTTTTGCGAATTTTGAGATTTTTGATTCGTCTAAACACTAAGCAATATTAGGCTCAAATTAAAGCTTATTAAATTCTAATTATTAATCTAGAGTCAAAATTATTTATTTAGATTGATTAGAACCCAAAATTGCTTACTAATTCACCTAAGCCCTTAATTGTAAATTCTCTAATTTGCAAGAATACCTTACCTACACCTAAATAATACATGGAACACACAAATTTCCTCTTCCATGGGCTGTAATGCATGAAATTATTGGTCCATAATGCATCAGAAAATTTGTCAAAGAATACACAAAAACCAAGGTATGAAAACAAGGAACCATGAAAACATGATTCCATGTTTTAAGCCACCAAACAAGATGATTTTTCTTCCTTGTTTCCTCCTCAAATTTGGTCAGACTTTCCTCCTTTTCTTGTCCATTTATGAGCTCCAAAATCTCTATAAATAGGCATGCTTAAGGAGTCTTAGAAGCCTTGCTCATAATTGCACAATTTCTAGTTTTTACAAAGCACAAAAGCTTTCTTTCCTCCTCCCCTTGGCTGAAACTTCTTCAATTTCTCAAAGAGATTTTCTTTCATTTCACTCAAAGAAACCAAGTTCTCTTCCTTTCCTTCAAAAAAAATTAGGTAGGGAGTTGTCTTTAAGCTTATTTCTATGCTTTGCTAAGTGTTGTTCTTGGTTCAAAATGATGATTTCATGGACTTTCTCTAGCTTTTCCATTTGGTTTTCTTCTTTCTTTTCCTTTGAACATTTCAGCCATAAGGCCTATATGGGAATATGATGATAGCTTGATGATGAGGACCTTGAGTGTTGGTTGTAAATCCATCACAAGTTAGGCCTCTAAAGCTTGAAAATTTCACTTGATGCAAAACTTTAAAGAATGATGTTTTTATGATGTAAAAATAAAGATCTTGAGTTTAGAACTTGAAAAATATATTGACACTTATGTTTCATTTCTTGTTAAGCTTTGTTTTTAGTTTAAAATGATGTTTAACAATTTTTTCATTTCTAGATAACTCTTGAACTTCTCTTTTTTGCCATTTGATTTTGCCTCAAGGCCTAAGAATGTTTTCTAGGATAGCTCACTAATGAAATCTCTAAAGTTCACTTTGTCTTGCTAAAATATATATTGGGTTGAAATTATAATTCTTTTAAAGTCTTGAAGGAGCTCTAGTAAAGAAATAAAATAAACTTGCATCCATGTTTATGTTTATGCCTTGCACAATCATGTTTACTTTCAATGTCATCACTAAATTCTCAAGAATGAATAAATGAACTTGCATTTCTCATGCTTAAATTCCAAGCTTGCATTTCATGTTTATGTTTCAAGTTGTCACTTAATCTTCAAAGATAATAAAGAGGATGCATCTCATATTTATTTTATACTCTCACTTTATTTTACAATGGCTAAAAGAATCAATGCATGGCATGTTTATTTTATGTCATCACTTAAAGATCCTAGAGTTCAAAGACTTGCTCAAGTATCACAAGCAAAGTTGGAACTATGGTAATAAAAACTCTAAAGCTTCCTTAAGATTATGGGAGTCAAAGAATTCATTCTTTAAAAAGTCTTGAGTTTGGAGCTTAATAAGATGTAATAAGAATCTCTTCTCCTCTCACCTGTCATGCTAACTACCGCCTTGTGTATTGAGGTTACCCGATTCTAAAGTTTCGATTGTTTAAGAAATTTTTGGTAAGAATTTATGATGATGGTTCTTTGAAGTTTGAAATAATAAGTCTATGTAGTGATTTGATGCTTATTAAGTATTTGATATCATTGAATGATTTTGGGCTTGCATGTTATAGTTGCTATTGCAAACAATGAGAATGCTTATGCATGAAATATGAAATTTCTTTGCTATTTAAAAATTTACCCTTGTTGCTAGAAGAAAGTATATTACTGTAAAAGTGTAATTTGAAAAGGTTCTGGCTAGGAAAGACTTGGTATTTAAGTGTGTCCATTTGTGACCCACCTCTCTTTCCCAATCTTCAGATGCATGATTACAGTTGGTATATATATTATTCCAAAATAAGACTATAAATGAGAAAATGTTATGAATGATTATGAATTGAGAATTGTATTATGATATAACATGCAAAGACTTAATGGTGACTTAAATTTATGAGGAAATGATCTTTTGGACCCATCAGACTATAGGTGGTGAAAAGGTGATTCTTGCCCCCTAAACCGTTCTCTCAAAAGGGTAGTTCGGATTTTAACTTATCAAAAGGGATAAGTATATGCTAGTGACGACTAGTAAGGTATGAGCTCATAACCTAGATTACTCCCAAAAGGGTGGAGTATAGGGTGGCCCAGGAAAATGATGATGAAAGTAACTTTAAGTCACCTAAGGAACTAAGTAACGTATTATGTGATTATGATGTTCTTCTATGCATAGTATTTATGAGATGATGATGAGAAATATGATGTTCTTCTATGCATAGTATTTATGATATGATGATGAGGAATATGATGTGGTCTTATGCATAGCTATGTTATTATGATATGCTGATGATATATGATAGGAAAAGTTCATTATAAATATGACATGCTATGTTTATGATGCATTATAAGATGCATGATTAAAACGACGAACCTCGATAAGTATATTTTCGAACTTAATAAATCAATCTTAGCATGCTCACTATTTCATAATAACCCCTAGGTTCCTGGGGACGATGATGATGACACGATGCATATGAGGTGAGTACCCTACTGAGATTCTTTTATAAGTTTCTCATTCCCTCTTTCTTTCTTTCCATCTCGTCTTCAAAAAGTGATGGTGATGTTCGTGATTCCATGTCTCACCTGGTAGATGCACGTGATCTTGTGAACTAGCTTATTATCCTTGAGGAACGTATCGCTAGACCTTGAGTGTGAACTCAGATATCTTTGCCTCCTGAGTGTTATAAATAGGTGTCGTTAATAGATGTTTTTCCATTCATATATTATTTATGTTTTGTTTGATTGCCTACATCTAGCTTAACTCTTGGTAGGCAAAATATCTATGTGATATGTAATTATGGATGTCATATGATGGAGCCAATATGATGTGTTCTTCATGATATGTCTGTTGTTTTCTGCTTTATCTCGATTATCGTTCACGTTATGCGCGGCTCACGTTTTCAATCATGTTTTTAAAAAAAAAATGGCTCGTAATTTCATTAAGTATTTTCAAAGTATGGTTAAATAACTGAAGTAAAGAATAAAGTCTAGTAATTAATCAGACGAACTAGGCGTATTGGGTTAATTATTACGGTGTTACACTCATCATCAAGCTATCATCATATTCCCATATAGGCCTTATGGCCGAAATGTTCAAAGGAAAGAAAGAAGAAAACCGAATGGAAAAGCTAGAGAAAGTCTATGAAATCATCATTTTGAACCAAGAACAACACTTAGCAAAGCATAGAAATAAGCTTAAAGACAACTCCCTACCTAATTTGTTTTGAAGGAAAGGAAGAGAACTTGGTTTCTTTGAATGAAAGGAAAGAAAATCTCCTTGAAAAACTTGATGCTAAGGTTTCGGCCAAGGGAGGAAAGAATGAGAGCTTTTGAGCTTTGGAAAAACTAGAAATGTGTAACCATGATTCAAGGCTTCTAACACTCCTCAATTATGCCTATTTATAGAAGATTTTGAAGCTCATAAATGGACAAGAAAAGGAGGAAAGTCTGACCAAATTTGAGGAGGAAACAAGGAAGAAAAATCATCTTGTTTGGTGGCTTAAAACATGGAATCATGTTTTCATGGTTCCTTGTTTTCATATCTTGGTTTTTGTGCATTCTTTGAAAAATTTTCTGATGCATTATGGACCAATAATTTTGTCCATTACAGCCCATGGAAGAGGAAATTTGTGTGTTCCATGTATTATTTAGGTGTAGGTAAGGTATTTTTGCAATTTAGAGATTTTACGATTAAGGGCTTAGGTGAATTAGTAAGCAATTTGAGTGTTTTTAAGCAATTTTGGGTTCTAATCAATCTAAATAAATAATTTTGACTCTAGATTAATAATTATAATTTAATAAGCTTTAATTTGAGCCTAATATTGCTTAGGTTTCATTAGCGAAATAAAAATCTCAAAATTCGTAAACTATAAAGACAGGGCAAAATGGTCATTTCGCTGAAAATCTGAGGCACCAGCTTAACCAATGGACAATCATAACTTAAAAACATGTTTTAAAACATTTTAGTGAGGTTCGGGCTCTAGCCACGCAAATGGAAGTTAAAAAATCATAGGGTATTTTGGTCATTTCACGCGTCCAAGTCTAAAATTAGATTCTCTCCTCTATTAACACACATAACACAAACAATCCCTTATTATCATCAAAACATCCCCTTGAGGATGGGTGAGGCCTACGATCCCATTTTAAGAAAATAACCTCAGGGGCATTTTGGTCATTTACACATACAGAAATTCGGGTTTGCAACTCTTGTACAAATCGCCCATAACCTCTTTTCTAATGTTATATTCCTTATTTGAGGATTTTTCGATTCGAATTTTATGTAAGAATTACTTAGGGTAATTCTGTAATGACAGGAAAATTGGGGCGTTACAAAGCTAGCCTCCACGCGTCACGTGTCCTCGCCGCCTCCGATGTCCATGGGAACCATAGGGTAGATCCATCCGAGTAGATGTGGGTGGGGGAATCCTCTGATGGATCGGTCTCTGAATGGCTCGCGAGGAACATACAGGGTAGTCGCGCACCGCCGAAGCCGAAGGGCGAGCACGACGAGTCCGCCGCCGGCAGTCCTTTCATAGAGGTCGTCGCCAACGGTTAGGTAGGAGTGAAGCGAAAGCTGGAAACTGGATACGCGATGGGCATCCCGTGCATGCAAAAATACGACGCACGACGACCCTCAAAATGATATGACTGGTGCTCGGTCATAGTGCACCTCCCAAATCGGCATATCAAAAAAGATCACGAACAATGCCATCAGAATTTGAAGACGTAATGGGAAAGAAGAAAGGGGTGAGAATCTTACTAAAGAATCTCAGGAGAGAATCCTCTTATCCTAATGTCATCGTTTACATCCCTGGAACCTTGGGTTATTATGAAAAGGTGTAACATGCAAAGATTCATTATGAGATTTTATAAAAGCATTTATCCAAGCTCCATATCTTTTATATGAATCTTAATGCATGTATAAGCATAGCGAAACATGAATGCATGGCAATACATTATACATGTAAACAATTAAAACATGACATAAAAAATTTATCATCACATAGTGGCATGTAACTTCTCATGAAAACCTTTCTCTTTCATAAGCAAGATAATTCACATCTTTCTCGTTTCTCAAACTTGTGGCATCAAGGTATCAAAAATAGTAACCGCACCCTTAAAACTAGGCTATGAGCTCATACCTCAATTAGTCATCACTAGTTCTTACTTATCCTCTTGATAAGCGTAACATAATCACAATAATCCCGACTCCCAGAGTATGGGTAGGGGGCCTAAGGATCACCCATCATGGGACTTTTTCCTTTTCCAAAATGCATAACTGGTTAAGACCATGACTTGTCCGCTTTGGCAAGCTAATGTCGAATGCCTCACGTTTTACCTTCTCCCGTAGCAGGAGAAGTACGTCTCACTTTAAATGCATCAACTGGTTAAGACTAGTGACATTGTCCGCTTCGGATGGCTCCACGACCATACCCTCACGGGTTTACTTTCTCCTCCGTAGCAGGAGAAATGCGTCTCAGCATGTCATATTCAAAATCTTTCTTTTCAAAACTTTCTTAATCCCTCAAATTTGATGAAAATTCGAGAGCACAATGGCTGTACACCAAATTTCCTCAAATTTAAGTCATGCCACATAACTCATTCAACTCATGCCATCTCATTCATTGTCTCAATCAATCAAATCTTTAAAAGCCATATAACATATTCATTCATTTCATCATCATCTTATATCCATATGCATCTCAATTATAGCATCCCATATTATCATATGAATTATGTCATAAGTTCACACAATCCTCATGCACATAACATTAATACTTTCAATATAACAATAAATACACTCATTCACTCAGTTACTTACTCACGTCATAACTCCTATCTTAAGGTATTTTATGCTTTAACCCTTACGGGTCTTAACCTTGTGTTTAGTTATCCTAACACCCATTATAGATCTTTTATGCACCTAAAGGATCATTTCTTGTAATTCTCTCTAATATTTATGCCCATTAACTCTTCCAAACAGCATTGTCTAGATTAATCACCATGATTATTATTCGATTACGGGTTTAGAATCTACGTCTTTAACCCTTTCTAAGTTCCTCTTTGCCTAAGGCTCTATATTCAATTCCTAAACCAATTATGAGGGATTCCTACACATATCCACTAATTATAAACCATTTTCCTTAAGTTCAATTATGCTAGAACAGAATTACAATTTGTATCTAAGTGTTCTAGAATTCTCATTTTAAGTCCTTTCTAGTTACTTGTTCTTTCCTAACTTCCCTAAATCATTCCTTGCTTCACTCAAACATAATTTTACACATTTTAACTCCATAAAACAGAATTAATACAGTGGCCAAAGGAACAAGGCAGAACCGAAAAGATATAGCTCACATAATCACATAATTTCATGATTTAAATGCATATAAGTTGCTAGTTTTCTCTTGGAATAATTTTAGGAACTCAAAACTCTTTTATAAACCAATTCATTTCATTAAAATCATATAAATATGGGTGAGTTCAGTAGCTAAATTATTTTGCTCATGAAGTAGATTTAAAACACAAAATCTTGTTCATAATGTTCTTTAAGTTCACCAAAGCTTAGAAAAATTCCAAGATATAGGCTATGGGCACTTATGATTAGATGAATTCATCTCAAGTCCATCATCATCATCACAAGGCCGAAATGGCATTCTTGAAATGCTTCCATTTTCTAAAACTTTACTTGTGATACTTTGGCAAGTCTTTGAGCTCTAGAATATTTAGGTGATGACATAAACATAAACATGCTATGCACTTTATTTTACTCTTCATTATAAAGTAAAGTGAGAGCATAAAATAAATATGAGATGCAACCTTATTATTATCTTTAAAGATTAAGTGATGACTTGAAATATAAACATGAAATGCAAGCTTGGAAATTTAAACATGATAATGCAAGTTCATTTATTTATTCTTGAGAGCTTAGTGATGGCATCAAAAATAAACATGGTATGCAAGGCATAAACTTAAACATGAGTGCAAGTTTGTTTTATCTTAACTAGAGCTCTTACAAGACTTTAGAGGAACATCACAACCTTAACCCAATATGTATCTTAACAACATAAAGTGAGCTTTAGAGTTCTTAGCACCAAGTCTTCAAAGAAGTCTTTGGTTTGAACTTCATCATAAAGCTCAAGAAAATGGACTAAGACATAAACCTCAACACTTATCTAAACAAACATAAAAAGAACTAGTCATATTCTTCATTTTATTGCTCATGGGCTTCAATCTAGAGTAAACTCTTAGAATGGCCGACCAACTTTAAGGTTGGCAAGGGTAAGCTTAGAGCTCTTTGAAAACATAGGATTAATTTTCTTAAACAAAACCTTTAGTGAACTACTTAACATTTTTATCAAACTTGGTCAATAAAGGAAAGAAACTGAAACCTTGAGGAGGAAAAAAGGAAAGGAAAACCAAAATCTTTGAGCAAGGAAAAGGAAAGAAACCGAAAGCATAAATGGTCCAAGACCAAGTTTTCAAGCTTTAGAGGTTTCTCACATGGCATCACAAGACCATTATCTTGAAACCTCATCATCAAGCCAAAGTTTTTCTCAACAAAGGGCCCTAAGGCCGAAAAGAAAAAGGAAGGAGAAGAGTTTTGAAAACCAAGAGAAAACTAGAACTTTTCTTAAAGAAAGCAAGAAAAAATTTTGAAAATAACCCCTACCAAATGAAGTCTTGAAAGAGAGGAAAGAAAGCTTGAGTCCTTGATGAAATGAGAAGACAAAATCTTCTCTTGGATGGTGATAAGGATTTGGCCAAGGGTAGAACACAAGGAAGATGATTTTCCTTGAAAGAGTAAGCTTGGAAATGGAAAGGTTTGGTGTTTGAAAGGTGGTTTGAGGTGGGGGAGTGGTGGTTCAAGGTTTTTTGTGGTGGTTTGTGGGTGGAAAGGTTTTTTTAATGGTAGAGGAAGAAGAACAAGATAAAGAGAATTTGAGAGGAAAAGAGAGAAATTGCAAGAAGCTTAACTTGGCAAATGATCTAAAGTGTAACCAAATTCTCTAATGCTTGGTATTTATAGAAAAATGAAACAATGGAGGCTGCCATGGAGAAAGATGGCCGTTCAAGGCCATGGGGTGGAAATATCTTCAAAAACTTGTCATTCAAAGGCATGGTTGGAAGCATAGCTAGGTATGGGCAAGGCATGGCTTAAGGCATGGGCTTTGAGTGAAATAAAATCAACATGTGACACATTTCCAAGGGTATGAATTTGGCTAGATTTTCCAGCCAACGGGGAGAAAGAAATTGTCCATGTAATTGTGGTTTAATGATGTGTTTAGGTGTTTCTTTGATTAAGGTTTTGATTAGGAGTTTGTAAGAAAGTGTTTAGGTGAGGTAATGGTTAATTAAGGTTGTCAAGACTTGATTTAAGGGGTGGTCTTGCTAGATTAAAGAATTAAAACTCTTTTTAAGTCAAATTAAATCATAGACACAATTCCTTGATTTAAGGAATTGGAGAGAGATTTACTATTCAAGATTCCATGACTAGGAATCTTGAATAAAGAATGAAATTAGATTGTAACTAAGCAATCTTAGGTTCTAATTAAACTTAATAAATTATTTTGACTCTAGATTAATTATCGAAATAAATTAATCTTCGATGGGAGCCTAATATTGCTTAGGTTTGGTTAATTACGTCATTAGGCTCACCGTACACTGTTCTAGGGCAAAATGGTAATTTTGCATTAAACCTGGGACCTCCAGCCGAACAACCATCATAAATCACTCATAAAAATCATTCCAAACTTTCTGAAAAGTTCAAGGCTAAACACACATTTACCCGCGTAAACAAGGGTATTTTGGTCATTTTAAGCTAAAAGTTCGAAACGATTTTCACCTAGGATATCAAACATCAGAGTTATAATCCCTTTCAACATTGAATTGACCCATTGAGGAGTGCGGTTGGCTATCCTAAAGTTCTGGTAAAAATGACCTTAGGGGCATTTTGGTTATTTGTACTCAAAGAGAAAATCTGGTTAGAGAGATGGCCCAATATAATTTTCCTCCCTCCCAAGAGCAACAATAATAGGAGCCAGTTTTGGACCTTGGGATCACCCATGCACGTGCAGGAGATAGGATGGTCTTCTTTTGCTTTTTGAATTATTAGAGGTTATCTACCTTAGGCACAACCCTAATAAGAGTAGTGGGGGAGAGGTCTTTTGTTTAGCTTGTTTTTCATTCATGGATATTATGGGATTACTATATTTTGAGCCAACCTATGTTGGTGGGCATGATATGACTCTTGCATGTATATTCTAGGTATACAAAGTGGAACAATGATCTTCTGAATGATATATATGTGTGTGTGTGTGTGTGAATTTTTATGCCTATGTGTTTATGATGTGGTGTTTTATGTATGTTCGTATCTTGTCTTTACCCTTTTCCTTTTACGTACGTTTCAAATGTTGTTCCTTACCATGCATGGCTCATGTTTTGTTTTAAATTTCAAAAAATAAAATTACCTGTATTTTCATTAAAGTATTTTCAAGAAATAAAGTAAGAACTAAACAAAAAAGTAACAACTAATAATTAACTGAATGCGTCCTAGTGGGTTAAATATTAGGGTGTTACACATATCACTTTTGTACTTGGAAAAATACCTCGTATTCTAGAAGAAGTTCAAAAACTACAATTTAGAAACTAAAAGTAGTTGCTAAAAGTATCCAAAAACCACATTGTCAATGTCTCTACAAGGAAAACATTGACAAGCTCAGTATCTTCTAGGGAGTTTTAGGACATAAAAAGAAGATTAACACGTGTGCAGATGAGGTGAAATCAAAGGACAATCGTCCAATTCAAAATCCAAATATAAAAGGATGAGACCTTCATACGAGAAGGAACTTTTGCACAACTGGCATTGATACCTTCATATACTTTTTGAAGTTCTTCTACTACTTCTTGTAATCAGTTAATCTTCTTTCTAGTACTTATTAGATAACATCTTCTTAAGAAGAATTTAGAAAGAAGTCTCTCAAGTTTCTAGATCAAACATGTATTATTATTAAAAGAAAAAAATTGAAGTGTTCTTTATTGGAGAGAACTAACCCAAATCATAATCTTGTACCCTAATTCAGGAATGATCAAGTGAGGATAGCTTGAAGTGGCTAGGACAAAATTACTTGAAGTGAGAGTAAATTGGAACTACTACTGCTAGAATAGCTTGAGAAGGTTATTCAAAGATATCGTTCTTTCTCCTAGTTGAGAAAGTGTTTAGTGGAACTTAACAAGTTGTTGAGAACTGATGTAGGAAGTGTTTGGCTAAACCAGTATAAAATTTGAGTAATCTCTCTTATATCATTCAACATATATTTTTCTTTATGTTGTGTGATTGTTTAACATGATTTCAAAATAGTTTCTAAAGTTTTAGTAATCCCTTGGTTTTAAAAGTTACTTCCTTGAAGCCTACTAACAATAATTTCTACTGCCTTCAAGTGAATAACTTGATAGGCTCTGTTAGTATTTCAAAACTTGAAAAGAAATTAAAGGCACGATTCAACCCCTTCTCGTGCTATTTTCTACACAAAAATATCATCTATAAGCTTGGAAAGGCTTGTACAAGAATATTCTTTGTTAGTGGAACTCTTAACTTTTGAGTTAGGGACTAGACATAGGCAAAGATTTGCAAACCATATAATTTCTTTGAGTGATCTTCTATCTCTTATCCCTTTTGATATCCTACTTATGCTTTATTTTGTTTTCTATTAATCTCCTATTCGTTTTGTTCAAAAATTAAGGTTAATCCTTGTGAAGAACTCTCTACTTTTACTTCTCTAAGTTCCAAGAACTTAAGTTATTTATTTCAAAAGTTTTTTAGAAAATATTTAGAGTGCACGATTTAACCCATTTCTCTTGTTATTGTTTTCACCTCCAGTTTTAATAACTTTTTATATTTTTAACAACACTTTTTAAAGGTTAGTAAATGATTTTAACAACATTCCTTATTAATAAGTTCCTAAAAGTTAAATATGGTGCGTGGTTGTGGTAACTATCCATATTGATTGTCTTCAGAATTTTAGAAAAAGGCAAGTTCTCTACTATTGAACTTGTAATTCTTGTTTTAGTTCATTCGTCAGTCATGTTTCATCAATATATTTCATATATCATTATTGTAAAATCATTGAATTATTTTGTTTCAAAGTAATAAAGCTTTTTTTATATATTGATGGGAATAATGCAAATAATCATTTGATATATTTCTTTTTAACCTATTTGGTTTATATTTTCATTTCATATTTTCAATTTACTTATTGTTTTTCAAGATTTATAAAAGAAATAGTGAAAATTGGAAATGAAACTAGGAATAGGATTTTCTTAGTTTCATTATTTCTTCACAAAATCCCGAAAAATAGAAAACAAATGAGAAATGAAAAATGAAAACACAAAATGAAAAATTGTAGTCAAACATGTCTTAGTAATTCCACAATGTGATTGCAATCATAATGGAGTTAGAAGAAAGTTTTTGAAAGTAGTCAAATGCAATACAAGATCCTAAGTAATACTCACATAGGTGTTACCCATATTTTAGTAAACAATTTTATTGAATTCTAAATTTAAGTTAATAAACGTTAAAAATAATTTATATTTTAATTAGATATTTGAAATCCCAAATTTTGTAAGAGCAATCAATGGCACACATGTACATGTGTTAGCAGCAAAAATTGTGGATTTCTAGATGGATGGTTGTCAAGGAGTGTTGGGCAGGCGAAAGCGAAGAAACACAAAAATAAACTCTTTTTTTTAGATAACGACGCAAGAAGAAAAGTAACATAAAGGAAGCAAGACATCTGACCTATGTCCACAAATTTTTATATGCCTTGTCCCTTTGACCTAGGTCCACAACCCTTATAAAGAGTTCTAAAATCTTTAACTACCCAACCTTTGCATGGCCAAAGTTGAAAACCGTCATTACAAAGTATTACAATGCATGGACTCCTAAAAACTACCCATGCATGGATACTTAAACCCAACAACCAAATGTCATATTTATAGGCTAAAACTATTGTGGGGCTTATACTTCATCTCAATATAGGACTTTGGGTTCCAACAAATCATCCCTTAAGCCAAAGTTGTAACATCCTCCTAACTATCATGCATTACTCAAGTGTTAACAGGGAAACTAGAATAGTGTCACTTACCAAAGATATTTATACTAGTCTAGAATGAAAAGAAAGTAAAATTAAACTTGTAATAATCTTTATTTTCCTATTGAGTGCAAATGACCAAAATGCCCCTGAGGCATTTCTACCCTGAATTCAAGGCAGCCGACCTGCCATCCTCAATGGGTCAACTCAATGTTTAAAGGGGATATTAAATGCAATGTTTGATATTCGAGGTGAAAATCTCGCTTTTCAAACTTTCGAAATGACCAAAACACCCTGAGCGTTTACACGGGTAAAGGCGCCGTGAGCCCGAAACTTTTCCAGGAAGTACGGAAAAGATGTTTTGAGTGAGTAGTGATGTTTAGTAAAGGGAGCTCCCGAGCAGTTTAGTGCAATTACCGTTTTACCCTAGAACAGTGTACAGTGCGCCTAATGAAGCAATTAGCAAACCTAAGCAATATTAGGCTCTAATCGAAGATTAATTTATTTAATTAATCTAGAGTCAAAATGATTTATTAAGGTTGATTAGAACTAAAATTGCTTAGTCAAATTCTAATTTCATTCTTTAATCCAAGACTACTAATCAAAAAGTAATGAATAGTGTTTCTCTCCAATTTCCTTAAATTAAGGAAACTTGTCTACAACCTTTTTGACCAAAAGAATGATTTTAAATTGTTAATCTAGATTAGAACACCCCTAAACCAAGCCTTGATGACCCTAATTAACCTTTATTACACCTAAACACTTTCTCACAAACTCCTAACCCAAACCTTAATTAATGAAACACCTAAACACATCATTAAACCACAATTACATGAATGATTTTTCCCTCCCTCTTGGCTGTCCAGATTTGGCTGAATCCTTCTCCCCAAAATCCATCAAATATTGATTTCAAATTTCATCCAAAAAGGCTATGCCAAAGTTAGGACTTGACTACACCTAAGCTAGGACTTAAACCAAGCTTCCAAGACAAGCTTTAGAAGATATTTTCCTTCCCTCCCAAGCCAAAATTTCAGCCAGCTCTTTCCCCCCTAAATCAGCCACAACATTTCATTCTTTATAAATACCACACCTTGGAAAGCTTGGACACCTTTTTGATCATTTGCTAAGTTGAGTTTTCTTGCACTTTCTCTCATTTTCTCTCATTTTCCCTTCCTCTAAGTTCTTTTTCTTCCTTCCTCAAAGAACCACCACCACCACCTTGAGCCACCACAAACCACCACTATCATACCTTAAAACACCTCCTAAACACCAAACCTCACCATTTCCAAGCTTGCATCCTCAAGGAAAAATCATCTTCCTTGAGAACCTTTGGAGGCCGAATCCTTGTTGCTCACCAAGAGAAGATTTTGTCTTCTCATTTCCTTGCAAACTCAAGCTTTCTTTCAAAGCTTTCAAGATTTCACTTGGTAGGGGTTTTCTTTCAAGTTTTCTTTACTTTCTTTGAGAAAAGTTTCTAGTTTTCTCTTGGTTTCAAACTCTTTTTCTTCCCTTTTGTATTTTCGGCCATGAGGCCTTTTTACAAACCAACTTTAGCTTGATGATGAGGTCTCATGGAGATAGTTTGGTGTTTGCCATGAGAGAAACCTCTAAAGCTTGGATCTTGGTCTAGGACCATATACAAACTTGGTTTTTCCTTTTCTTTGCAAGTTCAAAGTTTTGGTTTTTCATTTCCTTTCCTTTATGATTCCGGTTCCTCCTTGGTTTTTCCTAGTTCAAAGTTTTGGCCTTCATTCCTCTAAGGTTTTGGTTTTTCCTTTTTGCCTTGTTCAAGCTTTGGTTTTTATTTCTTTTTCTTCAATGGTTTCAGTTTTTCCTTTCCTCTCTTGAACAAAGTTTGCTAAAAATGTTAAGGTAGCCCTTTTATGTTTGTTTGAAAGGTTGTCTCTTGAAAAATCGTTTCCTTGAGCTTGATGATGGTGTTCAAGAACATAAGACTTCCTTGGTGTCTTGATGCTAAGAACTCTAAAGCTTCACTTTATGATACATAATGGGTTGAGGTTTTTATGTTCCTTTAAAGTCTTGTAAGAGCTCTAGTTAAGATTAAAAAGGAGTTGCATTCATGTTTACTTTTATGCTTTGCATAGCATGTTTATTTTCAAGCTATCACTAAGCAACTTAAAGATTAAAACAAGAATGTGCATCATCACTTAATAAATCTCAAAGCCTACCTATTTCAACCTTAAAGTTGATTGTTGATTTGGGCAAACACCCAAGAGGCCTAGAGCACTAAAATAAAGAATTGAACCTTGCATTTCATGTTTACTTTCTTGTCTATCATGTTTATATTTTACGCCATCACTTAAACTCTAAAGATAATAAATGAGTGCACCTCATATTTATTTTATGCTCTCACTTTATTTTCTAAAAGAAGAGTAAAATGAGTTGCATAGCATGTTTAAATTTATGTCACCACCTAAATGGTCTAGAGCTCAAAGACTTGCCCAAGTATCCAATGTAAAGTTTTAAGAAAACGTTGGTTTTTCAATGAAGCCATTTCGGCCTTGTGGTGATGATGATGGGCTTGGTGTGAGTTCATCTAATCACAAGTGCCCATAGCCATGTTTTGGAATTTTTCTAAGCTTAGGAGTACCTAAGGAACATTATGAATGAGATTATATGTTTTAAATCTATTTTATGAGCAAATTAATTTAGCTACTGCCCTCATGTATAATTACATGATTTTAATGAGATAAATTGAGTTCTAAAAGAGATTTGAGTTCTTAAAAACCATTCCAAGAGAAAACTAGTAACTTATGTGCTTTTAAGTCATGATTTTATGTGATTTTATGATTGTTTCATTTCGGTTCTGTACCTCCCTGATTGGCTACTGTACAAACTGTTTTAAGGTGATAAAATGTGTACACTTATGCTTGAGTGAAGTAAGGAACGATTTAGAGAAGTTAGGAAAAAATAAGTAACTAGAAAGGACTTAAAATGAGAATTCTAGAACACTTAGAATTGGAAAAATGCAATTCTGTTCCAGCATAATAAATTTGAGGAAAATGGTTTATAATTAGTGAATATGTGTAGGAATCCCTCATGATTAGTTTAGGAGTTAATTATAAAGCTTATGCGAAGACGGATCTAAAAGGGTTTAAAACGAAGATTTTAGAACCCGTAATCATATGATGATTTTCTGCCCAAAATGCATAATGCTGTTTGGAATTTTTAGTAAGCCTAAATCTTAGTAAGAATTATAAGTAATGATCTCTTAAATGGAATAAAGATGTACTATGAGCATTAGAATGATTAGAACTTAAGTTTAAAACCCGTAAGGGCCAAAGCATAAGACAATATGAGATAGGAAGTGTGATGTGAGAATGAGACCAAGTGAGTATGCTTGTGATATGAATGAATGTGTTAATATCATGAGTATGAGAATATATGGATTTGTGATATGCGTTGTGATGTTTTGGTATATTATGAGCATAATGCATGAGACTATGTGATAGAAATGAATTAGAGAAAGTATGTTGTCATGATTGAAAAGTTTTCTTGATGGAGGATTTTGTGAGATAACATGCATTATGTAAGTTATGTGGCAAGACTCAATTTGAGGAAATTCGTGAGCGTTACGCCCGAATTTCCGTCAAATTTGAGGGACAAAAAGAAAGTTTTTGAGAAATATGAAGTTTAAAGTTATATGCCGAGACGCATTTCTCCTGCTCCTGGGTATGGACGTCGAGCCATACCGAAGCGGACAAAGTCGCTGGTCTTAACCATTCGATGCGTTTTAAAGAATGAAAATATATGATGTTTAAGGTGACACACCGAGACGTACTTCTCCCCTTCGAGGAGAAGGTAAAACCGTGAGGGCATAGACATTAGCCTCAAAGCGGACAAAGTCGCTGGCTTAACCAGTCGATGCGTTTCGAAGAAGGAAAAAGTCCCATGATGGGTGATCCTTAGGCCCCTACCCGTACTCTGGGAGTCGGATTATGATGATTATGTTTATGATTCGCTTATCAAGAGGATAAGTAAGAACTAGTGACGACTAGTTAAGGTATGAGCTCATAGCCTAGTTTAAGGGTGCGGTTACTATATTATTGGTGTCACAAGTATGAGAAAAGGAAAGATGTTCAAAGAAAAGTTTCATGCCACTCAAATGTTGTTTGAATTATTGTTTGATTTACCTAAAGTGCTGCCATGCATCCATGAAATATTATGTTGCATACATGCATTAAGAATCATTATAAAAGACATGGACCTTGGATAAAACCTTTGCGAAAACCTCATAATGAACCTATGCATGCTTAACCTTTTCATAATAAACCCAAGGTTCCTGGGACGTAAACGATGACACTAGGATAGAGGACTTCCCTACTGAGATTCTTTAGTAAGAATTCTCACCCCTCTCTCGTTTTTTCCGTTACGTCTTCAGATCGATGGCGTCGTTCGTGATTTTTGTTGACGCACCTATGTGGGAGTGCACTTGATCCCGAGCATCAGTCCTACCACTTCGAGTCGTTGTGCTATATGCATTTTTGCATACGTGGGACGCCCGTTTGCCTTTCCCCTCCAGCTCCAGATTCACCCGACCTCCCCTTTGGCGACGATATGATTTTTGAGAGGACGTGACCCCGGATGAGAGAACGCTCGCCCGTCCCACTTCGACGGTGCAGGCTACCCCCGAGTACGTACCTCGCCTGAGACGTTCGGAGACTGATCCATCAGAGGATCTTCCTTATCCTTTCTAGGGTCCGCCCTCACCGATTATGGGCATGCTCGCCATCCTTCCGCCTTCACGCATCCGAGAGTTTGCCCAATTCATTGGATATGTGCCACCGAGGATGAAAGGAGCGCCATCCATGGCTCGAGGGAGGAGAGTCTTTAGTTGGGTGTTTATCTTTTGGGGGTTGTTCCATGTGTTTTTCATGTTTCGTATTTTATGTTATTGTACTGCAAGCTCTCCACTAGTATGGGTAAGACTTTATGTTTCTGTTATATTTCCGTTGTGATGTACTAAACTATATTATCTAATGTAATGAGGAATGATGTTTATGATGGATGTGTTCTTTAATGCTTATGTTCTGTATGTTTTATTTATTCTTCCGCTTCACGTTGTTTATGTTACGCGCAAAGGCTTGCACTTTGTTTTATATAAACCATTTCAAAAAAAAATTACCGTATTTTCCGCTAAGTATTTTATAAATGAATTTAAAGAGAAGTAATAACTAATAATTAGTCTTGATACGTCCTAGGCGTATTAGGGTTAAATATTAGGGTGTTACATTATGGTATCAGAGCAGTTTATTCTCATGGAGCCTGAGGATTGGACTAACCATGCTTTATAAGCATGTTACGGTAGTATGTCATGTATAGTGCTTAGCTATTAGAGATAAGCTATAGGATAGGCATTCATGACCTTGTCTGTCTTGCCATGGTAACTAGCTCATTTGGCTTGGAATATTGAGCCTGATCACCTCAGTGTTTGTTGACTTGTGTGCTTAGGAACCAATGGCACCCCGGACAAAATAGGAACGTGAACGAGGGTGAACAAGGGATGAGACCGCAGCGCCGTCGCGAGATGGCAAGAGCGATGGAACGCATGTTCAACCGCATGAATCAACCAAGGGATGCTGCTCAAGGTCCCCCGCCGCGAAGCTATGGAACAAGCCCGTTTTGGGGAGTTCCACAAGGCCAATCCCCTAACCTTCCATGGAGCTTTGAACCCGACAAGGCGGACGAGTGGATCAAGAACATGGAGAAAATCTACTCGTTGTTGCCTGTTGAGGAAAAAGTCACCTTTGCCGCACATGATGGAAGCTCGAGCGAGTTTTGGTGGACCGGCACCCGTAGGCCTTGCTAAGCAACGCGCAGCCATCAATTGGGATCTGTTTAAGACATACTTCTATGAGAAGTATTTCCCGAGTCCGTGAAGAACGCCAAGGACATTGATTCATGCAGTTGGTCCAAGGTGGAATGTCTCGCCCATGTGCGGCAAAGTTTGAAGAGTTGATCAAGTTCTCACGAGTTTTCCAAGGGAATCCGATGAGATATGGAAGTGTGTTAAGTTTGAGGCCGGTTTGAGGGCCGAACTTAACTTTGTTGTGGCACACATGGAGATTAGGGACTTCCCGACCCTAGTCAACAAGTGCCGAATCATGAAGAAGGACATAAGAAGATGAGTGCGGCAAGGGTGGATCGTCCCGTGGTTTGGGACCCAAGCCCCGAAGTTCAAGCCGTCGTATCAAAATCAAGCAAGGAACCATTACCATCCCTACCAATCCAATCAGTCAAGCAACAACAACAACAACAACAACAAAGAGGACCCAACCATCAACCATTCAGGCACCCCAAGGCCGCCGTTAACCCCAACGCCGAGGGACCGCAACCATCAAGGAGGAGTGAGCGGTCCTCGTAACAACATCCACAACAATCAACAAGGAAGGCCCAATGGGAACAAGAACAAGGCACCCAAGGAGCCCCTGTTTTCCCTGATCCGCACAAGCTGTGAGTGCCCGTGTGGAAAGAATCATGGCAATCGTCCTGCCAGCTGGGCAAGGGTCGTTTCAAATGTGGCAAGCCCGGCCACTATGCGAAGGATTGCAAAAGCAATGGAGGGTCGTCAAGTCAGAATCCCGACCGCAACACCAAGGACGGGTCTTTACCCTCAATGCGGAGGACGCGAACGGATCCAACGACCTCATCGAAGGTAAGTGCGAACTAAATGGTAGAACCTTAACTGTGCTATATGACTCTGTGCTACTCATTCTTTTATCTCACATGCTAGTGTCGAGTCTCTAAACTTGCAAGTTTCTAAGCTTCCATTTGACCTTATTGTTTCTACTCCTACCAACCGTCCTCATACATGTAATTGTTGCCTAAATTGTCATCTTCCTGTTGAAAATAGATCTTTTGTCATAGATTTGATTTGTTTACCCTTGAAAGACATAGGAGTAATTCTTGGCATGGATTGGCTTCACGCTAACCATGTGTTGTTAGCTTTATCAAAATCCTTATTTTTTCATCCCCTAGCAAAACTAGTCAAACCTTGAAACTTTATGTAAATTCGTAGATGTCTTCTGTAGTGGGGAGAAAACTAAGGGATATGTCCTTCTAGCCGCTAGCGAAGTAGACTTTGAGCAGAACATAGATGATATTCCTATGGTAAGAGAGTACCCAGGTATTTCCGGATGAGTACTCAGTTCCTCCCGAAGAGAAGTGGAGTTCTCCATCGAGTTAGTTCAGGAACGGGACCTATCTCCATAGCCCCGTCAGGATGTCACCCTTGGAGCTAAAGAGTTAAAAACCCAGTTGGAGGAGTTGTTAGAAAAGAGTTTTATAGACCTAGTGCTTCACCGTGGAGCCCCGGTTTTGTTTGTTAAGAAAAGGATGGGAGCATGAGATTATGTATAGATTATAGGCAATTGAATCGTGTAACGGTGAAAAATAAATACCCTTTGCCTAGGATTGATGATCTTATGGACCAGTTAAAAGGAGCGGTGGTATTCTCCAAGATTGATTTAAGGTCGGATACCACCAAATTGGAGTAAGAGATGAGGATATACCTAAAACCGCTTTTAGGACATGGTATGGACACTTTGAGTTCACCGTGATGTCCTTTGGATTGACAAATGCACCCGCCGTGTTCATGGACTATATGAATAGGATCTTTAGACCCTATTTAGATAAGTCCGTGGTTGTTTTCATAGATGATATACTCATCTATTCGAAGACTCACGAGGAGCATGAAAGTCACCTAAAGTTGGTTTTAGAGGTGTTGAAGGAGAAGAAGTTGTATGCTAAGCTCTCTAAGTGTGAATTCTGTTGGAGGAAGTGAAGTTTTTGGGACATGTAGTATCAAAGGAGGAGGTATAGCTGTTGACCCTAGTAAGAGAAGCTGTGATGAATTGGGATAGACGACCAGATCGGAATACGGAGCTTTTTGGGTTTAACGGCTATTACGAGGTTTATTAAAGGATTTTCCCAGATTTCCCTTTCCTAACCAAGCTAACTAGGAAGAACACCCGTTTTCATGGAATCCCGATTGTGAAAAGAGCTTCCTAGAGTTAAAGGAAAGGTTGACCTCGACCCTAGTTTTGGTTTTCCCGACCCCAATGTACCCTTCGAGGTATATTGTGATGCTTCGGGGAACGGTTTAGGCTGTGTGTTGATGCAAAATAGGCAAGTGGTAGCCTATGCGTCTAGACAACTCAAGCCACACGAGGTTAACTACCCTACCCATGACCTAGAGTTAGCCGCCATAGTGTTTGCCTTGAAGATTTGGAGGCATCACTTATATGGAGTAAAGTTTGAAGTTTTCTCGATCATAAGAGTCTTAAGCATCTCTTTGATTCAGAAGGAGCTAAACATGAGGCAAAGAAGGTGGATGGAGTTTCTAAAGGACTATGATTTCGGCTAAGTTACCACCCAAAGCCAATGTGGTCGCGATGCCTTGAGTCGAAAGTCATTACGCTTATCCCACATGATGGTCAAGGAA